>JAJGOT010000408.1:0-320000 GCA_022457155.1 Cladopsammia gracilis | reverse complement strand
TTGAAATTTTCTGTGAATTTTGGTCATCCTTCACTTTGTTTGGACTAATTATAGTATGTCATTATTGAAGTAAATGTGAGTAGTTTTTTAACCGATAAAATTGGTAAGAAAGCAAATAAAGCATTTTAATCTGTGTACATTCGCCGAACCGTGAAACCATCCCTTATCATTGGACAGTTTGAAACGTTCAAGGCATTTCCAGGTAAAGGCAACTGCCACGAGAACAAGGCCCCTTCACGCATTGAAAAGCTTTGAAGGTATAAACGTACATGTAAATATTAACGTGTGTTCATGTATTGATTGACCTGTGTTCTTGTAACTCTCTATAAAATATACCCTAATGTACATTTCTCAAAACTGACCTTTTTCGATTCATTTTCTATCAAGTTGTGGCAGTTTAAAGTAAAATATATCCCACCAATTTTGTGAAACTAAACTGATTTGAGTATTTACATGTAGCTTTCGAAAATCAATTGAATTTGAACAAACATTGTCACATTTGAGTTAAGCTTAACTTACATCTGCTTACATGTAGATTCATGCCAGAAATGCACGCATTGTTGACAGTACAAATCAAATCGAAACGCTCCCCAGCGGTAAAAAACATACCTGCAAAGATGCGTGGGTTCTTCTTCATTCTTTTAAGGCGTTTCGTATTGATATTTCCACTTAATAAGGCCATTTGAAGGCCCGAAGCCTCGCCTGAAGTCAAACTCGACCGTTGAAAATATCCCGCCTTCGCCTCCTTTGGGTCAGCGGCCTTCATTATTCAGCGGTAGATGCGTCATTTATAGGGACATAGATTGTACCCTTTCATACGCCCGAGTTGCAAGTATTACCGGAAAGATTTTGGAGAATTTATAACCTCCCCGTTTCCAAGGAGTCACTGAGGAGAATCAAGCTTCTGCTTATGTTATTTCGCTCCTAGAATAACTGAAAAATTTATTGTTATATTTCCCCAGGATCCTCATAAAGGGTAAAACATTTTCAGGTGCTCACGGGATACCCATTTACTCAATCCACTGAAACTGAACATCTGGAATAGACTACGCAACTTTTACGAATCTTTCTTTGAAATTTAAATTTGGACTATTTGATTATATCATTTTTGACTTTATCAATGCTGGAACAATTTCAATAAGGGGACCGGACTTGTTTTTCATGAGAGTTCTGATTCGTGTCACGCGTAACGCATCACATGCGCGACATCATTTTCAAGGAAATTCTTCGTACTTTTATAACATTTCGGGAAGCTATTCTACCAATACCGATCGCTAAGTAATCTTGACGTTGGCTCTGTCTGTTGTTGCATTTCCCGAATGCTGCCGGCAATCAACAATATGCCCGAGTGCACGCTCTTGAAAAGCGCTTCTTTGTCTTCTTTTACAGGGATTTATCGAGTGAGGTGCGGGATTGTGGAAAATTGGTTCTATTCTTTTCAATTCTTTTTAGAACGAGGCATTGAGACAATGAGCTCTTTTCTTATTCAATGAGATGCAAGTTAGTATATTCCAATTTTCTGCAATCCCGCACCTTGGAGGATTTATCAGTCTCGATACTTTCATTTACACGACTTTTAAAGGGTTACATGATTGTTACACTGGTGTCTAGAGTCTCCCTTTTTCAATGACATGGTGTTTGATAAGTATGTAGTTTAAGCTTTAAATAGTGAAGAAGGGTCGTCATCGGTGAAAGTTGTAAGTTTCGATGAAATCCGATGGTATGTGGAAGTCCTATGTAATTTATCAGTGTTCATGTATTTCACAGCCTCCTATTTCCATTTACCTTCAATAACATGGTGCCGGTGGATTTCAGTGTTTCAACGGCACCCGTATGAGTTTTTAGAATCTTCATAACTCGAGCCGTTAGAGGAAACTTAAAACAGTTAACGAATAATTGTAAAAGAGTGAAGCAGAAACTGACTTTAGTTCTAGTTATCGAGAAGTTCGATACTGATACTCTCACTGTACACAGTTTCAATACTGAGCCCTCCTTTTCTCACTTACATAAATCATTATTTAGTGACTATTTACGGTACATTTACATGATCCATTGAAACATGTAAATTAAATTTACAGCGTTCTCGAATCCTCCTTCAGTCTGGTAAACCATTTACATGATATTTACAGGACGTTTCGGAAAATTTACATGTCTTGTATACTGTAAATTTACCGAAAATAATTTACATGTCATTTACATGTTCGGCAAATTATAGCCTGACACTGTAAATTGCAATTTACAGTACATTTACATGATCCATTGAAACATGTAAATTTCTTGTAAATTTTAATTTACAAAGCATTAACATGTAAATTATAATTTACAAATCATGTAAATCCAAATTTTACATTTTGTAAATTGGATTTACATGACTTGTAAATTTTCAACTTTTCCAGTGTACTCCTGAGCCATCGTCTAAATACACCACAATGCGAAAAGCTTAACTACGTATGCCAATGCTTCACAAGGGGAAGCATAACTTTGTTGGAAATGTAAGGGCCCGTAGAAAGACCAAACGGCAAAACAACAACAGCTGGATGCTTGTTTGGAACACGAGAATCTCCAGTGCTGGCCAGAACGGACTCATCCAATGTTGCTGTAGGAGGGATACAAGTAGACGGTATAGTTGAGTCGGGAATAATCTCACAAGGCTGATCCATATCAGGAGATACATCAAGCGGCATAGACTGGTAGTCGGATGCTAAAAAGCCACGCGTCGAAACCACATCTGCAGGGCGTCTCAACAGCTGGTCTATGTGTCGTTTCCACAGATTCCCTGCCACCTTGACCATATAATGACGAGACCCAAGGACTTCAGTAACTACTCCACGCACCCATTTTCCTCCCCTTCCAAAATTTCGAGCCAGAACAGAATCGCCAGCATTGAACTTGCGGAAGCCTCTATGTGCTGTACGACTCACCATGGTGCTATATTGGCGAGCCTCGACATGTGTTTCAACTGAAGGTGTCAGCAAATCCAGCCGGTTGCGCAGTCTCCGGCCCATGAAAAGCAGTGAGGGTGGTTCACATGTGGTGGAATGAGGCGTGGTCCGATAAACCAATAAATGATTTGCAATAACAGTATCAACATCTGTATTAGTAAGGTGGGCTTGTTTAATAGCTGATTTCAAAATCTGTACGGCACGTTCTGCTTGACCATTTGTAGATGGCTTGTAAGCGGCTGAAGTACGGTGTAGTATTCCATTGCTGGTGCAAAATTGTTCAAATTCTGTAGCAGTGAATTGGGGCCCATTGTCTGACACGATAATTTCGGGCAACCCATCCTGCTGAAGATGTCACGCAAGGTGGTCACAGTTGCTTTAACTGATGTAGTAGACATTTTGACTACCTCTGGAAATTTACTGTAAGCATCTACAACCAAAAGTTAGGTACAGCCAGAAATTGGCCCTGCAAAATCCACACGAATGCGGGACCACGGCCGTACCGGAAAGGTCCAAGGATGAATTTGAACTGGGGACGGATCTGATCTTATAGACTGGCAAGTGCTACATGACGAAACAGTTAATTCAATGTCAGAATCCATGTTGGGCCACCACACATAAGATCGTGCCAAAGCTTTCATTCGAGAGATCCCGGAGTGAGTGTCATGCAGTTCTTGCAACACTTTCTCTTTTAGCGATGGAGGAACAATAACACGTGTACCCCATAATAAGCAACTATGCCGTGTGCTTAACTCGCCTTGTCTTGTCTTGTCTTAGATGGTACCAGACTGGGATCTTCTACATGTGGCCAACCACTAATGACGTAATTGTACACTTTGGAAAAGACTGGATCCCGTTGAGTCTCCTTCTTGATCATCTGACTGATCACAGTGACAACTTCGGTGTCCAAAAAATAGCATTGAACATTTTCACATTTGGGAGACCATGTCAGAGGCAAGGGAAGGCGAGACGTGCTATCTGCATCTACATGTGCTGCAGTACTACGATACTCAATCTCGTAATTGTATGAAGCAAGGATAAGAGCCCATCTTTGAAGTCGAGCTGCAGCATGAGCAGGAACCGGTCGTTGAGGACCCAAGAGAGTCAGCAAAGGTCGGTGGTCAGTTAAAATTGTAAAGGAGCGACCATAGAGATACTGTCGGAATCTCTTTAATCCAAAGATGATACTGAAGGCCTTTTCTAGCTGAGAATAGTTTTGTTGAGCAGGAGTCAAAGTGCAAGAAGCAAAAGCCACCGGTCGAAATTGTCCATCAATTTGATGAGACAGGACCGCTCCAGCGCCATAAGATGAGGCATCACACGAAATAAAGAGGGGCAAGGTATGATCATAATGTTCCAGTGTCTGTGAGTTCAGAATGAGCTGCTTTGCTGCAACAAATGCATCCTCTTCAGCCTTCAACCATCTTCATGAAGTACCCTTTTTAAGTAGTTGGTGTAAAGGGGCTAGGACTGTAGAATGATGAGGCATGAACCGCGAATAGAACATAAGTCCCAGAAAAGATTTCAAAGCCTTTACATCTTTGGGCCTGGGAGCGTCCCGAATAGCTTTAAGTTTATCCTGAGTGGGGTGTAGGCCCTCTCCATCAATCACATGTCCCAGGTAGACAACTGACGATTGAAAACATTTGCAGTTTGCCTTGTTTAGTCGGAATCCAGCATTAAGAAGTCGCTCTAACACTAGTGAAAGTGTATGAAGGTGGTCCTCTTCATCTGTGCCAGCAACAAGAATATCATCCAAACGACTAACGGCCTTTGGTATGTCCGACAACAAATTATCCATGATTCTCTGAAAGATTTTTTTTTTTTTATTTTTTTATTTTTTTAGAAAAGAATATTCCCGCCGTTCTTTTTTTTTTTTTTTTTCTTTTTTTTTTTTTTTACATTACAGAAAAAAAATCACAAATACATTACAAACTATGACATTACGTGTAGGATTCTCTGAAAGATAGCAGGACCAGAATGAATGCCATTCGGCAATCTTTTGAATGCAAACAAGCCAATGTGAGTGTTTATTATAAGATAAGACTGGAACTCTTTCGCATCCTCTTAAAGCTGAGTGCATATCGATATGCACTCAGTCCGAGGCATAGGGTAGGTTTCAACACGGGCACTTGCATTATATGTGACACTGAAATCTCCACAAACACGGACATCCTCAAAGTCTTTCTTGCCAACGACTACAATTGGAGCTGCACTGTTCGCAGATGTCACTCGTTCAATAACATCATCTTTTTCCATCTTACGAAGTGCACTCTCAACTTTCGACTGTACTGCATAAGGAACTGGTCGAGCTTTATGGAATTTAGCTTCTTTACTTTCATTCAATACGACCGGATCCCCAGTATAACATCCAAGTTTGGGTTGAAATAATTCACTGTATTTCTTAAGGACTGATGCTAATGTCTGGTTTCCTAGGGTTTCTGGGTGTGTATAGGGACGGCATGGCAAAGGTCCAACGTGATTCACACCTGGCAAATTCTTCCAATCCAGCTTGACATCTGTAAGCCAGTTTCGACCAAGTGAAGCACCAGTCCCTTTGTGTACAATTAGCAAAGGCAGTGTGTGTTGTGATTCCATGTACTCAACTTTCACATGTGCTTCTCCAAAGGGACGCACAGTCTCACCTGTGTATGTCGACAGCACAACATTTGTAGATTTCATTTCAACGTTTGGGCAAACATGTTTCACGAAAGTAATCGGGGCAAGGGATAACGCACACCCAGTGTCTAACTGCATTAGACAATCCTCGTCTTCAATCTTCAGAGGTACAGAAATTTCAGATCTGGACATTGCATGAACATCATACACCACATACAACTCATCTTCTTCAGATAATTGTTCCCGAGGTGGCTCTTCTTCAAAACCCATAACATTTACTCCACCTTTCTTAAACACTCGAGCAATTTGTCCTCGTAACTTGCAATGGCGACACACAGCGTTCGTAAATTTGCATTTAGATCTTACATGATCAGAATTACCGCATGAAAAACAAGCATAAGAAGCTGCTGGCTGGAAACTGGGTGAAATCTGGCTAGGAGACGGCCGCGAAGTAGATTAGGGAGCTGAATTTCCACGAGAAGAGGACGGAAAGGCTGAGAATTCTTTCGCAACTGAATTAACTGGTTGAGGCAATTGTTGCTGTTGGACTTGCAAAGTTTCTTTAGCCACGATTTCATCGGCGATAGCCACATGGAGAGCCTCTTGAAATGTTCGATCTTCACTCAGTAGTTTTTTTCGAGTCGCAGGGTTTCGAATCCCACACACAAACTGATCGCGAAGCGAGCGGTTCAGGAATTCGCCAAAATTGCAAGTGGCGGCCAAATGTCTTAAACGATCACTGTAAACCGACACGCTCCCATTTTCGTCTTGACAACATCGATGAAATCTGTAGGACTCGGCAACTTCCAATCGTTTCGGCTTAAAGTGTTGTTGTAGTAGTTCACATAATGCCTCAAATGTTTTTTCTTTTGGGTTATCAGGGCTGCACAAATCGCGAAGAGTGCTGTATGTCTTCTTACCAATGACGGAGATCATCACGGCGACCTTTTTCTGATTAGCTGCCCGAACAACAGCCGCAGTGGCATCATCAGCACATTTTCCAATATCGTTGGCTACAAAGAACTGGTCAAGTATTTCAAGGTAAGCCGTAAAAGATTCAGAGGACGGATCAAATTCACCAACAGAACCGAGCAACGGTGAAGCCATGGCGGGATTTGCAAACGCACCAGCGAGCACGTGCGTGGAAGCACAAACGAACGAAACGAAGTGAAGTAAGATCATCCGGTGTAGGAAATTGCACGAAATAGCCGTATAACACAAAGTGATCCCATCCTCGTCGCCAGATGTTGTAACTTAGAAATTCAAGGACGAAATTATGAACCAATACGAGCATTGAACATGAACATTCTAGTCTTCTTTATTCCAGGTCCTCACTCCTGCGCAAGCGCATCCGTATACACGTAACACGACTATGACTTAGCTTTGTACAATGCAACACAACAAAAACAAAACAAAGTCACGATATAACAGTGTGAATTATTATACTACATAAGTGCCCCAAGACACTGAGAATTTACATACAAACTCTTAAATTTTGAAGTTGTGCTTATTCTGAAATGCCGACTTTTAAAGCCATAAATGCCATAAATGTAGTATTTTTTAAGGCAATTTTTTTCCTTTAGTTACCTTAAATTGCCTAATATCACTACACTAATTTTTCAATTTTTCAAGAATATAACTATGCACACTAAATGTGTTTAGCTTAAATCGAAAAATTAAAGTCAGTAAAGTCAGTCACAGAATATATTAATTTTGAATCAATGCTTAATTGGGTAGACAGTGTAAAAGTAACAATCACTGTCTCTAATGAAAGCTGAAATTATAAAATAATTTTCTAGACATGAAAATGACAAGTTTCCTTAACACATAAAGCTGATTCATGTTTTACTAAATGTTCCATTCACTGAGTTTTTGTATTAAGTTAAAAGTTTCTTGATAAATGGCCTTGAATTTCAGAAATCCACCCTTGCAACAGTTCACCTTATGGTTAAGCACAAACATAAACAGAAGGACAGATTAATAAGCTCTTGGAGACTTACACTGTAGTTACCAATCTTGTATTCGTCCTCACGATCCTGTTTAATACAATCCATACACTCTAGTGTTCTTCAATTTCACAGTGAAAATCCATTTAAACCAAACTTTTGCACGAAACAATTTCCTTAATTTGCCCTTGGACTTGTTTAAACAATTCCTTAATTAACTATTACACGGGATTTGCATTAGAACGGCCTCAACATGCATCCGCCGCAATTTTCCGCCGTCATCTTGCTTCTAAAGAACAGTTGGCCGAGGGAACCTGGGGAAAGTGAGCCACCAGTCAGCAGTTTCAGCCCATAGAGCAGGCGTGCTGGGCACTCATTGAATTCGTTATTTTTGGCGCAAACAAGAGGCTACCAGAAGCCTATACTCATGCGCTGGCCACCTGGCCGCGGTTTCCGTGGTTTTTTTATCCCTTGGCTAGCCCGGCCAAAGCTCGGCTTCGAGCCATCACGAGCCATCATCGAGCCATTCACGGCCATCAAGCGGTCAGTATAAAACAGGGTATAAGACGCGGACTGCGGACTACGGACTGGGTATAAAACACGGACTAGGGATAGAGAATCATGGATAACGAGGACCGAAGCTGTAAACATAAAATATTGATTTACCTCGATAATTACGTAGATTTTTTTAATACGTAGGGGTTGCGGCATGCTACTTTACAAACGTTTGGTCTCTTGATATTTGAAAAAAATTCAAATAAAGGAAAGCAGAAATATTATCTTAATTCTCGCAATTTTTCTTATTTACAATTTGCTTTATACCCAGCGAGCAGAGCCCCCTTCGATCTTCACAGGCTAGAAAAATAAATCAAAGGCTCCTTCGAGCCAACCCGTGAATGCGAAATGCCGACGGTACGTAACGCAATATTGCGGGTTTTTTTTTTTTTGGAAATTAAATGTAACGATTTTTGATGAACGCAAACGAAAAAGCCGCACTCACTCGATCCATCACTCACTCAGATGTAAACTTTTTCGGCATATCTATGTTGAAGTAATTAGCCAAATCCTAGGTAGCGTAGTGGGTAAGTGGTCGGGCAATAGAGCCGGTGCCACCTGAAGGAAGCGAGTTCGATCCTCGCCCAGGACGGATTTATCTTTTTATTTTATTTTTTTTTTCCGAACTGAAAATTACAGGGTTTTTTATTCTTTCGTGTTCGTCACATAATTTATTTCCAAAAAATAACCCCGCAATATTGCGTTACCGTTGGCATTTCGCATTCACGGGTTGGCTCGAAGGAGCCGCTTTGATTTATTTTTCTAGCCTGGGAAGATCGAAGGCCGGGGACTCTGCTCGCAGGGTATAAAGCGGATTGTAAACAAGAAAAGTTGCGAGAATTAAAATAATATTTCTGTTTTCCTTTGTTTGAATTTTTTTCAAATATCAAGAGACCAAACGTTTGAAAAGTTGCATGCCGTAACCCCTACGTATTAAAAATCTACGAATTTATCGAGGTAAATCAATATTTTATGTTTACAGCTTCGGTCCTGGTTATCCATGATTCTCAGTCCTCGTTTTGTCCCTAGTCCGTGTTTTATACCCAGTCCGTAGTCCGCAGTCCGTAGTCCGCAGTCCGTGTTTTATACTGACCGGCCTTCAAGCCGGGCTTTGGCCACGGTTTTCCGCGGTCCAGGCTGGCCAAGCTCCTGATGCAAGGGTTCAAAGAATGTCATTTACATTAAAATGAAACTCAATGGGCGCTAATGAATGTTCGAATGAATGCAACAATCCTTAATATTCCTGAAAAATTTAATGAATAGTTGATTTCACGCTCGTTGTTTTGTTTCTATTTAGGTGAATTTTCGACCTCCATTTCCAGCTTGTCAGCTTGATAACCTGAGTGGTGCTTCTGAGATAATGCCATTATATCGACTCTCTTCCAATAATGAAGGCGCTTTATCAAATCACAGTAGTTGCCATGAAGCCACATCGCCACTGAGCAACTTGGACCCTCTGATGGCAACAGCAATTGGTTCTGCAGTGGAAAACGCAAAGACGGACACACAGCCCAATGTGACTTATAGAGGCAACCGTTCTCAGGAATTCCAAACGGAGACCTTGGTTCATACACAGAGTTGTCCCAACCCTTGTCCGTGTGTATGCCACTTACAATATCCATTTCCTGTCTTAAACGAGGAGCGCCCTTCTGTTATTATGACTCCCGTGGCCAGAAATTACAGAGCTTCAAGTGTGACGCATATGCCGTTACAGGATAAGGTACTTTGTAGAGGTACTTTATAGTTTGAATCCCAATATATATTGAAGTAAACTCGAGTCCTGTGTTCGTCAAAGACCAACTTTTTATTGCGAGCTTCAAAACACTTGCTTTTCCGCAAGCAGGACACCAGAACTACACTTACACAAAGTGTCGACCTAACACGTAGCTAATTTAATAATACAACTGTAGAATTATATAACGAACACAAAGCTACGTCATCCCCCTTGTTGAGAAAAACAAAGTTCTTGTTAAAACAAAAAGTATTGGTTCCTTATTACAGTCACGAATGGGGATGGAACATCCACTAAGATCCTATTTTGTATAACGAAATAAAAAAAAATGCAATGGTTAAACATTAATTGGTAATTACTAAGGATTGATATCAAGCACTGTTTCGAACTAGTAATTTTTTTAGAAAAGCTCATAGTCTTTGCCTATTTTGCACTGGCCATCGCCACATCCTTTGTAAGTCACTTGTAGGTAAAGGTCACTTCGGAGGTTTTATTCATATCCATATTTCACTGGTACTTTAATGATACGCCTTGGTCGGGATGTTTTGACGCTGTCTGATGGATTGTTAGCTTTCTGCTTCATGGGGGTCTCTGGCTTGGGCATTGGTGGACTATCCGTAGCCTTGGTGTTTGGCATTTCCACTGGCTCTGATGCACCTTCTTCCCTTCTTCCGGAACAAGTCTTCGCAGTAGGTGAAGTGGGGGAATTTCCGGGAATTGGCTTGATATTGACCCGGTCTCTGGAATATTGACTTCCGGTTGCGTCGTCTTCCACGGTGTATGATCATTGTCCGTCCACTAAAACGACCGTCCCGCTTGACCTTCGGGCCTTCTTTTCCTGAGGTTTCTTCATAAACATGATCGTTTGATGTTGCTCCAGCCTTGGTGGTTCACTTCTGTTCTCGCCTTCATTCGTTCTTTCTGCGTGCTTCACACTTCTATGGCCTGCGTTGATGCTGTTGGTGCTGTCGAACAGGCTGAGTGGTATTGAGGGTAGGTCTGATTTGAGCTTTCAGTGAAACATCAGCTCATAGGGTGAAGGGATATTGGCGTCTAGTGGTGTGTCACGGATGTTCAGAAGTATGTCTTCCATTGACGTTTCTTCTTCCTTGCAATGTCATTTTCGCAGCGGCCGTTCTTCCACTGAGGGTGAGGGGTCCCTGTCTTGTGGATTATGCAACTGTACCATCGACCAGCATGCTGGAAAATATCACAACCCAGTATCTGCATGGCACTGGTTGTGATCAATGGGATAACCGCTGCTTGTTTCTGTCTGGTTTGGTGCTCCAGACAGGAGACAGGTCAAAATAAGCCTCCTGATCTGTTCAGTCATGCCAGGTCAGAACCACTTGTCCCTGGCTCTTTGGATAGATTTGTCCACTCCTTGATGGACTCGGTGCAGCTTCTGGAGTAAACACTCTTGCATTTGCTGCGGCACCACGATCCTTTGGCTCTTCACAACGATCTCATCGATTACTACAATGTCATGTCTGTAATCCCAGTAAGCTTTGGCCAACTCGGGCACTTGATTGCGGTGTTCCGGCCATCCTTGCTGGCAGAGGCACTCTAGCTCCAGGAAGACTGGATCTTTCTTTTGAGTTGATCGGATCTTCTAGACGTCGGATTCATTTGCTATAGTGACCTTTTGGCTGGTCTGGGAATACTGGTCCTTGGTTGGGCGCTGGTGGCGGCACACACCTTGAGAGGCAGTCGGATATGTGCATCTCAACACCCTTCTTGTATTCAATTGTGAAATCGTAGCCTTGACATCGCAGCAAAAGTTGTTGCAGCCGATCTTGCCTTCTTCGGATTGAGCCTGAAGCCTGAGTCTCGACATCGTTGAATGATCCTGTTTACTGCCATATCGTGTTCCTCCCTTGTCCTCGCAGCAATTAGCACATCATCTGCAATGCAATAGATATCAGGGATGTCACTGAATGCTTCATCGACGGCACGTTGGAATACGTCTTGGCTACTTACGAGCCCAAATGGAAGCCTTTTGTATGCATTCGTCCAAATGGCGTGTTGAAGGTGAGTAGGTGTACGCTGTCTGGATGTACCTGGATATTCCAAATACTTGCAACCGTGTATTTTCTGTGATAATGTCGGTGCATAATGGTGTGGCCTCTTCACTGCTTTGTTGAGTGGCTTTGGATTTAGGCATATCCGGATATCTCCATTGTAGTTGGGTGTGCAGCAGTACATTCCTTACCCACCATCCAGTCTAAGTTCTTCTTCAGAGGCTCCTGCATTGGTGGAGGTACACTGTATCTGCGACTGACCACTGGTTGGACATTTTCATCTATCTTGATCCTTCGAACACGTCATTGGCATCCTTGATGACTTGGGTTATATCCCCGATTTAAATGGGTTTCCTCACCTTGAGAGAGTACTTGGGTTTTGCTGAGTCTTGGTCTGGTGCTGGAGTGACTTCTTTGTCCTCCTCAGTGCCATCTCTGACCTCACTCACTTCATAGGCCCATGGCAGTCCTTTCAGTTCTTCACCTCCTCACACATAATCTTGATGATTTTCATCGCACGGGTGAATTTTAGTGAGAACACCTTACTGCCATAGTCAGATACAAAGAATTCGACGCGTCGGCCAACGACATCATTGTGTCGAACACAGTCAATACGGAGCTTCCCGTGGTTCCTGAAGCGCTTTCCTCTATAGCCTGTGAGTTTCACTTGACTGTCGTGCAGAATTATCTCTGCGTCGTTGCCAAAGATTTCTCCAAATGTCGTATAATTCATCAAATTCACCTGAGCTCCAGTTTCGACCTTGCCCTTGAGCTTTTTGTACTCCAATCCGGTAATTCAAGTTCAGCGGTGGCATACAATACATCAGGTGATTGGTCCTCGTTTAAATAGACCTTGGTGACGAGTTTGGGCAGTTTCTTGCCAAAATGCGTCCTGGTAGACTTCATTTCTTCAGTCTTTGCTTCTATAGAGTCAACTTGTACTGTGACCTCGTCAGTGTCGTACTCTGAAAAGTCTGCTTAACTAGTCTGCTTAACTCCTGAGTCTGCAGTTGCTTCGTGAAACTTCTTCTTGGGTCCGGGTATTTGTTTCTGCTTGCTAGATAGCCTGCTGGAAGAATCGGCGTTTCCCTTGCGACGGTACTGC
Source organism: Cladopsammia gracilis (assembly GCA_022457155.1). Lineage (NCBI taxonomy): Eukaryota > Metazoa > Cnidaria > Anthozoa > Scleractinia > Dendrophylliidae > Cladopsammia > Cladopsammia gracilis. The sequence continues at coordinate 307,080 of JAJGOT010000408.1, read as the reverse complement.
TCAGCAAAGTGGCCCTTCCTTTTGCATTTGCTGCATTCTTTCCCGTTGGCAGGCAGGAACATGACAACAACAGCAAACCTGATGTCGACACAAATGACAAAACAGGCAACTGCTGAAACATGAATGACCGCCCCCTTAGTGGGCACTGTCTCCAATCTTCCATCGTACACCAAGCTTGTGAGAAGCGGAAAGATAACAATGTATGTGAAACATACGTGGGACTCATCACCGACAGCGAGTTTAAGACTAGATATAGAAACCACACCGCCTCATTCCGGAACTCATCTAAGAGAAACTCAACAGAGCTTAGCAAATGCGTTTGGTCTTTGAAAGATAGCAAAATCGACTATGTAATAACATGGCTAATTATTTCACGAGCTAAACCTTATAATAGTGCAAGTAAACGATGCAACTTATGCCTTAGAGAAAAGTGTGTAATAATTTGCCAACCCTCCCGGTGCACCCTCAATAAGCGTAACGAACTTGTATCATATAGATACTTGTATCATATAGATATGATACTTGTATCATATAGATATAGGAACAAATCTTTGTTAAAATGCAATAAGCGTACACTTATTATTACCAGATGCGGGCTATTTTATGACAGCTGACATAATGTGTAACCTCCTAAAGGAATATTCATTCACGTTGTAACTCCTGATGAGTAAGGGCTTCGCCCTCACGAAACAGTTCTGTAGAGTAAAACATGAATCCACCAAGAATCTAAAGTATCCGTTTACTTACTAGAAACACGTGTCTCGCAGAACCTCGCGAAGCTCGGGGGAGGATGCACTGCAAAATTTTAACGATGTGGGAGAGATGGAATTTCTGATTTGATTTGGTGGGGTTGCATGCCGGCAATGGCCCCGAAATTTAAAGTTGAGACATTCTCGTTCCTAGTCGCTTCGATTTCACTTGTACTTAGTGCCCTGTCTTCCTAAATTATAATAAATGGGAACTGGTACTGGTCAGTTTTGGGTTTTGAGCTGTGGGTCACTGTAACTGCGATGAGACTAGGTATCAAAAGATCCTAGGGCCCTTCTTTCCACCCCCCTCTCCCCCCTAACCTATGTTCATTAATTTTTGTCAGAAAGAAAATTGGTCTGAAAGTGGATGTATAGTATTGTTGTGGACATGGGTCCAGGACAATATGCAGTTGTGTTCTGTTTATTTTGATTGGGTGAGAGTTTGTTTATCAGGACTACAGGTAACGCCTGCTGTCTTGATTAAATGTCCTTTTTGAAGCTTGTGAGTGCTATCTCCCAAAATTAACCTGTTCCCTTTACATACTGCTGTAGCTGTAGCTGCTGTACTGCTGTAGCTGTTGTTCTATATCCATCTGTACAAAGTTTATTCATGAAAGAGATGAACGTTTGATAGTTGACTCAGTTTAGTTGGTTTCTTTTTTCTCTAGCATGAAGTCTCTCGCGATTCTGACGAAGAAGAGCATTTGTTTAGAGTTGATATCAATGGGGTAAAAGCCAAATTTACGCTTACAGAGCATGACTGGAATCTAATAGAGGTCAACCAGTTTCCGAGTGGTGGTCGTTTGTTGGGAGGTGCCTGGACTAGCATATTTAGACGTGGTGTGCGAGAAAGCAATCCTTGGTGCAAATTAAGGTTTAAAAATAATCACGTGCGAATGGAAAACTCCCGCAAGATCAAGTCAGCACCTTTCTTCAGAGGAGCTGCGGAGTGCAAGAATCCAGAGTGCGCCGTTAAGTTGAAATTTGTCATCAAGAAAGAGAGAGGGAAATACGCCAGCGTGACCTACGTCGGAAAGGTCTGCCACAAAATTTAAGTCAGACCTGGCGAGAAAACTCGGGGCCGGGTACTCCCATATGAAAGTTACGGGGATGCTCGTCTGAAATTTTGAATTAAACCCCCAAAGAAGACCAATCCGGGCTTGGCTCGAGCTTTATTTGACCCCCCCCCCCCCCCCAAAAAAAAAAAAAAAAAAATAGTATTATAAACTTACGTAAATATTACGTATAAAATAACGATGTTAATTTTTTATTCAGTTCGCGGCAGTGGCGGATCCAGGGGGAGAGTCGGGGGATCCGGACCCCCACCCCCCCTCATCAGACCTGTGTCTCCCATGTGGTTCATAAAAATAATAGAATAAAATTGTTTTATACGTAGTTGTTTCACTTCCACCAATTGACTGATTGTCAAGTTTTTGACCTAACAAACGCTTTACGACTCTCAGGAATGCCGGAAATTAATGGCGTTTTAGAGGGTAAAATCGGAATTTTTTTTCCGGGGAACATGCACCCGGACCCCCCCCCCCCCCTTTCAGAAATTACTGGATCCGCCCCTGCGCGGGCCACCCTTATTAAAATTTACCTTAACACCCAAAGTGCGTGATACAAAATCCGTAATTGACACTTCTAAACGAGACGACGAGCACCCCCGCGTTCAGCTTGAAGATACAATTTCTAGATCGATTAACTTTGCATGTTTATTGTTTCATTTTTTTTCGTTCCGAAGAGTGGGGTTGTGCTAGGTTGACATTGAAACATAATTGTCTTATAATTAATTACAATTTACTGTAAGATCAATTAGAACTGTTAACGAATGATTGTTAATGATTACATAACATTAATACTACTAGCGGGATATACAATAATACAACTCTCGATATCCAACTTCGGAATCTAAAATGTTGATAATTTAAGGCGGGGTTTTACCTAAATTTGAATGAAGTTTTAAGAGGATTAAAGAAGGGATAGAAGAAGAAATATGAATTTTGGAACACCAACAGACAGTTGATACCCACGCAAGAGCACCTCAGGTTGATGGTGGACCATTTGGTGTCCTTCTACTAATTTTTAACTTCAAACTCTAATTTAAAACTACATTAAATCTTCAATATTTCTTAATTCTCTAAATTTTACAAATCCTTTGAGAAAAACTGTTTCCTCCCAAACATACCCAAAACTCACCCCAAAATTTACAGAACACCCCATAACATAGATTCACGAGATGAGCGAAGCGTTTTTGGATTGCTTGAAACGCGAACGAGGTATTGCCATTAAACCCATGTTAAGTGGCGGAAAAATGGCATTTAGGTAGAGTCCTTCCCTCCTCCCCCCTTAAAAGGACAGTGTCGCGGCTGATATATCGCGTTTTTATTATTTTGACCAGGAGCTTGCTTTAGTATCTTGAAATAGGACGAAAAAATCACCGCAGGTGATGAAAGCAGATGAATATTAACTAAATAGACAAAACAACGACTAAAAAAGACAAAATTCTACAAGAATGGCAAGCACAATTTTGATTTCTTGACTGAATTAAATTCACTGAATTAAATTTGATGAACTGTAAACCACTGACGATATGTAGTTTAAGGTGGCTCGACTGGGTTTTTGAGCGACGATACCGTTTAGCTTTGAGAAACGTGTGTACCACCACAAACGATCCAACGGAAAATCGATTGCCACAGCTGTACTAGAGAAAGATTAAAGTTTCAGATGAGGTTAGTTTTATGGAAATCGGAGTTGCCAAAGCAACGTTATGACGTCACTTCCGGTTTTACATAATACCGAATTACTTGCCTTCATGAGATAATTTTGGAAAACGCTCTCTGGATCTTCGACCTGACGTACTTGTCCTTAGGTCTTCAAAATTTTGCAAATTTCTATGGAAGCGTTTTCGAGAAAATTTCGAGTGAAGTTTTAAGGTGTTAAAATACAACAAAAACAAAACAATTTTGAAATGTTATTAAAACTTATGTCTACAGGGCTTGATGAAAAAATTTTTTGGTCTTACATGAATTTTATACCATCCAAATACCTTAGGTGAAAATCTCAAGGAAATCGCTCCGTTTGGATTTCAGAAATATTACCTTGAATATGAACTGGCCTGGAGTGTTATTTCGCTTTTACATCAAAAATTGACCCTACATTTATTAAAATTGTCATGAATTAAAAAGCGAATGATGAATTTTTTTAAAACTTAGTCCTCATGAAGATTAATTAATGTTTAATACAATCTCCAAGTTTCAAATTCATTGAAACATTCTAAGGCTGTAAATTTTTAGCGCCAACTCAGGAAAATATTGAGCTGATTTTCGCGCTTGTGGCTTGTTGTTTCATTATGCATCTCCATTGTCTCAAATCGCCGTGGAATTGTAGCTTTCAGTACATCATGAATTCATGTATCACTTAAAACAAAGCAATGAAGTGTTTATGAAACCATTATGTACTGAAATTTACAATTGCATGGCGATTCGAGACAATGGAGACACATAATGAGATCAACAAATCACTTTCGTGAAAATCAGCTCAATATTTTCCTACGTTGAGGCTGTAAATTGACAGCCTTAGGACGTTTCAATGAATTTGAAACTTGGCAGTTGTATTGAATATTAATTAATCTTTATGAGGACTAAGTTTTAAAAAAATTCATCATTCGCTTTTTAATTCATGACAATTTTAATAAGTGTAGGGTCAATTTTTGATGTAAAAGCGAAATAACACTCCAGGCCAGTTCATACTCAAGGTAATATTTCTGAAATCCAAACGGAACGATTTCCTTGAGATTTTCACCTAATGTATTTGGATGGTATAAAATTCATGTCAGACCAAAACATTATTTCATCAAGCCCTGTAGACATAAGTTTTAATAACATTTCAAAATTGTTTTGTTTTTGTTGTATTTTAACACCTTAAAACTTCACTCAAAATTTTCTCGAAAACGCTTCCATAAAAATTTGCAAAATTTTGTAGACTTAAGGACAAGTACGTCAGGTCGAAGATCCAGAGAGCGTTTTCCAAAATTATCTCTTGATGACAAGTAATTCGGTATTATGTAAAACCGGAAGTGACGTCATAACGTTGCTTTGGCAACTCCGATTTCCATAAATCTAATCTCATCTGAAACTTTAATCTTTCTCTAGTACAGCTGTGGCAATCAATTTTCCGTTGGATCGTTTGTGGTGGTACACAAGTTTCTCAAAGCTAAACGGTATCGTCGCTCAAAAACCCAGTCGAGCCACCTTAAGGAGAGTCAGCGCTGGGAATTAAAAAAAATTCATTTTGTGAAAGATTGAAAAACAAATTAAAGGGTATTATGCAAACGTGCTGCCAAGGAGGATATTTTTTATGAAATTTGAATGGTCTCGGCATAAGATTTCTTCGACAGACTTAAAAATTAGAACTACATTACACAATGTATAAAACGTTTAAATGCAGAGGACCACTCAACACTACGATAAATTAGTGGTAACTTTCTTTCCGGATCTCCTTTATAAAGGGATGCGAGTACTAGACGTCACCCAAAGTGTAGATAAACCGTTTAAAACGCAAGGCTAGTACAACGGAAATTAATGGCCAATATTTCAACTAGTACAACTAGTCTTCTACAGGGCCAGGCTACTAGTCGAAATATTGTCCATTAAACCTGCCATTAATTTCCGTTGTACTAGTCTTGCATTTTAAACGGTTTATTTACATTAAACAATAATTATACATAATTGACTCAGAGATTGAAAGGGTTAAAGACGTCTGCGCGAAAACCTTTTAGAGCACGGACTTTTGCTGAAGTTATAATAATAGACAAAAGTGTTGGGAAGGTTGCCAGTTGTTACCATTCAATTCTTTCTCTCCCCTCCCCGTTTGACAAAGTTGGTTATAATGCGAAATGGTTGGCTGAGATCCCAACATTGGAAAGGGGGAGCGGGGGCGACTCTGAAGATTGAAAGATGATCATTATTTAAAGGGAACCTCGGCTGAAAAACAGTTTTAGATCCACAGTATCTCCGTAACTGGTTACTGAATGCGACGTGTTCTTTTTCAGTTTTAATTTTCCGCGGTCCGCCATGTTTTCTTTATGGTAATTTATGACGTCATTGCGTTGTCGAAGATGTCAACATGAAGCTTACAGAAGAAGATTTGACGGTAGAACCGTACAATATTATGTCAAAAATGCATTAAAAGCATATATATATTTATAAATTTACATGATTTTGACTTAAACCGTCGTATTGAAAGCTCACGACAACGCACTGACGTCATAATTTCCCACCAAACTTTGCGAAAACAAACATGGCGGCGCGCGGGAAATTTTAAAGCACAAAATGCAGAAACAAAATGCCCAGTATTCAAGAGTTAAAGGTTTGTAATCACCTTCAAAACGCGTAAACCAGTTTAACAATGACACGAACTAATGATCTAGAAGAAATATGTTTTCTAGCCGAGATTCCCATAAACGTTAACAGAGCATCGATGTAATTCAGCACTTATGCTATTCATTTTAAAAACCTTCCCAACTACTTCTGTCTGCAATTGGAGGTTACGAGTCAGAAACGCCAAAAGTTGAGGGGGGGGGGGGGGGGGGGGGGGGGGGGTGAGGCGGTCGTTTCGTTGGAAGTGTGGTGTGGCTATAGGTTGGCATGGCAACGTATTGTAACATTGAACTGTTAATGCTATTTTGAAATATATGCGATTAGTTGAATGTCAGTAGGATCCATCATATAGCACAGCAATCTACAACCCTAAATAAACAATTTTAAACAACGCTCAATATTTTGACGATATTGTGATGTATAACTAAGAGGCCGGGGACAGTGCTCAAGTACAGCATAAGGTTGGCTGTTGCTATACTTTATTTCACATTTCCATGGCATTTTTTTCTACAAGAAAACATATATCTAGCTAAACTAAAATTACTAAGACATTAAGGCGAATATCTAAATATAATGACCGTGTGAGGAAATGCCCAGCGTCTAAGTAAACCACACAGCTGTTGCCAGGCTTATTCGTCTCGATGATACTCGGCGCTTCAATGTATAAACTGGGATCAGATATAAAAATTCGCAGGAGTGCTACACGCACTGATTTAAATGAGAACGGGGCAGAAGCTGTCAAGCGCTTAAGCGTTTTAGATCCACAGGCGGATCCAGGGGAGGGGTTGAGGGGGTTGCAACCCCCTTCCCCCCCCTTTGAGCAGCACCTTTTTTATTTGTTTGACTCTTCATAAAAATAATAAGATAAAATTGTTTTATACGTAGTTGTTTCACTTCCACCAATTAACTGATTGTCAAGTTAGGTAAAGATAATGTACATTTCGCGACAATAGGACGTTAACAGTTGAAACGATCATGTCAGAATCCAATCGATCATTTCAAAAAATCTGTGGAAGAATGACCTTCCATTTCTCAAATCCCTTGATGGGAATGAGCTGCGAAGATGGCAAATTAGTGGCAGTCAACAGAGAAGAAACTTCCAAGCAATCTTCTACTAGCACTTGGTGCGTGTGACGAGGATTCTTTTCCAAACATCCATCGTCATCTCCTCATTGAGTGCACCCTACCAATCAGTAGTACTGAAGCTGAGCGGTCCTTTTCGCTCATGAAACAGATCAAGACCTGCTCCAGATCAACGATGTCTGAAAAGCGCTTAGCTGCGCTTCTCAGATCTCGCTGCTATTGCTATGCATTACTCTGAGAAATTCGAGTAGACGAGAATTGTAAGGGCTTTGTAAAAGATCATCCAAGAAGACTCTTTTAGGATACATTGTTCGATTTACGAGGTATGTAGAAAAACGACAAATTACTATCGTTGTTTCTGCTGTCCCTTTTAATCATGCATTACATTATTATTTTTGATTTTCTGGTTGAGATATAAGGTAAACTCCAGATTTTATATCATGCCTTCACAAACGCTTTTCGAGTCTCAGGAATGCTGGACATGGCGTTGTAGAGGGTAAAATCGGAAACATTTTCTGGGGGGCGGGGGGAGGGGGGGCATGTGCCCGGACCCCATAGAAGCTCGCGCCTGCGGCGCTCGCCATCCACGCCGATGGCGTTGAAAGTTATTAAGGTGTACAACCCCCCTTTCATGAAATTCCTGGATCCGCCCCTGAGATCTTAATTGTTAGGGAGGAAGAAAAGGCCTTTTTTCATTGCAGGCGGACGATCGTAGCACTAGGATCCTCCCAGAAGGCAGATCACCCGATCCCAGTTTACGTTACTACAGCAATTCTACATGTCGTACCTCCTGCTTCAGCCTCCTCATCAACGCAAACAAATTGACTGGAATGGTGGTTCTGGTGATGAGTGGACATCAATTAAGTACTTTTTCATTAAGAATCGTTAACAGTTCCATTATTTTTGCCTTATGAAAATAACAGTGATCTTACAGTAAATTATATTTCATTAAAAACGACGTTTCAATGTCAAGCTAACATACCCCAATCTTGAAAACGAAAAAAAAAAACGATTAACATGTAGTTATTCGATCTACAATGTGTATCTTCACGAAGAACAAATTACTACGATTCTAAAAATATATTATTAGCATGCACATGAGATCATAAAAATTCATAATTCCTACAAAGCTGTTTCTAACATGATATGTTACTGATTTACAAATCCATCACAAAAAGTTTCAGATTTTAACGATTTTTGCTTCCGGTTTGTACAGGTTTGAAATGTGTCACGCAATTCGTCACGCTATTTTAGACAAGCCGTGAATATAAGCAAAATTGAACCAGATGAAAATTTTTTGCGACGTTTTTGTCGTCATGTTTGTGTCCCTAAGTAGGACACCAAGATGGCCGCTCCATACATTTTTTACTAAAAATGTCTAATACTTGTTCGCCTATAACTCTTGCATTTCAAAATTTGGCCCAGATGTGTAGTTTAAAACTCTTTGCTATTCCATGAGCATTTCGAAATCGAAATCTATGTTTTTTAATTCTTCTGAATTTTGATTTGACTTAAGTGCAAATCAAGAAAAGTTCATCATGTCTTCATTATTTCTGTACTTCTTTCGTTAAATTTAACCTTTTTTATTAAAACGAGGCAAGCAATCAAACTATTTATTGCTTTTATAACATTGAAAACGATGCCTTTTATATTTTGTATTTCATATTTAATCTAATTTTTATCAGTGGTTTCATATCAGTTAACTGTTTTTCTTTAAACGCTAAGGATACTGGCGCTCTATAAATATTTTATTATTATTATATTTCAAAATATTTTTCTTATCTAGAGATTCTAACAAAGCCATTCATTTCAAGAACATTTGAACTGGTCTACAAAACTCGTTTGTTCTATTCCTTGTCATTCGTTTCAGTTGTGAGGTCTCTTTCTCACGTCTCTAACTCAAGCTTTGTGGCAGACGTTTCCTATGTAGAGCACATTTACGTATCTTCCTCCCTCTTTCTTGATGATAAATTTCAACTTGAGGGCGCATTCTCGCCGTTTGCACTCTCCAGATCCTCTAAAGAACGGTGCTGAATTCATCTTGCGGGAGTTCTCCGTTCGCACGTGATTATTCTTATAACGAAGACTGCACCAAGGATTGCTTTCTTGTACACCACGTGTAAATATGCTAATCCAGGCACCTCCCAACAAACGGCCCCCACTCGGAAAGTGGTTGACGTCTATTACGTCCCAGTCGTCTTTTGTAAGCTTAAATTTTGTTTTAAGCCCATCGAGAGTGACTCTAAACAAATGTTCTTCTTCATCAGAATCGTCATCCTAAAGACGAAAGAAACTAACTTGAACCAAGTATAAAACGCCTTACGGGGTAGTAACCTGAGCTGAGGAATTTTGGCCTTTTTTTGGTTAAAACCATGCTAGGAATACCTTTACGTTCTTACGAAATAACATATTATACATGTATACTATAACACTAAGAAAAAGTAATCAACCAATTCTTGAAAGAGGAAGAAATCATGATCTGTTATAGTCCATTTTGGAAACGAAAATGTGAGAACTTGCAAAAAAGTTAGGTTAACTTTTTTCAAGTTGCTATTCATTTAGACCCATTGAAATGGTAGAGTCTACCTTCTATAGCTCAGAAGGAGGTCGGCACCTTATTGAGAATTATACGACGTAATGTCGACACTTAGAATTTTATTTTCAATAACTTTTTATGTGTAAAAAAGAAAATCTAAAATTCCCACCCAGGATCGAACCTGTGACCTCAGCTAGGCTTAGGCTAACATAGCCTACCGTACCACAGTGCCACCTAGCTTCTCGGGTTGCTTAGGCCTAAATTTAAGTATATAAACTGCTACCCATACCCTCAACTGAAAGCGAACCAGTTACCCCGTTATATACAAGTCTCAATAAGGTGTCCGACCTCCTTCTGAGCTATGGAATCTAGAATATTCCCACCAGATCCCTCTGACACTGCCCCTTTAAGCAAAATGCTAATAATAGCAGTATAACAAATGTAGGTGGCACAGCAAAAGCACACTACGATCACACTATACACTGGAAATTACCTTAAGGGGCCCAATAGTTCGCCAGCATTTTCTATCACTTAATACAATCAATACTACACTTATTTATCAGTTGATGCTACAATAATGATATCAAACAAATGCCCAGTCATTGTTGAACAAGTTATGGGCATCGTCACGACGTAACAGGTTACCATAGTAACGGTATAACCTGCAGGTTAAAACACCTTTAAATTTATCTTTAAGTGTTTATTACAAAAAAAAAACCCAAGCTCGGTGACCCCCATTTTTTATTTTCGAATTGTAAAACAACGTTTTGCAAAGTTTAAAAAGATTATTAAGAAAGGGATCAGAGCCACCTTAAATTTTCAAAAATGGGAACCTGGAAATATTTAGATGGAAACTGTGGCGATATAGGGAAGAGGTTCGGGAGGCCCTACCCTCCGCTCTAAAATAAATATTTCACTCATTTAATTGCTTTTGAAAATTACTTAAACTTAGTTTAAATAGTAATAAAGATTTAAGATACATTAACCCATTGACTACTAGAGTTTTATCAAAAAACGGCAATTTGAAGCCACTAATGCCGTTTTCTGACCGCTGTGGAGGTAAATTGCAAGTAAACTGCCGAAAACCAAACTTTCTTTCCCTTCTTGGACAAGTTTATCGATTTTTGGTTTTGGGTTTGCACACAAAGTGTTTTACTCCCCGATCTTTTTTGTTCTCATTCCTTTTTTCCCTCGTTTTTGGCCTTTAACCCTCGGACGTACAGCTTATACCCCCACCGTGGTACAATTACCACCCCCCTCAGGTTTTGGCGAAGTTACAATATTTCGAAAATATTTTACATCTAATAGATGGCCAGTGATGTGCTCTACAAGATGACGTTAATACTATGGATTGTAGCGCTGTGGAGGACTGTAACGTCATCCAAAATGGCCGACAATATGACCGCCATGTTGGATTTTACTAAAAATTCAACTTCGTCGGCAAAATGCGAAAACTGCAGATATTGTTTGCTAGAGTTGCAAAATATGATACAGTTAAACGTTTTGCTGCTTTTGGTAGCATTTCATATGTTACACGCACTTTTATTAAAAATTGGCTTGACCTCATGCTACTTATGACGTCATATTTCGTTACTATAGCAACCGGTTGTCGCCAAACTTTACCAAAATGTGTCAAAAGGATAAACGAACAGCTACTGAATGCGACGCCAACAATAAATGATTTTGAACAAATCTGAGAAAAATCTAAAGCAGCGTGGCATCCATCCCCTCCTTGTATTTATGCAGTAAAAGTTTCCCGTAAAAAGCTGAAGAAGGTGGCATTTTTTAACAAGCAGTGGGAAGTGGTAGGAAGACCAGATTTTTCCAGCCAAATCTGACAGGTTTTTCGCGTGTGACTCTGGCCCAATTCACGAGATCTCTCTCATTTGGCACGTTTTGAAAGATTTCTTCCTTCTGCGTCAGTTAGTTGTTCACATAAAGGGATGGCGTCACAAATGGTAGAAGGACGGTGTTTTAACTTTAGGTTGCCTAAACATTACCTAAATTATCCATTAGATTAAATGACTGTTTTACATAGGGATAAGCAATACTTAACTCTGGCATTTCGCCCAGTTCATAATTAGCATTTTTCTTTTGAAATTAATTAATTATTGATTAATTTTGACTCAATTTTGGCGCTTTTCTAACACGATGATGGCAATCCAAAATGGTGGCTATTCTAAATGGCGTCATATGACGGTATCGCGTCACGTGACCCACTCTACGTTAGAGAGTTTTGAACGTACTATAATGTATCTAATATCTCAGTTTGATAATCGTAACTTTAATGGCGTCACTAAATTGAATGGCGTCACTAAATTGAAATTTCACATTTTTCACATTGTGAGATATTTCATTACTGCATCTTGAAGAGCATGTTCCCACGGCTTCAAAACCGAAGAGATAACTGAAATATCGTAATTGAGCCCAAAGTTATAATTAATTGAAATTTCAATTTGTGTTCTTTTTAGCATCAAAATGGCGGGAAATTCAAAATTCAATTAATTATAACTTTGGGCTCAATTAAGATATTTCAGTTATCTCTTCGGTTTTGAAGTCGTGGGAACATGCTCTTCAAGATGCAGTAATGAAATATCTCACAATGTGAAATTTAAATTTTGGCGCCAATTTGGTGACGCCATTTCCCGCCAAAAAAAAAAACAGTTAAAATAAAAACCGAAATCATAGGTTCCTCGGTAATGAGAAGTTCTGTTAAGGTCTAGACTCCAGATTCATTCATTCATTCATTTATTATTTTCTCCAAACCTTTGCAGACTCCAGATATATACTTACCGCCCAATTGACGATTTCCTTCCTACTTAGGGTCTTTTTAGGGCTATCTTTATTCTGCTTAAAGAGACAGAGAAACACTGAGTTACTAAGGCACCTTTGAGACAAAAGGATTAGGCATTCCTTTTAGCCAATAGGGCATTTGCACGATGGCGTCATTTGACTACAACTACCAGAATTCATTTCGTTTTTCCTTTCTTATTCAAATTTTTTAACCCCAGTGCGGTTTAAATAACAATGGCCCTAATTTGCACTACAAAACAAAAAACTGAAGGATTCTGGTAGTTGTAGTCATATGACGTCATCGTGCAAATGGCCTATTGTTGTCTTTAGTTGTTGTTGAATAGTGATATTTCAATTTAGGCTCGATTTACGCCACTCACTAAACTCGGATTCGGTTGCCTGCTCCCCGAGTAGAGGTGGCAGTGAGGTCGGGCTCATTTTTGATTTACAAAAAGCGACTGGCGAAGGTGTCTAATTTTGCTATATACCATTGTATAGTGTACAAATTCTCTACGAATCTGACATGTTGGAATTGCAAAATTTCTTTACGTTGCAATCATACAAAACAATGTACATATGTTAAATAGTTAGTTAACAGACTTTTTCGCAGCCGTAACATTTTAAAGCAACGAGTTAACAAAAACAGAAACAGGTTTGAATATTATAATCATGATTTTCGAGAATATGCTCAGATTATGAACGAGCCAGGCGTTATTACTACGCCAAATCCATCTCGTGAATACGAAACAACGTAAGGTGAAGTCCATAGATCGGTTTTAATTTTCCATACTGAGTTTGAAGTCAAAGGATTGAAGAGTAAAACATATTTATAACGACCAAAACATCCTATTATTAATTTCTTTAGAGTCACGCCACTTATTGAATTACAGAAATCATCTTTTAAGTAATGGTCCTAGTAAGAACTAGGCAACCCAACGGCAAGGAATGCAGAAAGGTGTTAATTGTGATATTGTTGAAACCGTCCACCTCATTGGCTAAAACATGAAAATCTACTATCACTTCATCAAGTACCGCATTTATTTCTCTCTAGTTTACCTATTGATTCCCTTTTAGTGAAAACTATTCTGAGTTTTAATGCAGCAAAATTTCTATGGGGGAAACATGGAAAATTAGAAGCCTTTCTTGGCTATTGTTTTGGAGTCTCATGATTGGATAAAATCTTGTAACACAAAAGAAATATCGCTTTAAAATAAAGTTTCAGTACATTTTATTTCAAAAACGTGTTGTCCATAGGTTGATGTATTCTCAGTATGAAAGTCTAAACAATGTTATGTGGGGAAAGCGAAATGCCGCAGAACAATAGAGGATTGCCTAGTTCTTACACGCATTGTTACTTAACACGTAATACACTGAGGAATTAAAAAAAGTTTACAGATAATGAAACGAGTGAAAATTTGCATTACTGCGCCGGTAAACTATATCTCGTTCAACGCTTCGTGCAACCACGAGATAAAAAGTGGCCAATTAAACTTTGGTTTTTGTCAACTGAGCTGTTGGCTATCGTAAAGACGAGATTAAAAAGCTGACGGTACAACTGGGTCAACTTTTAAATGAATAATTGGATACCTTTGATTCTCTAAATCAAGAGAATCAAAGCTTCCATGTGTATTTTTACTTCGCTTTGTTAAACTTTTTAAACTACCAGTGGTTGAGGAAGATATATGTTGGGCTTCAAACTATAACTACCTTTACCTGTAACGGCGTATGCGTCACACTCGAAGCTCTATAGTTTCTTGCCACGGGAGCCATAATAACAGAAGGGCGCTTCCAGTTTAAGACAGGAAATGGAGAAGGAAAGTGGCATACACACGGACAAGCGTTGGGACAACACACTGTATTAGTCACGGTCTGCTTTTGGAGTTCCTGAGAACGGTTACCTCCATAAGTCACCTTGGGCTGTGCGTTTTCCACTTGAAAACCAAATGTTGTTTCCACCATACTATCCAAGCTGCTCAGTGGCGATGTGCCTTCATGGTAACTGCTTTTAGATGATAAAGCGCCTTCATTATGAGAAGCGAGCTGATATAATTGCATTATCTCAGAAGCACCACTTAGGGTATCAAGCTGACAAGCTGGAAATGGAGGTTGATAATAACTCATCTAAATCAAAACAAAACATGTCTTGATTAATGGACTGAAATCAACCATTAATTGAAGTGAACCTGTGTGAAAGAAATGATCATTTTCAACTGATTTTCATTTGAGGAATATCAAGGCTGTTTGCGTTAATGTGAACGCTTAACGTAAACACATCAAAAGTGAACACTTTGGAAATATCTAGCTGCAAGGGTCAGCAGACAATGCAAAGGCGTCAGATCCTGATGCATCTAGTCAGAACATTTTATATAAATACGAAATAACTAATCAAGCAAGGCTGACTGTAGAACTAGGGTTATATGTAATTCCAACTGGTGATATCGATCCCCATCCTTTGCGTTGGATCTTATAATTAGTCAGAGGAGAAGACTAGATCGTGGCCGTAACTTTGTAAATGAACACTTTGCAAGGAAATATCTGCAAGGACCAACGGATCATGAGAGGGTTGTCCAATACTCTGACAAATTTATGCATAGCATTGTATTTTATTATATGACCATGACAATAGTTTAACAATACATTCTAGAACGGCACAATATAGCATAATGTATTACAATACAATGCTATACATAAATATGTCAGAGTATTGGACAAGTATGGATCATGAATGCAAAGGTGTCATCAAAAGGGCGATAGACCAATTTCGATATATTAAAATTCATACTTGGCTCCGAGGCTTGGGGGAATAAAACAAAAGAAATCAAATTGAGGTTCAGCGTTTAATTTTTCATTTCTTTTGTTTTATTCCCCCAAGCCTCGGAGTCAAGTATAAATTTTAATATATCGGAAATGGGCGATTCAGGAAGTTAGAAAGTTGCAATTGGTCATTACTTTAACCATTTCACTCTCAGAGTCAATTATGAAGACATGAAGTGTAGTTCTAACTTTTCAGTCTGTCAAATGAAGTCTATTTGGCATTTCTTTTGCATGGTTCCATTTGTTTCTCAATTTGCAAAATAAAATCCGGAATTTTTCTTGAATTGTGAGTTTTAGACCTCTTGGGAGTTGAAGGGTTAATACTTTTGAACGATACTTGTAGGGCGATCTAACCTTTTCACTTACATCATGGTCAGTAGTGTTCCTGTACGGGTGTTGGCCATTGGCAATTCTTGAAGGCAATTCAACTACTTTGCTTTCGATGCGAATACCAATATGCTCTTCTTGAACATATTGAGATGGCGATCCACGGATTTCACTTATTTCACGGCCTTTGAAGTCATCTGCTTCGTTGCTTGATGCCATCGGGTGTGGGACATCTTGTTGATCCATCGCCTCGAATGATGTCATCTCTTGAGATATCATCACGTGGCTTTGCTCTTTGTTCGTGGTCTCTTCTTCCTTCTTGAAAATATCATTGAATAAATCCTTGAAGGAATACATCAATATCCGTCTGTTTGGCTGTGAATGGAGAGCAGAAAACAAATACTTTAAAAAGACGAGGTAAAAATGAATAGACGTTTCATTGACATTCGCCACGGAAGAGTTATCTGGTATAAAGTCCAGTCTCCAGAATCACTGCCCTACTCTCTCAAGATTTGAGCGTGCTGGTGGTTCGGTTAATTCTATGCTCAAGCTTCTCACAGGATTAAATATTTTGCTATTTTTGGTAGCATTTTATATTTTACGAAAAAAGGTGAATAAAGAACGCATATGACCCGTACGGCCCTGCGAACCTTTTCTTTGCAAAACCATTGATGAAAGTCCCGTATGAGGGCCGTACGCATTTGCGCGAGCGGGGCCGGAAAAAGGCGTATGGCCCTACTACAAAAGCGGACGTCCTTGCGCATTAAAATTTCAAGTAATTTTGTCTCCAAATTGGTCATATGATAAAATGCTTATTGACTAAGTTAGGTCTGGCCGGATGGGAAAATATTTGGCTCGAGGTCATGGCGTACGGACCGAGCGCAGCGAGATCCGTGCGCCATGACCGAGAGCCAAATATTTTCCCATGGCTTGACTTCATTCTACGTATGACGTCAGATCTTGTTTCTTTATTGAAGAAGATAGATAAGACAATAAATCCCTACCCCTTGTGGACCCATGCATTGGAAAAGTTGAAAATTTACATTGTATGTAAATAACATGTAAAGATACTGTAAATGATAATTTACATGCTAATTCCCCTTTTACATGTTATTGTCAAACCTGTAAATAACATGTAAATATTTGGAGTGGAACATGTAAATACAAGAGAAGATCCTGTAAATAACATGTAAATTGCACAGCGATCAACCCAGACTCCTAGGCACTAAATCGCGGCCTTAGAAATTTATTATTCTTCTAACACGAGTCTGAGCCAAAGAAACTCTTTTATATGCCAGAAGAGCTAGGGCAACGAAGGCATAGATATATAAATAAAATAATATGGACAGCATGCCACAGAGCCATAGAGCATTGCAGAGATAATATCCCAAAGATCAAAGCGTCAATATTATCGAGCAATTAAAGTAGAAAGGTAATGTGACTTGTCACATCCTAATGGTGATCTAAAGACCTACTTGAGAAGGCTATTCTAAAGGCTTTTCAATCTTTTTGCGACTCATGGTGTCGCGTTTGGCCTGTCTATTTTAATACTACTAACGAAGTGACCGGCACTTCGATATAGTTTGGATAGGATAAGTTCCTTCGATTTCCTTAAACTTGTCATAAATATCGGACTGCCAGTCATTTAGTGTTTTGAGGACCTTGACCGGCGATCCAGCATAAAAGAAATCTGAGCCGGTCAAATTAGTAGCCCGCACATGCAAGGGGCGCTTTTGTGGTTCGCGAGCTCGTTGCTCGCGCTTCGCGCTTCCTCGTCACGCATCCAAAAAGAGCCCGGTGTATACTTTATCCTCGGTGTAAACTAAACAAAATTAATGTTCAAAATTAACGTTCAAACGTTCAAATACCCAGGGAGTTGCTATATTGTTCTTCGATCAATCAGCAAAAAAGGCCGGGCATAGTCTCCTTTTTCACATGCGATCCGACAAAGAATTGTATTAGACCCTTGTTTTCGTTATCTATTAGCGTGCTAGCAGTCTGAGTCTGTACTTTTTAGCCGGATTACCGCGAGTGTCGTATGCGACAAAGTTGAAAGTTGAAAGTTGGGCTTGCAATTGACAAGTGCATCATTTCCTATCAAACGACCTGTCAAAAAAGCATATTATACATACCTATGTATGTAAGGAATTGGAAGTACCCACCAGGCTTATCACTCGGGTGACTCCCATATATAAATGCCGGGGTGCTCTTTGGAAATTTTTGAAAAACACCCTTAAGGTACCAGAATCCTGTTTGATGGCCATGGCCTAAATAAATTTTTACCCCTTATCATATAGAGGGCAAAATTACTGAATGCTGATTGCCTGACGAAGAGGGCATTGTTTCTTAATTGAGGGTAAAATTACTCGCTCCTGATTGGTGGAGCATCAAAATTTCTCACTCGTGACTGGTTGAGCGCGTCGTTCTCGTTGCATTCAGTTGGCATGGCGGGATTTTGAAGAAAATTTACAAAGGAGCGCTCGCATGTTTCGCCGGAGATTTTGTTATAAAAATGAATGGAATAGGAAGATACCTAAGAAAGGAATTCTACAGGTGAATTACAGCATTTTATGCCAAACAGGAAGCTATTTGTGTCAAATGTTAGATTAACTAGGCGCCTAAATAAATTGTTTGCAGAGGCTATAAACACTGAAATAAATTGTATGCAAGCAAACAATAGAGGAAAAACTGTTTGCTGGAAGTATGGCAGTTGGACGGAGACAAAATAAATTGTTTGCAGCAGGTGCCGCACATGCCATATTACGTCATATTTTTCAGCTCAAAACCCTAAAAGGTACCTTGATAAGCCTAACGGTGGTCATTTCAGATTTTAGCACCCTAAGCGGTACCAATCTTCAAATTTTGACAGCACATCGTCATTTTTAAATGGCAGCGCCTCCCCGGGGCTTATGATATATTGCTATTACAGTATTGTTATTTCTTGTATTTTTACTAAATAGAATTCGAACTCAAACTCGAACTCGATGATTTACGATCGATTTCCCAATTTCAACTTCCACCAAGCCGAATAAAACGGCAGGAGATGCGTCTCAATTTACATAACTAATAATAATAATAATAATAATAATAATAATAATAATAATAATAATAAGAAAGGGAAAAAGTAGAAAAGTACCAGGATTTGAAGAGAGAGATTGGAAGATTGTGGAAACTTAAAAAAGTGGAGGTTGTACCTGTAGTAATAGGGGCCCTTGGAAGTGTCACCAAAGAATTTGATAGGTGGATTGAAAAGCTAGGGATAACATTTAATGTTGGAGTGGTGCAAAAGACTGCCTTGTTGGGAACTGCAAGGATACTGAGAAAAGTGTTGGAAATGTGAAGAAGAGATAATTCCGTTAGCCCTTGGTCATTTGTTATGACCCGCCTAATAGAAGAAATTACGGCAATGACAACAGCCAGAACATAATGTTAAACAAAGATAATAATAATAATAAGATCTGCATGCTGGGATCTGCACGAATCCTCAGAAAGGTGCTCAGTGTATGAGCAGAATGATTGACTTGAGTGACTGACGCTCTAGGTGCATGGTTTGCGCCCGGCTGATGCACAAAAAGAACACCAGCAAAGACTGTGATAAAAGAGACAATAATAATAATAATAATTAAAATAATATATTATAATTATAATAAGAACCTTCCCAGCACCCTTTGCACCAGAAAAATTTTCGATGCCAAATAACTCTCTATGTCAATTTTGAGTGTATGAGGATACTACACCACATGCTATTTACACCTACCATAACATACCTATTTTAATTGACTAAGTGCGATGACGTCATCAGTCACGTGACTATGCCCCCAATTGCCTTTTAACGTTTTTTAGGAACATTCTTTGATGAATGGAAATACAGTCAACGTGGCAAGGAAGGCATTCGCTTGCAACATTTCCGCACGCCTATTATTACTCTGGATTTTTAAAATTAAGGGGGCTATACACATGAGCAAATAGGGATCTGGGGAGTAGTATCTTTGTATACATGTATCTTTGTAAGGGTGAAATGCAAAGTTAAAATATTTCGTATGTTGGTAGATATAAGTATAAAAATAAGTTCTTTATCAACGTCATTAGTATGACTTCATGAATCACGTGAACGCACGGAAGTTGACTGATTTTTTTAACTTTTTGGAACCGGTTCTTAATTTTATTAACTTAAATAAATCCCCGTTTTTCCACCCAGTTGAAATTTAATGATATTTTTGTGTATAAAAGAAGCGATTATACTTCTTCAGTAAAAATGAAGGTGACGAAAAAAAGTTTTACATGTTGGAAATCCATCCTTTCCTGATCCTGTTCAGCGACTTTTCAGTTAAAAACTATAAACAAATCTGCATAAGTGGTTTTTATCTTACCTCTTACAAATGGCGTAGGCAGTTTTCCTGAAGCATTTTTCTTTCATACCGATCAGGGGTTAGATGTTTTCAGGAGAATATTCCCCACCCCACTCCCCTCGGTCCACTTTCCCTTCCCCGCTCGGGTTTGCAGGACATGGTCAGCGGGAGGACTGGTTCGAGTTTTCACGACAACAACTTTTGCTTTTGGCGTCAGCACAGAAAATTTATTTTATTTCGTCGATTCAGAGTCGTGTTTAGCGAAAAAAGGCTGGTGAAATTGCTTTGCAAACTGTTCTTTTCTTGGCTAACTTTCGATATTTCGCAAAAGGACAAGAAAAGGCTGAAAAGGTAGGTGACTTGAGTTTTAATTAGTAAGGGCTAAACTCCCGGGGCTAAACGTACTACAGAACACAGGGCCATTTTTTACATTCACTTCTCGTTCTTTTATAATCCACTGCCGAGCCAAACGAGCCACTAAATACATAGACCCAAAACTCTAGCGAGTATATAATTTATTTCTCGTTCTTTAATCCACTGCCGAGCCAAATGAGCCGCTAAATACTGTAGCGAACATATCAATTATTTCTCGTTCTTTACTCCACTGCCGAGCCAAACGAGCCAGCTCGTTTATAACGATAAAACGTGGCCCTGCATTCTGTAGTTAGTAAGTTTAGCTTTCAATCTAATGTCCAACTGGACAAGGTTCAGGATTATTTTAGACCCTTTGGGGCGATTGATTGACATTAGTTTCTACAGCTGTGTATTTGATATTGTGCACATCTGACTAGTTTACAATTGCAACTTTATCTCGATGGGGTGTCAGTGAAACGCGGGGTCGGGGCCGGGGTTGGGGTGGGATTAGGTCTAGGATTAAGTATGGGATTAAGGGTTAGGATTAGGTATAGGATTATATTTAATTCCATACCTAATCCTAGACCTAATCCCACCCTGACCCCGGCCCGGACCCTGCGTTTTACTGACACCCATCTCGATTGCCTCCTTCATGCGTCGCTTGCCATCTCATGGGACATTCGACAATACATTTAGCTGCGAAACAAAAGTTGTTGCCTCAGAGAATAACACCTTCAAGCGACACATACACTGTAAGGGAGGCAATCAAGATAAAGTTAAAAAAAGCCCTCTTTGAACAGAGACAATGGCTAATAATTAGCCAAAATATGACACTATTTTAACCCCCTCGAGAACCCCACAAACACGACATAACCCCCCTGATTAGCATTATTCGTTTGAGACTGATGAAGTTCAGGAGAACCAAATGGAATCTTTCTCGATTTTTACATATTTTATTATGCTCTGAGTATGGAAATCTTTAGATTTTTTAGTTTACAATTATTAAGCCTATTTGTTTACAAACAGATTTGCAATGATAGTCACTTTTGTGGCAATTTTTGAAGTTAATACACATGCAAAATGGTACATGTAAGATTTTAAGCTTGCTCTCGACATGTTTTGTCCACATGTTAACTTTTAAGGAATGTACACCCTCTACATGTACATGTACATGTACATGACGGTTAGCAAGACATTTTGTTGCCTTCCATTTCACCTGTTTCACTGTATTTCAAGAGCGGAGATGTACATGTAGATCTTCGATGGTGGAAATTAGAGGTGGAAGTAAAACCAAAATTTAACCTGAGGGTCTGAATCTTGCATCATGCTCTAGAATTAAATTTGTAATCAACAACAGTTGTATTGCTATTTGCAGTTTTGTTTATTTTTGTTCTCCTAAGGTAATTAGACTTTCAAAGACCAGTCACATGTACATGTTGTGGTTTACATTTCAAAGAAGGAACAAGTCATATAAAGGTAATCTGTTTGCTGGAAAAAAATCCCACAGCAATAAGCTTCGAACAAATATCAAACAGTCCTATCAATCCATGAATGCCTCACATTGTCTTGAAAACTTGTATGCTGTTATTCGTCTTTCTGCTTCTCAAGTTAACACATTCGAGGCCACAAGATCACGAGGCCTCATGTCAACTAATCAGACCAGTGAGACAAAAATATGTATGCATAAATTTGCATGCACTAATGCGACACAAAGCCAAATTTATATCTTTTTTCTCAGCTATGCCATGAGTAATAAAGATTTAATATATACTTTAAGATAGGTCATGTGATTATGATGGTATCAAATCAGCCAAGAGTCCACAATCTTGGATCTCCATACAGTATTAACCAAATTTGACTCAAAATTAATTTAAACCAATACAAGTATGCTACATGAAGAAAGATCTATAATCGTAACTGGTACTTTATAATAAGAGAACCATAGTATTTTTCAATTCTGCAAGACATGTTTGATCAGCCTTGCTTTTCTGTCATTGTCAGCTGCATGTACATGTAATGTTTACTACATGAGTGGGAGTGTTGTATCGGCCTATACAATGTATACAATGTATACAATGTATAGTGCCAATACAACACGGATGCAAATGTAGTAAACAGCTTGTGATATTCACATTCACATGTACATTAGATACAACCACTGGTGAGTTGCATCAAGATTGTATCGGCCTATAAAGGGCAATCATGTGATTGGAATGGCTCATTTATATTTGTTAGTACCCTTATGAATTATTAATTAATTTTACAAGTACAATTAGGAATCTAAAGATGCTCTATTTTTCTCAACCTTGTGCTCTGCAGTAAGGCACTTGCTTACTCCACTCCTTGGAAAAAATTGAAAGTGCTTTAGCATTCTCAAACAAACTTGTAATAATAATAATAATAATAATAATAATAATAATAATAATAATAATAATAATAACTGCATACCGTGTAGCATGAAATTTCTGCGGGTTTTAATTATTTGCGGATTTTGCGTATTGCTTTCGATCCGAAACAAGTAGCCCGTTGGGCTTCGCAACTGGCTCGTTTGGTCCGAGTTCCCACCCGGCCGCTCCTAGCTTTGTTACTTTTTTTTACCAGGAATTGATATGTGGATACTGAGTCCACTTTCGAGATTTGGACGTTAGCGCGGGGCATTTGGAGCAAGTACGAAATTGTTAGTTTTTAATCCTAGAAGTGCCACACATGTCAACGTTCTCATGTTCACTTTATTAAATCACAGAGTGATTTGTTTTGACATGTTTGAATAAAAACAACGGGCGTTTTTCTCTCGCACGTGGCGATTAAGACAGTTGGCTGAGCATACGTGAAGTAGTAGTTGGGAAAGTCCGCTGGACGGCGAGAAGGAGGCACTAAAAACATGGCGGCCTGTTGATGTTCCGGCCCACGATCCTTTTATCCCGTAGAGAGCCGTGAAAAGCAAAACAGTTACGAGGAACTGTCGGCCTTTTCAAATAATCTAAAGCCCATTTACAAATAATGTTTGTTGTTTCGCACATCAGTAGTCTCGAAAACTGTATTCACTCGACTATTAAAAAACGTTGCTCTAGGCGACGTCGGGACGGTGAAAATTCTAAGTGGACGTTAAGGAGGACGTGGGGGTGGGGGGGGGGGGAGGTGGGGGTCTGACCTTAACGTCCAGGACGCTTCGCTTCGCGACTCCGCCCAATACGGAGAATATATTTTCTTGCTAATCAAAGAATATATTTTCTTGCTAATCAAAGAATATATTTTCTTGCTGATCAATGCTGAAACTCTTAATAGTAACGAGCTGACGTACACGACGTTTTGTACGCGTTATCATATTTTTGTTTTGCAAAAAAGTTTCAAAAACACGGACTTTCACGCAATAAATTGCTCATTGAAATCGAACAAATTTGATAGAACATCTTTTTTAAGTTTTTCAAAGTTACAAACGTCGAAAAAATGAGTGAATAACGCAAACTTGTCGAGGTTTTAGCCCAAAACGTTTCTCAAATTATGATGGCGTGATAGCGCGCGCACAGCACAGCTCAATGTAAACAAACCGTTCAAACGAACAAAAGCAGCTTTTAAACTCATCTTATCGTTAACTTTCGATAGAAAGGGTCGTTGCATTGAATACAGCGTTGTTTATCTGCCAAACATGACAAAGTAATCAACATTTTTGCCCCTCCTTTGAAGATAATTTTAAATTTTGGTTTTCCACGCAAGGAACCCATTAAATTGCCGCGGGAAATTTTCAACCAATCACAGGCTGGTCAGACGACACGTTTCAAGAGGAGACAAAAGTATCTGAGAATCGTGATACTGCTCTATAGTTCGTAATTACTGCAGCAACTAAGAATTATTGGGGATACTTGAGCGGTTTGCAGATTCATGCGAGACAAAAATAGTAAAGTCCACAGTCTCTTACTTTTGTTGTCTCGTGGACACAATATTTTAGCTTACTTAAGTTGGATATCATCAAGGCGTTAGGTGTAAACAATTTTTCGGCATGACGTAGCGTTCTTTCTTTCGTTGGAGAATTGACAAGTTGCTGCGGTCGTTGGAAATGCAAAGTTGTAAAGACCACGCACGAAAACAACTGCACAATAGGCCTGCCTGGGACATCGAGAACATTCTGGGTAGCCGGTTACGTGGTATTACTGTTACAATGATTACCAATAACACGCGACCCGTCGCTTTTAAAAGAGGCAGGCCCAGGATAAAATTGAGTTTTAGTGGACGTCAATAAAAGAAAAGCCGTTAAAATTACTTTGGATTCTGACAGGATTTCAAGCAAACAGACCTAAAAAATAAAAAGGGTTATGTGAGCATTTCAAGTTTATGTGTGAGCATAGAACGCGAGCTACGCTTTGTGATTGGCTTAAAAATCTCGCGCCACTTTCTCGACCAATCAGAAGTAAAACCAAAACCAATCGTGACTTGCTCGCACGCGTTTTCCCGCGCTTGGCGCCGCCGACATGTAATTGCTTCGAGCTCTGATTGGTTCATTGGATTGTTTACGACTGCTGTGATTGGTCAGAGTAATTACTTTGGTTTTTGTTTTACGACACTCAATTGAAAACTGCTCTAATAATCGCCTAAGTTACTTCGCTTGTGTGTTTCTTTGCCTCCTGTGTGGTTTTTGGGGAGATTTAGAGTGTTTCCAGTAAGTTTTAGTTCCATCGCTTTCTCTATATACGCTCTAAATCGCCCCAGAAACCACACAGGAGACAAAGCAATTTTTATTGAAATATTGTTCTTTTTTAGCTCCTAGAATAAACCGTTTTTTCCCATACAAATCCTTATAATTTTGCTGTTACGTAACGTGTACTGTGACACTCATATAGCTTGGGATACCTGTGGTTTCCACGAAGCGAAAGAAATCGGGGACCAGTTATCTCCATTATGTATAAAAAAAAACCAATTATTTTCTGTGCAGTTAGCACTACTTTCAGATCCTTTTATCGCATAATTTCATCCAGTATTTTCTGTTCGTTTGATGGTTATTTTTTGGAAAAATTCAAGCATTTGAAGAAGCGAAATGTTTCTTGATTTACAGAAAACAGTTTTTGGTCTGGTAATTGCCAAACTGCCCGTCGTCGCATTGACGACGATCAGTAAAGACGATTATATTTTGAAAATAAACAATAAATGGCGTCTCGTCGTGATCCGAGATCGACTCGTCGGGTTCTGAGATCAACTCGTCGAGTACTGACTGAGATCAATTCGTCGAGTTCTTAGATCGATTCGTCGAAAGGGTGAGATCGATTCGTCGTGTCCTTAGATATAAGTACAGATGCAGCGTTTGAACCTTGCTGAATAACAGTTCAAACACAAAAAAGTAAATTATTTTGTATTAACACTGATATAAATTCAAGCTATTTGCTAATATTAAGTTCAATGAAATGTGGCAACTTGAATGATAACATCGTGATAGGTGGAGTCGTGTAGCCACGGAGCTACGTTCAGTTGTTTTTCTCTCGTGTA
This sequence comes from Cladopsammia gracilis, assembly GCA_022457155.1. Taxonomy (NCBI): domain Eukaryota; kingdom Metazoa; phylum Cnidaria; class Anthozoa; order Scleractinia; family Dendrophylliidae; genus Cladopsammia; species Cladopsammia gracilis. Next base: position 281,219 of record JAJGOT010000408.1, on the reverse strand, counting down.
TTGTAATTAGTTTTAAATAGTCATTACGTATCCGTCATTTATTCTTGCGCATTTTTCAGCTTTTGTTTAGCAAATAACCCAGTCTTCGGAGTTATCACGGGTGCCACACATGAAAGGAAACAGGGTTCTTCGAATTAAACCGAGGTTAAGAGAAAAATCGATTACCGCCGTCTAGCCACAATACTTCGCTTAGCACCCAAGGGAACAGGTCTGGTCAGCAAGGTAACACGTCGACGTATGGTCCAGAAAATGAGCATACAAAGGCGAAGAACAGCTCATGTCCAGAATGTCATGGGAACCACTCCTTGCTGAAATGTCAGAACTTTGCAAAAATGACCATTGATGATCATCGAGTACAGTTAATGAGGAAGCTCAACTTTTGTCACAATTGCTTTCAATATGGGCATATCTTATTGGCCTGTCTAAGCAAGAGAGCCTGCCAAAAGGTAGGATGTACGAGAAGACACCACACTTTGCTCCATCCTCCACGTCAACAAGTACAGAACAGCACAGAGGGTAGTGAAGCTAACACTACTCAAGCCACTCCAGCCATTCAAGTAATAGAGTAGTTCCTGAAGCTACTCAGGCTGCTCAAGCAATTCTCCTGAAAGTGGACAATAAAACAATACCATAGTGAGCGGTGAGAAAGTGACTCTCAGGATAGTTCCCGTAAAGGTTCATAGCCAACGTTCGAGAAAAAAATTGCAGACCTACGCCCTTCTTAACAACGGATCAGATATATCACTGTGCGACAAAGGCTTGGCAACTCAGCTGGGGGTTCAAGGAGACGCGAGAACGTTCTACTTGACGACGCAGGAGACGCGAGATAGCCCTAAGATTAGTCAAGAGATAAGTTAAACCGTTGAAGCTTTCGATGGGTCTGATAAGATAGAGATTAACAGATTGTGGACAGTTGACAAACCGAATGCTTCAAGCCACAGCATTCCCACCGATCACTGAAGACACATGGCGATGGCCTCATTTGCGTGACATCAATTTGCCAAGTATGGACGAGGATAAGAATTAATTACTTACCTTTTCATACATGTAGGATGTGATGTTCTGGAAGCCTTCTGGGTATAAGAAGAAAGGTGTGGTAACAGAGGTGACCCTGCGCCATCCGTTCAACCTTTGGAATGGCCGCTAATGGGTCCCATGGACAGAGCCGCTCACAAGGAATGTCGTAACAGCGTTAACTTCACGCGAGTAGTGAACGTCAAAAGGGTAGAAAACGCTCTTATGCAGCAACTCGAAGACTGAGAATACTGGTCTGATTCCTGATTCTAAGGTTTCCATGTCGGTTGAAGAGAAGAGAGCTATCAGCAGTGATGGAAAGTTCAGCCAAGATGGTTGATGGTCATTATCAGATAGCACTTACCTGGAGAGAGCAGGTACCCATCCTTTCCAACAATCGGGTTATGACGGAACGAAGACTGAATTTCCTGAAGAAGAGATTCCTTCAAGACCCCGAACTGTTTGAGAAGTACAAAGCAACTGTCGAAGATTATATTAGCAAGGGGCACACAACAAGAATACCAGAGAGCGAACTTGATGCTAAAGGAAAACCGTTGTGGTACGTACCGCGCCACCCCGTGTTTGACCCCAACAAGCCAGTGAAAACGCGAATTGTCTTTGATAGTGCCGCAAAGTTCATGGGCGTATCTTTAAATAACTAACTCCTCAGTGGACCGGATCTAACCAACAGCATCGTTGGCGTTTTAACAATATTTCGAGAAGAGCAAGTGACGCTAGCAGCTGACGTGGAATCCATGTCCCACAAGATTACAGTACTATCACCAAATGGTTATGACGCGTTAAGGTTCCTTTGGTGGCCAGATAATGATTTGCACCAGGATCCAGTGGATCACCGCATGGTAGTTCATTTATTTGGCACCACGTCCTCCCCAAATTGTACAACTTCGCTCTTCGAAAGACAGTTGATGATTACAAGGATGTCTTTGAATAGAAAGTCGTGGAAACGGTGAAGAAGAATTTCTACGTTGACGATTGCCTGAAATCGGTAGCGACATCTGCTCGTGCTGTGAACGTGGCAAGATTCAACTTCGAGATCTACTTTCCAAGGGCAGATTCCGTTTCGTTAAGTGGATGTGCAATAGAGCTAGCGCTTGTGTACAGAAGAGCATTCCTGCAAGAGAAAGAGCCCCATCTGACTTGGACCTTGACTTAGATAAAGAAAGACTTGCAATATTTGCAATCCAATTTCTTTCTTTTTCATTGTAATTGAGGAAGACAGGAAAACAGCAGGGTGTGCCCAAAAACATGCTCTCAGAAAAGCATTCCAGCAAAATCACTAACACCAATAATGTAACCTGGCTTCTTCTCTAGCCCAAAATCTGCCATGGGCCTAAAGATAGTCTTTGTGGAGACACAGCACATTTTAGCTATTTTTTCTGCAGTAAAAACTTAATGCAGGTACAATTCTAACTGCTCTTGGGGGATAACTGTTGTAGGACGACCACGACATCCTGTAGACGAATAAAAATTGGTGTTTAAACGGCATTTTCGGGTGCCAACTCTTATCTTGAAGAAGAGCTTCGACTTCTTGAAGAATGTCTATGTAGCTGCTCTTGCAAACCAAGTCTAAACCTCGATCCAAATACGAACATAAACAGTCCCTTTAATCCTCCTGCATGAAACTGCTGTTCGGGCTTTTCTTTGAATGGTAGAGACTACTTGTGATACCATTAGAACATTCACATAGAACTCGGCGATGTTCTCTTTGCTCGAGTAAATAATGGTAGAGTTTGTTATTGTAAACCAAACCCAATAAAAACATGCTTGTTTTGATCTGGAGACGAACAGCCAATGATTTGTCACAGTCGTTTCTATTGTTGTTACGTGACTGCGAAGATGGAAGTTGGCCTTTCAATTTCCTTTCAAGAAAGGATCCCTTGGGACGAGGTGTCTTTCATAATCGAGCACATACGCCTTAGCGAGTTATTCTTGCGTGAAGAGTAGGCGTAAGCAACCTCGTTTCTAGGGCCTCTCTTTAGCTACGTCATCATCGGGAGAGACCCTGGTTGCGGCTGGTCACGTGGCTCCCAGAATCTGGGAGCTAACAATTATTATTATTCAACACATTTATACACTGCCCAAATATGGAAAAAAGTTATCGATATACGCTATCTCTACATGACGTATATCCAACGACGGCGGTAAATTTCGCATTTTGAAGGAAAATGAAAATGACCGCTGCCTGCACTTTCGTGTTTTTGAGAGAAAAATGCGTGAACTATTAGATGAAAACGATAAAAAGAGAAGAGAAAAGAAGAAAAGAAAAGAGAAAAATTGTTGATCACATGATTGGACAAAAAAGGCGCGAAATTTTCGCGTTGTCGCGGTCGCAGTGCAGTGTTTCTTGGCGAAGCTGAATGAAAGCTGGTTCAAAGTCAACCGCTCGACAAGAAGTGAATGAAGGAGCACAATTTTCGGAAAATGCCTTTAGTAATCACTTCTGGAATATGATTAGACTTGACACTTCCTCAGAAAAGTTTCTGATCTTTGTTTTAAGCGAATTGACGCCACTACGGCTGTAGGAACTAAAACGAGCAAGTTTGTGAACAACAGCGATCGACTAACTCATACTTCGATGTTTGAAAATTTAGTGCGCTGATGGAAAGGACTAAAAGCCACATCAAGTTTTAACCGTTTCTTGTAACCTTTCAGCTGTGAATTTTTGTAAGACATACTGTCCACGCTGCAGTTCTTTCAGACTTTTCGCCGCTGTGTTTAGGTAGCCGTGTGTTTGTTCAGTTTGTTTTGATTCTGAATTGAACTTTTTAAGACACGAAACACTTGTAACTAAGAAATTCTACTGTGTTTTTATTTGTGTAATCACTACCGTCTCGTTCTTTACGTAGACGAAAGCTCTTCGTAGAAACTCTCAAATTAATTTTAGCTCCGCAAACGTTTTGGCATTCGCTGCTTTTTGTGTAAAAAATGGCGCGAGGTAAATATTGTTGTAAGCCTTTTACTTAATAAAAGGTTGTATATCTCAATGAATTTTTTCTCGAAACTGTGATTTGTTATCAATGTGTTGAATAGTCCAGTTTTGAATTCGCTATGGTCGCTGAACGAAACCACTCAATCTGAAGTGATAAATTCACAAATTCAGGCGAGAGGATGACCTGTTTAGAGCTCTGTCTATTGTTTAATTTTCAAATTTCACGCACCTTCTGCCGGTATTTGTGAATATTTTACATCAGGTCGAGTCTAACCCTGTATCAATGTGTCATTGGTGTTTGAATTCAGCGGTAATTTTAAATACGAAAATGGCTTATTATAAAGCAGTTATAGTGTTCAAACTTGCACAATATTGACCAAGGCGCCACTTTCATTCATGAACTGTGTGATGTTGCAAGTTTCGCGCGGTAAAACATACACACTGTATGCAAGATTTTTTAAAATAAAAGGCTTGTCGGCGATATTTTTTCTTCAAACTGTGCTTTGTTATCAATGTGTTGAATTATAAAACTATTATAGCGCTCAAGCTTGCGTGATGTCGCCTAAGTATTAGGCGATGTCACGCGCGCTTGAGCGCTATAATAGTTAAATGTGGAGCAAATACAGAATACAGGGTCACTTTGGTCCACCTCATTTACATGTGTCAGAACTCTTTGTAGAACGAGGTATAATACAATAGGCGAATATTTCTTGCTGGCAAATGATACGAACCGAGCTGAATTCGACATTAAGCCAGTATCAGGCTCCTAAAATTAAATATGTGAATACAGAGGTAATCTTTATTCTTATGCTTTATTTTATGCTAAATTTATACTGTCAGACGGTCAATTAGCCGAAAAACCTAACTTAACTCAGAGAATAGGCGACCGATCGAAATCAATTCACTTTGATGACAAGATCAATATATTACATTGCGCAACATTATACAGATTATATTTAAGGGGGCACTACGGTTGGTTTTTGGCAAAAAATTTAAAATTCGTCATTTTTTATTACCTCTCAATGAATACTTGAATCTATGTAGTTTCAGAATATATATTCATTTCTTTGGCAAATTAATTTTTTCCACTATAAAATAAGGGCCTTTTTTGTGGGTGGCCCCTCATATTTTTCAAAGAGTATTAAAGCAATTGCCACCAAATTTGGTAGAAAAATTCGGCTTTATGTGCTTATCTGCAACCCTATGGAGTAGAATTTCATTTTCTCAAATAAACACGGTTTTATAAGAAATTTACCTTCTAAAATGTTTGATTGGTTACCATGGTGACCAAAATGGTCCGAAGGCGAAAACACTCCATTAGGTTGCTCTCCATCTCATTAAGATTTATTGTACCAAAAATCAAGTGATTTTTATGAAAGCAACTTGTCAAAAAGTGAGGGGCTGTAATCTAACCACCAAAACAACATTTCTCAGAAAATTGTTAATTATTAACCTAAAATAAACAAATCATTAACACTGGTTATCCCATGTAGTAGACAGTGACCTTGATGTACCCTGTACAAACTTTGAATAAATTTGAATGAATTGCCAATTAAATATGATTTTTTTTATTAAGCAGCCAAAATGGTACCAAGAACCAACCGTAATGCCCCCTTAATATTTTTTCTGCAAGCTAAGATTTAGACACGAATGCAGCACGCAAACTACAAGAATTATTACATTCTGGTCAATAAAAGCATCATTTTATAAAGCAAACGATGTGCTGATGTGTGCGATGTTTCGAGATGTTATATTTTGTTTAGGCCACATCGAATTCAAATCTGGATAAATAAACACCTGGCTCTTTTTACCTTTAAACTAAATGGAAGGATGATCGGACAGCTATATTATAAAAGGGTATTTTAAAATACCCTTTATAGCTGTCCGATCAGCCTTGCATTTAGTTTTAAGTTTTATTCAATACTGCTGATCCTGATCTACACCAAGATCCGGCTTCACTTCGCCGTGCTGTTTGCCCAAGTGGTCCTTGCTTTATTTAAGAGTTACTTGATTCTTTTTACTTTTGTAGAATTTAGAAGGTGACCGGAGGGGGGCTTTCAAAGGTGTACATATTAAAATGTTAAATGTCTGTGTGTTTGAACGAATGAGCCTCTTGACAGGCATTTCTTTCGTCTTCTGTTTGTTCGAGAAGATCAACGAAAGTAGTTATTGACCCTACCCCGATGGAAAATATTTTGTCACAGGGTGGCACGTGACTAGCCGCAACCAGGGTCTCTCCCGATGATGACGTAGCTGAAGAGAGAGGCCCTGGGAACGAGGTTGAGGCGTTAGCTGTTTCTGAGTCTCTTGAGTAGACATTTATTGCTTGGCTTGGTACATTTATCGACGGCATCAAGAGCTGGAGCAGAGAAAGCATACGAACGCCAACTCGCGATCACCATTCGGCGATTGTACAGGCGAAGTTTTTTTTGTTTTTCACCTCACATGACTCAGGTAGGTCGTGTTTCTCAGAAAACCCAAGAAGGAGAAATTGTTTGAGAAAACGCTTCGATTGGCGTTGTACTGTATTTCCGCATCATTTTAGCGCCTTAAAAGGATTAACTATGTGAAAGCTAACGCAGCTTGAGCTTTTCCGTTCTTTTAGCTGAATATTTCAGCGGCAGAAAATTTTAGGGAATTTTAATACAAGCTGCTCCGCTCACATTTCAGAAAATCCTAGCTGACCTCGTTTCGTTCCCAAAACGACATTATTTATCCTTCCGAAAAAAAAGGCATTGAATTTTCTTATGTCACGAAGGTTTGAGACGATATTTTACCTAAGAAAATTCAAGTTGTTAAATTAATTACGAAATTTTAGGTGACCAATGCCTTCCGAGCAGCTTCTCGCCACCGTCATAAGCATATTAAAAGCAGAGCTTTTGGCCATATAATTCACTTTGGTAGTATTTATCGGCTTCGATTTCTCTTGGATAATTTGAGGAGTCCAGCGAACCATAATCGACTCACAAATTAAACTGGCAATACAATTTGAATATATAAGCCAGATGGAGTTAATTGTTTCTATGATAGTCTATTATGATGCCTAAATTAAAAATGTTTTTGCGTTTGCATTTGACACTGGTTCTGTGACAGAATTATTCAGTTAAATATTTTGATTTTTCAGGGCTGAAGACCTCTAGAGAACCAGAGAATGAATTCTTCATCGTACAATGAGCTATGACTGGCTATGCGCCAGGTAATTTAAGAAAACTAGAATAGTACTATTTAATATATTGTATTTGGGGCTTTTATCGTATCAGATGTCCTTGAATTTGAACAAATGTATCCACAGCCTTGTTTATATTTGGAATCTATGTTTGATTTCAAAAGCAAGCGGATTCAACTGGAAAGAAAACTTAAGCGTTTCATTTTGTAATGAAGTTCAATTGAACTGTTGGATCGAAATTCTGGATCGAACTGCTGTTTGGGCTTCCCTTTTAATGTAGCGATACCGTGTGATATCATTAACACATCCACATGGAACTCAGCGATATTCTCTTTACTCGCGTAAATTATGGTAGAGTTTGTTATTGTAAACCGAACCCAGGCTTGTTTTGATCTGGGGACGAATACATGTACCCAATGACTTGTCACCAGTCGTTTCTTTTGTTGTTACGTGACTACGATTTATGGCTATCTGATTCGATCTCCTGACAGTTTGCGCACAGACCAAACGAATCCGCAATATTGGTTGCCTGTCAAGATCGCTTTTGTTTTCACTTTGTCTAAAAACCCTGAGCGAGGCAATTGTATCGATTGGTTAAGTTTGACCCCGTCGTTGACCTCGCCACTGTGAAACTAAATTATTGAAACAAACATAAATTGACATCGGTTGACGCCGTGAAATATATATATTTTCTTTCTTCAAAAGCCTAGGTTTTGTTTGTGTTTGTAGCAGGCGAACAAATATCACCGGCACATTCAATTTTTCCGACAAATTTAGTTCAGGGTGAAGCGTGGAGATGTTTTCTTTGCTTATCGGACGGGTTATGATCGATACTGAATTGAGAGAAGCAGAATTAAGAGACCGGGACAGTATTGCCAACAGTAATGATTTCAGGGTTCTAAATCACTTTTAGCCGTCTGATTTTTTAAATAGGGTGGCATCATTCCCAGTATGGTCCTCTTGATTGTAAACTTGTTTACTGGGCCACAAGCAGCCCATGCAGTTATCAGAAATTGCAGTTAAAGTTTATATCTGTAGAACTGTGTGAACGTTGTTGTGTAAAACAACAGATGCGAGCATATTACATGTCTGATAATTCTACGTACATATATAATTACTATTATTTTTTAATTAGCCGTTTAATTCCAGGAAGAATTTTACGTGAATGATTTTGAGGCATGCATTTTCATGAGAGCAAAGTGGGTTAGTGAATGATGCAAGACTGAAGATATGTCGCCGGGTACAAGACCAGTATTTTCAATCCCAGCCTTTTTTATTAATTTGCCTTACTCGTGTTTCTTGCCAACTAGCTTTGTAGGGTTTAAAGTTGTAAAATACAAACAACATGCCATGTGGAGTAATTTATGTTTTCAGTCATTGTAAACCTGACAGTGGTTTAATTGGTGTGCAAAATTGGTCGGCAAAAGTCGTAAATCCCATTGAACCTGTTGAATATTGATTCTGCAGTGTTTCAAAGGTTTTCGAACAGTCTGATATGAAAAATGATATATTATTATTATTATTATTATTATTATTAAACAGGGTGAAACGTGGAGGTAACTCACCGCTGAATCTCCCATACAATAATGGTTCCTTTTTGTCAAGAAAATCGTTAATTCCGCAAATTAATGACCGAGGGGCACAGATAAAGAGGAAAGTGACAATTAAACGTTTCTTTAACAATATTAACTTGGAAATTACTAGGAAGTTGTTGCAAGTAACATGTTTTTTCTTTCCTTCTTTTCTCAATTAATAGAATCTACAGGGCCATGAAAATCACAGCGAACAATAACCAAAGTGTTTTTTTTTAAGGTATACATATTTGCAGTGTCCCGAGTACGTATCTGTCTAATTCATTGTAAATAAGATATTTTGCGCAATCGAATAATTCCCACCCTGGTTGCGCACAATTACTATGCATGTGCACATCATAAACTCAGTGTCTTTTTGTGAAGATTACAAGACGGTACCATCAGATTATTATTAGTTTAACGCTTCCTGTAGTATAAATTCAGTTCATGTTCCAACGTATTTTCTGCGTGCTACATTTGTAAATTACAAGAAAGTTTTAATACGGTTTTGACTTTTGCACTGAACGGTAGATAAACACATTCAACACACACACTCCATGATGTCGATGTTGTCGATTCTGCCCATGCAAACAGAGACCTCAGGTGTTTTCACAGTTAGTGAGCCTTCTTTATTCGGTTATCTTTGCTGTCTTTCTACTTCAAATCATGCCAGTCTTCCTACGTGCAAATGACAACGTTAGCCTCACTGCATTTTGAAACTTTGAATTCCCATGCACGTACTTTCGTTGTCAGTGGTGTCCCGTCTGGCCATGATAAGAACAAGTGTTTTACTGCGTTGTATGTTAGTGAGCCTTTTGGGTTCAGTTATCTCAGTTTGCTGTTGTAGTCTTCCTACAGGAAACATCTAGTAGCACTGACTTTTTCGATAACAGCATTGAGGAGGAGAATATTCTCCCGTTTGATGTATGATGATTTCTCTCCTTTCCTTTTAATTTGTAAACGATGCATTTGCATGATTTTAGATATATAGGTAATGTCATGTATAGATATGGACATACTTCAATAACTTTTTGTTCAGATTTGCCTTATTTATGGCTTTTGTATTACAATCGTTTTTCCTTAAGCGATGCATACCTATATGTATGTTTAGGTTGAATTGAGATATCAGAATGTAAGCACCTCGAAGTTGCTAAAAGGAAAATGCAATCGACTGCAGACCTACAAAGTGCCGATCGATTCTTCAGTTTAGCATCGATCATAACGAACTGATCGAAGCGGCGTTTCTTCTCTGACATGGACAATTAACGCAATTAATTTAGCCTGCGGGTTCACAGATGAAGTGAAAAGCCTGCAGCCTAGCCATTGAATGCTTACAATTCCCCTTCAACTGTCATCATCATAATTGATAATCTTCTTCCATAAAATGTCACACAGTACAAATCATGGCTAGAGTAAAATTTATGATCCAGGAAAAGCAAAAGGCTCCCCAGTCTGAAGAGGAGGGGAGCGGCTGAAAGAACATTACGTGATTATATATTGTAGCAATGACAGAACTTTAACGTTTACGCAATCGTCAAAAAATGAAAGAATTTGGCAATCGAGCATTAACACGATATCTTGGCCTTCGGTATAATTTTAGTGACCTGAAAGTTGTTTTCAATTTTACAATTGAACCGGTTCAGACTGATGATTTACTGAACTGAACTGATTTTTCTGATATGAATTCCACACTGGTACTTGTTTAATTTGTAGTTGTTTGGATGACATTTAATCACAAATTTACTTAGTCTGAAACAGATCAAAAGAAATCGAAACGTTGGTTGCATGAAATCTTGCATAATTATACTTTCACTTCGTCTTTCTGAATATCATGAGTGAAGGTTGTATTTGATAGTTGCGTGCCATATTTTGGGGAAGGACAAATTCAGTGTTCTCTACCTCGCGACCTTAATCGCTGACCTTTTGAGGAGAGGAAAGCAAATTTTGAAGTCAACTTTCAAATATGGTCGCTTTTAGGCGACTTAACTTTTATTGCTGAGTGTGATCGACCGTCAAACATCTGGCAATTTGCAGCTGTGCGACGTGCAATGTCCTTTTTCTCTCAGAAGCAAGTTACTTGTTTAAAAAGCAAATTACTTGTTTATCGGTCGAGACTGGCTGTAATGTAAAGCTGGTTTTCGAGAGATAAAGGGATATTAAATGTCTGAAATCAGCATTCATGAAAAACAACAAATGTTATTTTGTAAAAACGGAAAAACTAACAGCACCATAAGTTAGTATAATTAACAGACTTAAAAGTTAGCGCCACACAACGCGACTCAAGGTGTGATTGTGGCAGTCTATTTGTCATGACTATTGCTATCATAAGTTGACAACAACAAAATGACTAATGGAGGAAGAGGAACATTTTCCAACAGGAATTTCGTGGTTTTTAAATCAATGCAGGGCTATCAGATTTCATAAATGATTTCAGTTCCATGTAAGGATTTTTGGACTTTCCGTTGCTGTGACTGTTTTTGTAAGTGCAACATATGCCAGTTAAATACGGTTCGATCTATTAGCGTGAAGATGCATGGAATGAAACCAGAGAGAGGCGAAAACTAGGATATTCACATTTGAATGATTTATGTTTCCGTGATCATCTCGCATGCTTTTACTTCTTCACCTTACCCTTGCGAAGAGTTAAGCGTTCTCTTTTGAAGAGAAGCTAATGAAAACAGAAACAACTTATCTCGCGACTGCCAGATTTCAAGTGAAAGTTGAAAGTACGTAGTAGTGTAATGTTTTATTTAATTTAAGTCAACGCGGTAGCAAATGCGTGTCAGAAAACCAAAGCAAGTTGGCAAGTTGCAAATTGGAAAGTAATGGTTTTCTCCTGACGCCTGGATAAACATGTACAGACAGTCAAAGGTTTAGACGCGTAATGGGACTGATATACGAACATGCCATTAGAAATATAATTTTGAACTATCGAGTCATTTCTTGATCAGGTATACCAGGCTAAGGAGCGATAACAGTTTCGTTTCAAAAACTTTCTTGTGTACTTTAAGAGCGTGATGCAATGGATTTATGTCAACTCCATATCATTTAGTTGGTTGAAAATGCTGGCAATAAATTATTGGTATATTCATCTTTTATGTCTTGTACTATTGCCTTGTTGGGTTAGTAAAGAGAAGCTAATGAAAACAGAAACAACTTATCTCGCGACTGCTAGATTTCAAGTCAAAGTTGAAAGTACGTAGTAGTGTAATGTTTTATTTAATTTAAGTCAACGCGTAACAAATGCGTGTCAGAAAACCAAATGGCAAGTTGCAAATTGGAAAGTAATGGTTTTCGCCTGACGCCTGGATAAACATGTACAGACAGTCAAAGGTTTAGACGCGTAATGGGACTGATATATGAACATGCCATTAGAAATATAATTTTGAACTAACGAGTCATTTCTTGATCAGGTATTTCAGGCTAAAGAGCGATAACAGTTTCGTTTCAAAAACTTTCTTGTGTACTTTAAGAGCGTGATGCAATGGATTTATTTCAACTCCATATCATTTAGTTGGTTCAAAATGCTGGCAATAAATTATTGGTATATTCATCTTTTATGTCTTGTACTATTGCCTTGTTTGGGTTAGTAAAGGACATGTGTTGTTGGATTAGATCTTGGCCGGTCTTCTTGTGCATTTTAACTGTCTTTGCTTGACAACTAATAAGAGAGGTCGTTTGTTGACTGCATCATAGATTGAAAAAGTGCCGATAATTTGGTTTTTTGTCTTAGCCTGACTGACTAGCAGTCGAGAGGGATGATGATTGTAGTTGAGTGCAATATGTCTCGAAGGACAACTTCGATTATCAAATGGCGACTTTGATGCCTGACCTATTTTTCATGCCTCTTTAAAGTATGGTGAATAGTTAAATCTAAAACCAAATTTCACGCGTGCTAGCTGTCTTTCTGTCTTATTTTTGCTGTATAGCGTGATAAACTGTGCAGGCCATTTCATTTCTCTGTCAAGACCACGTGTAGACTTTAATGTCGAAAGGCGAAGCCGGAATATTCGTGAGCATGTATTATTGCTGTGATCCCGTTTAGTTTCTCACTGATTTGTTTCCGGCAATATTGCCTTGTTAGTTTAAAACTATTTTACTGGCCTGAGCATAAATTCAACATTGAAGTGTCTTTGTGAAATATGACATCAGGTTGGACAAACAATGAACAGCTAACAGACGACTGGTTGTTTTTAGTCTAGTCTTGGTATTACTCAACGGCAAACGGCGATACTGAATAAGCCGATACATACAAGCTGAATTCAGTTGGTCCAATCTTGTTTTTCTAAAATGTCAGATGGACTATTTATATCGTTGTCTTGTCTGTAATATTTCTCCACGAATCCTTTGTCTGTGATATTTATACTCGAAGCAATACGAAATTATACATTTAAGATATATTAACAAGGGGATAATCAAGCGTTAAATCACTATTAATAATATTGAGTGACCAAATGCCAAATTTAGTTCAGGGTGAAGCGTGGGGATGTTTTCTTTGCTTATCGGACGCTGTGATAAACACTGAATTGAGAGAAGTAGAATTAAGAGACCGGGACAGTATTGCCAACAGTAATGATTTCAGGGTTCTAAATCACTTTAAGCCGTCTGATTTTTTAAATAGGGTGGCATCATTCCCGGTGGTCCTCTTGATTGTAAACTTGTTCACTGGGCCACAAGCAGCCCATGCAGTTATCAGAAATTGCAGTTAAAGTTTATGTCTGTAGAACTGTGTGAACGTTGTTGTGTAAAACGACGCCGAACATATTACATGTCTTGTAATTCTACGTACATATATAATTACTATTATTTTTTAATTAGCCGTTTAATTTAAGTAAGAATTTTACGTGAATGATTTTGAGGCATGGATTTTCATGAGTGCAAATAAGATATTTTGCGCAATCGAATAATTCCCACCCTGGTTGCGCACAATTACTATGCATGTGCACATCATAAACTCAGTGTCTTTTTGTGGAGATTACAAGACGGTACCATCAGATTATTTTCAGTTTAACGCTTCCTTAAGTTTAAATTCAGTTCATGTTCCAACGTATTTTCTGCGTCGGTGCTGCATTTGTAAATTACAAGAAAGTTTTAATACAGTTTTTGACTTTTGCACTGAACGGTAGATAAGCACATTCAACACACACGCTCCATGATGTCGATGTTGTCGGTTTTGTACATGCAAACAGACCTCAGGTGTTTTCACAGTTAGTGAGCCTTTTTTATTCGGTTATCTTTGCTGTCTTTCTACTTCAAATCATGCCAGTCTTCCTCGTTGTCAGTGGTGTCCCGTCTGGCCATGATAACGAGTGTTTTTACTGCGTTGTGTCTTAGTGAGCCTTTTGGTTTCAGTTATCTCAGTTTGCTGTTGTAGTCTACCTACAGGAAACATCTAGTAGCACTTTTTCGATTACAGCATTGAGGTGGAGAATATTCTCCCGTTTGATGTATGATGATTTCTCTCCTTTCCTCTTAATTTGTAAACGATGTATTTGCATGATTGTAGATATATAGGTAATGTCATGAATAGATATGGACATACCTCAATAAATTTTTGTTCAGATTTGCCTTATTTATGGTTTTTGTATTAGAATCGTTTTTCCTTAAGCGATGCATACCTATATGTATGCTTAGGTTGAATTTAGATATCAGAATGTAAGCACCTCGAAGTTGCTAAAAGGAAAATGCAATCGACTGCAGACCTACAAAGTGTTGATCGATTCTTCAGTTTAGCATCGATCATAACGAACTAATCGAGGCGCGCCGTTTCTTCTCAGACCAGGGAGCCTTTTGCTTTTCCTGGATCATAAAGTTTACTCCAGCCATGATTTGTACTGTGTGACATTTTATGTGAAGAAGATGATCGATTATAATGATGACGGTTGAAGGGAATTTGTAAGCATTCAATGGCTGCAGGCTAAGCTTTCACTTCATCTGTGAACCCGCAGGCAAAATTAATTGCGTTAATTGTCCATGTCAAAGAGGAGGGGAGCGGCTGAAAGAACATTACGTGATATATATATTGTAGCAATGACAGAACTTTAACGTTAACGCAATTCAGAAAATGAAAGAATTTGACAATCGAGCATTAACACGATATCTTGGCCTACGGTATAATTTTAGTGACCAGAAAGTTGTTTTCAATTTTACAATTGAACCGGTTCAGAGTGATGATGTACTGAACTGAACTGATTTTTCTGATATGAATTCCACACTGGTACTTGTTTAATTTGTAGTTGTTTGGATGACATTTAATCACAAATTTATAGTCTGAAACAGATCAAAGAAATCGAAACGTTGGTTGCATGGAATCCTGCATTTACTTTCACTTCATCTTTCTGAATATCGTGAGTAAAGATTGTATTTGATAGTTGCGTGCTATATTTTGGGGAAGGACAAATTCAGTGTTGTCTACCTCGCGACCTTAATCGTTGACCTTTTGAGGAGAGGAAAGCAAATTTTGAAGTCAACTTTCAAATATGGTCGCTTTTAGGCGACTTAACGTTTATTGCTGAGTGTGATCGACCGTCAAACATCTGGCAATTTGAAGCTGTGCGACGTGCAATGTCCTTTTCTCTCAGAAGCAAGTTACTTGTTTAAAAAGCAAATTACTTGTTTATCGGTCGAGACTGGCTGTAATGTAAAGCTGGTTTTCGAGAGATAAAGGGATATTAAATGTCTGAAATCAGCATTCATAAAAAAACAACTAATGTTATTTTGCAAAATGGCAGAAACTGCGTAAACAGCACTATAAGTTAGTCATGCCAGTCTTCCTACGTGCAAATGACAACGTTAGCCTCGCTGCATTTTGAAACTAAGAATTCCCACGCACGTACTTTCGTTGTCAGTGGTGTCCCGTCTGGCCATGATATTAAGAACAAGTGTTTTACTGTGTTGTGTGTTAGTGAGCCTTTTGGGTTCAGTTATCTCAGTTTGCTGTTGTAGTCTACCTACAGGAAACATCTATTAGCACTTTTTGATTACAGCATTGAGGTGGAGAATATTCTCCCGTTTGATGTATGGTGATTTCTCTCCTTTCCTTTTAATTTGTAAACGATGTATTTGCATGATTTTAGATATATAGGTAATGTCATGAATAGATATGGACATACCTCAATAAATATTTGTTCAGATTTGCCTTATTTATGGTTTTTGTATTACAATCGTTTTTCCTTAAGCGATGCATACCTATATGCATGTTTAAGTTGAATTTAGATATCAGAATGTAAGCACCTCGACGTTGCTAAAAGAAAAATGCAATCGACTGCAGACCTACAAAGTGTCGATCGATTCTTCAGTTTAGCATCGATCATAACGAACTGATCGAAGCACCGTTTCTTCTCAGACCAGGGAGCCTTTTGCTTTTCCTGGATCATAAAGTTTACTCCAGCCATGATTTGTACTGTGTGACATTTTATGTGAAGAAGATGATCAATTATAACGATGACGGTTGAAGGGAATTTGTAAGCATTCAATGGCTGCAGGCTAAGCTTTCACTTCATCTGTGAACCCGCAGGCAAAATTAATTGCGTTAATTGTCCATGTCAAAGAGGAGGGGAGCGGCTGAAAGAACATTACGTGATTATATATTGTAGCAATGACAGAACTTTAACGTTAACGCAATTCAGAAAATGAAAGAATTTGACAATCGAGCATTAACACGATATTTTGGCCTACGGTATAATTTTAGAGACCAGAAAGTTGTTTTCAATTTTACAATTGAACCGGTTCAGAGTGATGATGTACTGAACTGAACTGATTTTTCTGATATGAATTCCACACTGGTACTTGTTTAATTTGTAGTTGTTTTGATGACATTTAATCACAAATTTATAGTCTGAAACAGATCAAAAGAAATAGAAACGTTGGTTGCATGTAATCCTGCATTTGCTTTCACTTCGTCTTCGTGAATATCATGAGTGAAGGTTGTATTTGATAGTTGCGTGCCATATTTTGGGGAAGGACAAATTCAGTGTTATCTACCTCGCGAACTTAATCGCTGACCATTTGAGGAGAGGAAAGCAAATTTTGAAGCAAACTTTCAAATATGGTCGCTTTTAGGCGACTTAACTTTTATTATTGAGTGTGATCGACAGTCAAACATCTGGCAATTTGCAGCTGTGCGACGTGCAATGTCCTCTTCTCTCAGAAGCAAGTTACTTGTTTAAAAAGCAAATTACTTGTTTATCGGTCGAGACTGGCTGTAATGTAAAGCTGGTTTTCGAGAGATAAAGGGATATTAAATGTCTGAAATCAGCATTCATGAAAAACAACAAATGTTATTTTGTAAAAAGGCAAAAACTAACAGCACCATAAGTTAGTATAATTAACAGACTTAAAAATTAGAGCCACACAACGCGTCTCAAGGTGTGATTGTGGCAGTCTATTTGTCAAGACTATTACTATCATCAGTTGACAACAATAACTAATGGAGGAAGAGGAACATTTTCCAACAGGAATTTCGTGGTTTTTAAAAAAATGATTTCAGTTCCATGTAAGGATTTTTGGACTTTCCGTTGCTGTGACTGTTTTTGTAAGTGCAACATATGCCAGTTAAATACGTTTCGATCTATCAGCGTAAAGATGCATGGAATGAAACCAGAGAGAGGCGAATACTTGGATTTTCACATTTGAATGAATATATATGTTTCTGTGATCCTCTTAGATGCTTTTACATCTTCACCTTATCCTTGCGAAGAGTTAAGCGTTCTCTTTTGAAGAGAAGCTATTGAAAACAGAGACAACTTATCTCGCGACTGCCAGATTTCAAGTGAAATTTGAAAGTACGTAGTAGTGTAATGCTTTATTTAATTTAAGTCAACGCGGTAACAAATGCGTGTCAGAAAACCAAAGCAAGTTGACAAGTTGCAAATTGGAAAGTAATGGTTTTCTCCTGACGCCTGGATAAACATGTACAGACAGTCAAAGGTTTAGACGCGTAATGGGACTGATATATGAACATGCCATTAGAAATATAATTTTGAACTAACGAGTCATTTCTTGATCAGGTATTTCAGGCTAAAGAGCGATAACAGTTTCGTTTCAAAAACTTTCTTGTGTACTTTAAGAGCGTGATGCAATGGATTTATTTCAACTCCATATCATTTAGTTGGTTCAAAATGCTGGCAATAAATTATTGGTATATTCATCTTTTATGTCTTGTACTATTGCCTTGTTGGGTTAGTAAAGAGAAGCTAATGAAAACAGAAACAACTTATCTCGCGACTGCTAGATTTCAAGTCAAAGCTGAAAGTGCGTAGTAGTGTAATGTTTTATTTAATTTAAGTCAACGCGGTAACAAATGCGTGTCAGAAAACCAAATGGCAAGTTGCAAATTGGAAAGTAATGGTTTTCGCCTGACGCCTGGATAAACATGTACAGACAGTCAAAGGTTTAGACGCGTAATGGGACTGATATATGAACATGCCATTAGAAATATAATTTTGAACTATCGATTCATTTCTTGATCAGGTATACCAGGTATAACAGTTTCGTTTCAAAAACTTTCTTGTGTACTTTAAGAGCGTGATGCAATGGATTTATTTCAAGTAATATATCAAACACGAGGAACAGTATTTCATCAGATTTCCAAACACCGAGAAGTGGATTGGAAAAACGAGGCGCAGCCGAGTTTTTTTAAACCACTTCAAGGTGTTTGGAAATCTGATGAAACACTGTTTCGAGTGTTTGATATAGCTTCTCAAACTGATCGTTAAATGCGGAGAAAACGAAGGAATAAAATCGCCAAAATCTATGCAAATTAAGAAACGATTTCAAAACCTCCTTCACGGTAGTGATTTCCTTTGTGTTCTCGTCATGAATTATTAATGAGTTTGAGAACTCCATATCATTTAGTTGGTTCAAATTATTGGTATATTAATCTTTTATGTCTTTTACTATTGCCTTGTTTGGGTTAGTAAAGGACATGTGTTGTTGGATTAGATCTTGGCCGGTCTTCTTGTGCATTTTAACTGTCTTTGCTTGACAACTAATAAGAGAGGTCGTTTGTTGACTGCATCACAGATTGAAAAAGTGCCGATAATTTGTTTTTTTGTCTTAGTCTGACTAACTAGCAGTCGAGAGGGATGATGATTGTAGTTGAGTGCAATATGTCACGAAGGACAACTTCGATTATCAAATGGCGACTTTGATGCCTGACCTATTTTTCATGCCTCTTTAAAGTATGGTGAATAGTTAAATCTAAAACCAAATTTCACGCGTGGTGTCTTTCTGTCTTATTTTTGCTGTATAGCGTGATAAACTGTGCAGGCCATTTTATGTCTCTGTCAAGACCACGTGTAGACTTTAATGTCGAAAGGCGAAGCCGGAATATTCATGAGCATGTATTATTGCTGTGATCCCGTTTAGTTTCTCACTGATTTGTTTCCGGCAATATTACCTTGTTAGTTTAAAACTATTTTACTGGTCTGAGCATACATTAACATTGAAGTGTCTTTGTGAAATATAACATCAGGTTGGACAAACAATGAACAGCTAACAGACGACTGGTTGTTTTTAGTATAGTCTTGGTATTACTCAACGGCAAACGGCGATACTGAATAAGCCGATACATACAAGCTGAATTCAGTTGCCCAATCTTGTTTATGGACTATTTATATCGTTGTCTTGTCTGTAATATTTCTCCACGAATCCTTGTCTGTGATATTTATACTCGAAGCAATACGAAATTATACATTTAAGACATATTAACAAGGGGATAATCAAGCGTTAAATCACTATTAATAATATTGAGTGACCAAATGACAAATTTAGTTCAGGGTGAAGCGTGGGGATGTTTTCTTTGCTTATCGGACGCTGTGATCAACACTGAATTGAGAGAAGCAGAATTAAGAGACCGGGACAGTATTGCCAACAGTAATGATTTCAGGGTTCTAAATCACTTTTAGCCGTCTGATTTTTTAAATAGGGTGGCATTCCCAGTATGGTCCTCTTGATTGTAAACTTGTTTACTGGGCCACAAGCAGCCCATGCAGTTATCAGAAATTGCAGTTTAAGTTTATATCTGTAGAACTGTGTGAACGTTGTTGTGTAAAACAACAGATGCGAGCATATTACATTTCTGATAATTCTACGTACATATATAATTACTATTATTTTTTAATTAGCCGTTTAATTCCAGTAAGAATTTTACGTGAATGATTTTGAGGCATGGATTTTCATGAGTAAAAATTGGGTTAGTGAATGATGCAAGACTAAGGATATGTCGCCAGGTACAAGACCAGTATTTTCAATCCGATTGAAATGCAACTTATTTATGGTTTTTGTATTACAATCGTTTTTCCTTAAGCGATGCATACCTATATGTATGTTTAGGTTAAATGTAAGCACCTCGAAGTTGCTAAAAGGAAAATGCAGTCGACTGCAGACCTACAAAGTGCCGATCGATTCTTCAGTTTAGCATCGATCATAACGAACTGATCGAAGCGCCGTTTCTTCTCAGACTAGGGAGCCTTTTGCTTTTCCTGGATCATAAATTTTACTCCAGCCATGATCTGTACCGTTTGACATTTTATGGAAGAAGATGATCAATTATAATGATGACAGTTGAAGGGAATTGTAAGCATTCAATGGCTAGGCTGCAGGCTTTTCACTTCATCTGTCAACCCGCAGGCTAAATTAATTGGTTAATTGTCAAAGAGGAGGGGAGCGTACATATATAATTACTATTATTTTTTAATCAGCCGTTTAATTCCAGTAAGAATTTTACGTGAATGATTTTGAGGCATGCATTTTCATGAGAGCAATGTGGGTTAGTGAATGATGCAAGACTGAAGATATGTCGCCAGGTACAAGATCAGTATTTTCAATCCGATTGAAATGCAACTTATTTATGGTTTTTGTATTACAATCGTTTTTCCTTAAGCGATGCATACCTATATGTATGTTTAGGTTAAATTGAGATATCAGAATGTAAGCACCTCGAAGTTGCTAAAAGGAAAATGCAATCGACTGCAGACCTACAAAGTTCCGATCGATTCTTCAGTTTAGCATCGATCACAACGAACTGATCGAAGCGCCGTTTCTTCTCAGACTAGGGAGCCTTTTGCTTTTCCTGGATCATAAATTTTACTCCAGCCATGATTTGTACTGTGTGACATTTTATGGAAGAAGATGTCAATTATAATGATGACAGTTGAAGGGAATTGTAAGCATTCAATGGCTAGGCTGCAGGCTTTTCACTTCATCTGTCAACCCGCAGGCTAAATTAATTGCGTTAATTGTCCATGTCAAAGAGGAGGGGAGCGGCTGAAAGAACATTACGTGATTACATATTGTAGCAATGACAGAACTTTAACGTTTACGCAATCGTCAAAAAAATGAAAGAATTTGGCAATCGAGCATTAACACGATATCTTGGCCTACGGTATAATTTTAGTGACCAGAAAGTTGTTTTCAATTTTACAATTGAACCGGTTCAGACTGATGATTTACTGAACTGAACTGATTTTTCTGATGTGAATTCCACACTGGTACTTGTTTAATTTGTAGTTGTTTGGATGACATTTAATCACAAACTTACTTAGTCTGAAACAGATCAAAAGAAATCGAAACGTTGGTTGCATGGAATCCTGCATTTACTTTCACTTCGTCTTTCTGAATATCATGAGTGAAGGTTGTATTTGATAGTTGCGTGCCATATTTTAGGGAAGGACAAATTCAGTGTTGTCTACCTCGCGACCTTAATCGCTGACCTTTTGAGGATAGGAAAGCAAATTTTGAAGTCAACTTTCAAATGTGGTCGCTTTTAGGCGACTTAACTTTTATTGCTGAGTGTGATCGACCGTCAAACATCTGGCAATTTGCAGCTGTGCGACGTGCAATGTCGTTTTCTCTCAAAAGCAAGTTACTTGTTTAAAAAGCAAATTACTTGTTTATCGGTCGAGACTGGCTGTAATGTAAAGCTGGTTTTCGAGAGATAAAGGGATATTAAATGTCTGAAATCAGCATTCATGAAAAACAACAAATGTTATTTTGTAAAAAGGCAAAAACTAACAGCACCATAAGTTAGTATTAGATTTCATAAATGATTTCAGTTCCATGTAAGGATTTTTGGACTTTCCGTTGCTGTGACTGTTTTTGTAAGTGCAACATATGCCAGTCAAATACGGTTCGATCTATTAGCGTGAAGATGCATGGAATGAAACCAGAGAGAGGCGAAGACTAGGATTTTCACATTTGAATGAATATATATGTTTCCGTGATCCTCTTAGATGCTTTTACATCTTAACCTTACCCTTGCGAACAGTTAAGCGTTCTCTTTTGAAGAGAAGGTAGTGAAAACAGAAACAACTTATCTCGCGACTGCCAGATTTCAAGTCAAAGTTGAAAATACGTAGTAGTGTAATGTTTTATTTAATTTAAGTCAACGCGGTAACAAATGCGTGTCAGAAAACCAAATGGCAAGTTGCAAATTGGAAAGTTGCAAATTGGAAAGTAATGGTTTTCTCCTGACGCCTGTATAAACATGTACAGACAATCAAAGGTTTAGACGCGTAATGGGACTGATATATGAACATGCCATTAGAAATATAATTTTGAACTATCGAGTCATTTCTTGATCAGGTATACCAGGTATAACAGTTTCGTTTCAAAAACTTTCTTGTGTACTTTAAGAGCGTGATGCACTGGATTTATTTCAACTCCATATCATTTAGTTGGTTCAAAATACTGGCAATAAATTATTGTTATATTCATCTTTTATGTCTTGTACTATTGCCTTGTTTGGGTTAGTAAAGGACATGTGTTGTTGGATTAGATCTTGGCCGGTCTTCTTGAGCATTTTAACTGTCTTTGCTTGACAACTAATAAGAGAGGTCGTTTGTTGACTGCATCACAGATTGAAAAAGTGCCGATAATTTGGTTTTTTGTCTTAGTCTGACTAACTAGCAGTCGAGAGGGATGATGATTGTAGTTGAGTGCAATATGTCACGAAGGACAACTTCGATTATCAAATGGCGACTTTGATGCCTGACCTATTTTTCATGCCTCTTTAAAGTATGGTGAATAGTTAAATCTAAAACCAAATTTCACGCGTGCTAGCTGTCTTTCTGTCTTATTTTTGCTGTATAGCGTGATAAACTGTGCAGGCCATTTCATTTCTCTGTCAAGACCACGTGTAGACTTTAATGTCGAAAGGCGAAGCCGGAATATTCATGAGCATGTATTATTGCTGTGGTTGTCACTGATTTGTTTCCGGCAATATTACCTTGTTAGTTTAAAACTATTTTACTGGCATGAGCATACATTCAACAAGGAAGTGTCTTTGTGAAATATAACATCAGGTTGGACAAACAATGAACAGCTAACAGACGACTGGTTGTTTTTAGTCTAGTCTTGGTATTACTCAACGGCAAACGGCGATACTGAATAAGCCGATACATACAAGCTGAATTCAGTTGCCCAATCTTGTTTTTCTAAAATGTCAGATGGACTATTTATATCGTTGTCTTGTCTGTAATATTTCTCCACGAATCCTTGTCTGTGATATTTATACTCGAAGCAATACGAAATTATACATTTAAGACATATTAACAAGGGGATAATCAAGCGTTAAATCACTATTAATAATATTGAGTGACCTACATTTTAAAACATTTGCAGTGCAGTGGGCAATATATTATCATACATGCTACATCCACCATAGCCATGGATTCAAAACTGATTCAACTTTTCATTAATTGTATTCAGCAGCAGTTTCTGCATGGTCAATTCCATTTTAACACATCGCGAATCTTTAAGAAGGTTATCAAAGCCACAATTACAAGCTGGACCATCTCTCATAGGGAATATAACTGAAGGTATTGATTTCAATTCGAAATAAGCGAAGCCTCCCATAAAGACTTCGATGAAGGTTACAGTCTCTCTTCGTATTTGTGGCTGCCATTCATGTAACAAAAGTCTTCAGGTTCTCAAGCAAATAATTTCTGCGATTGAAATCTTGTTTGGCGGTATAGAAACACTATACATTGGAGGAAGAAGGATCATTGTACACAAGGTGACTTATTTTGTAGGAAGCTCTCATCAAGCCATTATTTCATGGTACTTTTTCCATGTAAGTGGTGTATTTTGTACTTCCAATCTTGCGGTAAATTTAATCAATTTAAGTGGATCATTGAAATACAGATTGTGTGGTATGTGAATATGGAATGATGCCATAGTCTCGAATGCTTGAGTAATGTTCTTTACGATTTCGCAGATTTACGAAGACGATTCTACTGTAGAGATCATCCTTAATTGATCAGTAATCAATGTTTATCCCAGTTTCATAACAAAATGTAAGTCCTCTTAAATTTTATTTGTTATAATCACGTTTTATTTTAGTTTAATTTCTTGCATTTGATTGAGTTATCTAACCTTCGTTTTGCAATCCTCCCTTTACATCAGTCAGGGGCTTTCTTTTGACTCACCGTGAATAGCGGTCGACTATATACAGCTATTTCAATTAACGTTGTCGGATGAAAAAAGCTCAAAGCCAAGACCGCAAGGTAGTGTGGGATTTATATGCATAAATTCACACTACTGCTATTAATAACTATCCACACTACCTTGCGGTCTTGGCTTGTAGGCTTTGAGCTTTCATCCGACAACGTTAATTGAAATAGCTGTATATCACCATACCGAGCTTCGCTGTGGTTGTTTTCTCTCTCTCACCATGATTACCATCTGAGATGTTTTCAGGATTGTGAGCCTTTTGTTGGTTTCGTTAATTTGCTTATCGTACTGGATGTGTTAGTCTGTCTCGGTCACAGATGTGATGCACAGTATTGCGTCAGAAAAACCTAAATCTGCGAGGAGTCTGCGTAAAAGACGAATAATTGGGAAGGCGTAATTTGAAACTCCTTCGCACCCCTTTATGAAGTTACTTTCAGGTAGTGCATATCCAGATGCATTCGGCGGACGAGGGCGTTTGTACGTTAACAACAACATTGAATTGATGAAAGGATTGTGAAACGTTTTAGTAGATTAGTCCAGTTAAAAAGCACCCTAGTCAAAGATGCTTCATTGACTCAGTGGAGCGAAAGAATTTCGATCAGCATGTTTTGAAGTGGGCTGCATTTTCAAGTGATGTCATTTCTTGATCAGGAGCTGTATATTTAATTATAAGGTTAGAAATTTATTTCGCCTTTGTTCGAATTAACTTGGGGTATTTCAATGTGTCTGATAGAGAGGACGATTTGAAATACATTTTAGAAAGATAACAGGAAACTTGCCAAAACCATGATCTATAGTCGGGAGAGCAGAATAGATCGACGAAGAATAAACATGATAAAGAAATTAAGTTACGTTCCTGTCGTTCAAAAAAGGTGTAGATTAGATTAGGTGTAGATTAATCGCATTTATCGCGGAAATTGGCGAACAATATATTTGCGAGTTTAAGAACTTTTCAGGCATTGTAAGTCGCAATACTACTATCAAAAGTGGTCGCTAATTGGATGCATCTAGACACTTCCCGATGCGATTTGGTTTAGTCGAAGTTTTAAAGAGATTTCAGGCGGTGTAAAACGCAATCTGTTGCACACAGTCACCACATTGAAGAAACTGTGCTTTAACAACGGTCCGAAAATAAAGATCGATGTCACGGTGTACGATACACATATTATTCTGCAGCACTAATTATGCGAAATGGCACGTCGTTGTTGAAATTTATCGCTCAAGAATTTTTTTATCCCTATTTGAAATGGGGATTTATTACCGAGTAATAATATTGGGTGACCAAATGACATTTGTGCTTTAACTTTCCATTACATGGTTTTGTGAATTTAAAAATATTTGCAGTGCAGTGGACAGTCTATTATTATATATCTTCCATAATCCCCCATAGCAGTTGTTTCTGCATGGTCAATTCTATTTTAACACATCGCAAATCTTTAAGAATGTTATCAAAACCACAATTACAGCTGCACCACCTCTCAAGTTTAATACTTGTTGACAACTGCGCGCGGTAGTTAAAACCTTTAGTTTTGACTGCAAATTGAAATCAGCTTTTGAACCGCAATATCGTTGTCGAACTTTATATGAATAACAAAACCATCCTTTTGCAGATTGTTAATGCACGAAGCTGCAACATGATGGACATAATAGATATTTTTTCTTTTGTTTCCATTTTCTTCCCCAACTCTTAGCAAGAAACTACAGGCCAAAATGACGTATCTGATTATAATCCCATCAAAATTATAAATATAGAATCGGACATGATAGACAATCAACTTACTCTTTGTTGGAAGCTGTGAACCGTTACTTGCGTGGTGTTGGCTGGTATGAATCTCATAGCCCATGCGTCCGTTTATCAGGAGTTCCGATTCCATGTTTTTGAAGTGTTTCGTCACGAGACATCATATCATTCTTTTAAACAAATCTTACGTAAACATGTTAAAATTATTGAAAAATTAAAATTATTCAGGGGGCAACAGTAGTCACTAACAAAAAAAGATGATCTCATATATTTTTAATTTTTAAATTTCTTATCTGACGATACATGGTAAATTCTTTTTATGTACTTATTTGCATATAGTTCTATCTAATATGTATATAGTTCTAATTTTATAAATTTAATTTTTACAAATGTAATTCTTTACTTTTAGTATAGTAAGTCCACATCAGTCCTTTGGCTGCCTTTTATGCAACCTACTTATCAAATAAAGTATGTATGCATGTCTGTATGAATGTATGCACAAGCCTATCTCAAGTATAGCCTCGCGTTAATTTTCTTTTTTTTTTTTCAATCCGCAATCCGAGATCCCGAGTTCAAGTCCTCCTCTGACCTCAGTCAAGATGGATGTTTACCATGTGACACATGTTTTCATATCCCAGTCCACGACATGTAAATAGATATTAAGCACACACGACCTGACACTGACAATTTTTAACAGCGATAGCTGAATGAGACAAAACTGAAAAACACTTGACCGACAAATAGTTCCTGTACCGCAATGATCATTTCAGTCATTTTAGATTTTAGCACCCTAAGCCCCAATCTAACCCCAATCCACATATTTTGATCTTTAAAAGGTACGACGAGCACCCCCGTCGTTTAAAAACTTGTAATAAAAAGTTCTGCCATCTGTCATAAGTCGTCCGCAACATCTTTTAAAAGCGCTGATCCAAAACAATTGATAATAATCTCGACATTCTATTCTTATCAAGAGGGTTGTGGCACGCAGAAGGATAACAGACTACAAGAAAAGGAAAACAAAATAATGCATGTTTCCTGAGAAGACAAAACAATGTCAGTTGAAATCAGAAGATACAGTAATTCAAGATCTCGTAAGGCGAGATCTCAGGGTCACGATTTACTGATAATTGCTGCCCGCACAGTGCTAGTACAGGGTAGCTACCTATCATGTTTTGTCCTGAGAGCGTCTCATTCTCGACCCCAGAGCTCACGGTCTTTTTTTTTTGGGCCGCGCGACCGAAGAGCTCTGGGAAACCCCGCGCACGCGTAGCCAAAATCTGGCTATATGGTCTACAGGGCGCATGCCCAGCAGTCAAAAAACAAAATGGCGGGAGCCTTGGAATTTGCATGAACAAAAGCTAGGAAAGACTACGATTTTCTTTCAAAAAATGAACAGAAAGCAATTACTGAAGCCGTGGTCTGTAAAAAAGGATGTTTTAGGTGTTTTACCCACAGGATGTGGCAAGTCCTTAATCTTTTATCAGCTAGTGATGTATTCACTGAAACGGACCTCCTGTGTTACGAGTAAGCCAGAGTTGGCAACTCAGACGTCGAAATGCGGTTAATTTTCCACCCTCTTCAATTCAGACCTCAATTCAGAACAGTGACCGACACAGACTTATGGTTTCGTTTCCACTTTTTAACGAGTGGTCAATATAATTTACCTCTAGATGACATATAAAAACAATGAAGCCATTGCACTGTTTATGTTTCGTTCCTTCAATAATATGTTACCACTATTTTTTTAATGATTTTTTTTCGACTTACCGAAAGAAGTCCATAATTATAATACAAGGTCATCCTCACGTTTATCGACGTTATATAAATTATCTTACCTTATCCTCAAACATACACAAACCCTAATTACATACCAGTTGTATTAAATACTCAGTAATATAGAATGACATAAAAAATCTAAGATTAAAATTCATATTCTCCTCAAAGAAATAATAACTATACATTATATAATAAAATTGAAATGGACAAAGCATCCATAAAAAATCATGATACAAAATCCCCATGCAGTTTTAGATATATATATATATCCTTTTCATGTAAAGTATCTGTTATGTAACTCTTGTAATTTGTATTGAAACAAGGTAAATAGGGACTGATTGATCGATTGATTGATTACCTGCACATATAGTGTTGCCTGCAAGATTTCAAGTGATAAATTGTTGAATTCCTAGTGTTTCAGGTCCAAAAATCTATATTCATGCAAATTGGCCAAGAAGGAAGACATCAAAACGTCATTCTCTTTTAAGCCCAGAATTCCGAACAGACTTGCCCTTTCGTTACCATCATCTAGACATACTCAGAGTGTTCTATGCAAGATTTCAAGTCCTTTGCTTTAATTCCTGGCTTATGAGGTCCAAAAAGGTCTGTGTGTCGATCCCAACCCGTTTTAAAAGGTCTGACTAAAAATGTCATTGTGTTTTCACATCTAAAGTCACAAAGGTGACACACACAAACTTCCCCTGTGGTTTCCTACATGTGCACATAATTAGTCTGCTTTCTGGAAGTTTTCAAGTGATTTCCTTGAATTCACACTTTTTCAGGTCCAAAAAGCTATGTTTATGCAAATGAGCTAACAAGCAATAGGTCAAATTGTCATTCTCTTTTCAGACCAAAATTGCGATTGGCAACAGATACAGACATCCCCTTTCATTTTCATTAACTAGACATACTCAGAGTGTTCCATGCAAGATTTCAAGTTATTTGTTTTAATTCCTGGCTTATGAGGTCCAAAAAGGTCTGTGTGTCAATCCCAACCCGTATAAAGGTCTGACTAAAAATGTCATTGTGTTTTTACATCTTTAAGTCTCAAAGGTGACACACACATACTTCCCCTGTGGTTTCCTACATGTGCACATGCTCAGGCTACTGCCCGGGGGGGGGGGGGGGTACTCCCTTTAATGGGCTATACGGGGATGCTCCGCCCGAAAGGGGTACCTTTTTGAGGCTGGAGGTATATGAAAGGGTAGGGATTTCACGGGTTGAAGTATATGAAAGGGTAGGGATTTCACGAAGTATAGGAAAAGGTAGGGAAAACACAAGTTGAAATATAAAAAAGGGTAGGGAAATCTGCCATTTAAGTATTATAAAAAGCGCCTTTCAAAATACATCAAACAGACGCAAGTAAAGGCTATATGAAAGGGGTACCATTTTCAATGAAAGGTATATGAAAGGGGTACCACTTTCATTGAAAGGCATATGAAAGGGGTACCTTTTCCTGTCAAAATCGGTATGTGAAAGGGTAAGGGTTTGGAACTTGGGGCGGAGCATCCCCGTACAAAACTTTGTTGGGTACCCCCCCCGGGGGCTACTGTCTCGAAGTTTTTAAGTGATTTCCTTGAATTTACACTTTTTCAGGTCCAAAAAGCTATGTTTATGCAAATGAGCTAACAAGCAATAGGTCAAATTGTCATTCTCTTTTCAGACCAAAATTGCGATTGGCAATAGATACAGACATCCCCTTTCATTTTCATTAACTAGACATACCCAGAGTGTTCCATGCAAGATTTCAAGTTATTTGCTTTAATTCCTGGCTTATGAGGTCCAAAAAGGTCTGTGTATTGACCCCAACCCGTATAAAGGTCTGACTAAAAATGTCATTGTGTTTTCACATCTTTAAGTCTCAAAGGTGACACACACATACTTCCCCTGTGGTTTCCTACATGTGCACATGCTCAGGCTACTGTCTCGAAGTTTTTAAGTGATTTCCTTGAATTTACACTTTTTCAGGTCCAAAAAGCTATGTTTATATGCAAATGAGCTAACAAGCAATAGGTCAAATTGTCATTCTCTTTTCAGCCCTGAATTGCGAAAAGCAACAGATACAACCTCTTCTTTCATTTTCCCATATCAATACACACTCAAAGTGTTCCATGCAAGATTTCAAGTCGTTTGTTTTAATTCCTGGCTAATGAGGTCTAAAAATCTGTGTGTCCCAATCCGTATAAAGGTCTGACTATTAAATGTCATTGTGTTTTCACATCTAAAGTCTCAAAGGTGACACACACAAACTTCTCCTGTGGTTTCCTGCATGTGCACATACTCAGTCTGCCTTCTGGAAGTTTTCAAGGATTTCATTGAATTCTCACTGTTTCAGATCCAAAAAGCTATGTTTATGCAAATGAGCTGATAGGCAATAAGTGAAAATCGCATTCTCTTTTAGCAGGGGTGGGAGTCACAAGACAGTCGTCCTCTTCTTTCTTCTTCGTCATTTTGGGGCTCTTGCTATTGGTCTTCGGCGTCCTCTAGTAACCGTTAGCCAACCTCGTTTGCAGTTTTCTTGGTGACAAACGTTGACGATCTATTGCCGACATATTATAAATAGTCATAGAACACTTTAGCAAAAATTATAAACGCAGTTAACATTGGCTAGGGGACTGAGTAACACCGATACAACAGTGCGACGTCACGATTTTCCCTTGATTTAGAACAAAGGTTTTTGAAATCACATATGCCCTTTGCCAGTCCAGTTATTTTTCTGAAGTATTTCCTTCGTATCTTGGTCGCGGTCGGAAGGACGTCTTCCGTCTTGATACTTCGATCTTCCCGATTTCGTTTTATAGCGCTTGCAGAAGATTTTCTCTTTCCGATGTGTTCCCGAAAAGATCTCTTCGATCATAATAGTTTAGAAGACGTGAATTACAGCGACAGATTTTAACATTCGCAACTTGCACGGCTTTTTCGAGGTTTCGCTCGATTCGTTCATGTTTGTTTTTCTAACTTTTTGCGCCGAGCCAAAACTTGCCCGTCAGGTCCGGTCTGCCCACGAAAAATTGCGCCGTTTGTTTCAGTTTTGGCGCGTACAAAAATGAACCAATCGGATGCATTTGCATTGTTTCACCCGAAAACCAATCGCAGCTAACTCTGACACAGGCTTCCCCAGAGCTCTTCTCTCCCTCGGTCATGCGCAAAAGAGAAGAGCTCTGGGGTCGAGAATGGAGAGCGTCTGAGATCTCGATCTGTGTGGATTTTTTTGGAAATTTGTTTTTTCGCTGTTTGTTAGCAGATCCCAGGCCCCGCCGCGTAGAAAGTCTGTGATTGATGCATTTATGATTGACGGACATGAACTTGCGACCTCGTGCAATGACATTCGTTCTGTTGAGTGCGAAGAGACGTTTTTTAGGGCGATCCACTGAAGTTTTTTCGTTAAAACGGTATTTTATTTATTAGCTTGTCATGTCAGGTGTAGATTTAAGTATTTCGGGAAATATTCATCAGGGTAGCGAACTTTTTAGTGAGGAATCAAGGGGAAGACAATGTTCTTTCATGAGTCTTGCAGAGCTGTTGTACCAAAAAAAACAAGTATTCTATTATAGGTAGCCATAACAAGTTGGCTTATTTAAACCACCGGTTTGATATCAAGATTAATGAACATTCTCTAGAAAGAGCTAAAACTTACAAGTATCTTGCCATTGATTTAGATGAGAGCTTATCGTGGGACTCCCATATTGACTATATTGTTAAGAAAACATCCGCTGGCCTCGGGGCTATCAAACGTGTCAGGAATTTGGTTCCCCGTGAGACTCTTATCATGATTTATAAAGCCCTCGTCCAACCATACTTTGATTATTGTAGCTCCGTATGGGGCAGTATAGGTGTGTGTCAGTCTGAGAGACTCCAAAAACTCCAAAATAGGGCTGCGCGTTTAATCACTTTCTCTGATTTAAATGTTAGATCTTCCACTTTA
This sequence comes from Cladopsammia gracilis, assembly GCA_022457155.1. Lineage (NCBI taxonomy): Eukaryota > Metazoa > Cnidaria > Anthozoa > Scleractinia > Dendrophylliidae > Cladopsammia > Cladopsammia gracilis. Next base: position 249,623 of record JAJGOT010000408.1, on the reverse strand, counting down.
CTCGGTGACCTTGGTTGGGTTTCTCTGGAGCGAAGGCGTTCAAAGCAACTAGCAATTGTTCTTTTTAAGACTCTCCACAATCTTTCTCCGACTCGTCTAAACAGTGTTTTTAAAGCTACATCCAGTATTCACTCACATAATCTAAGAAATTCAAAATACAACCTTTTCGTTCCCAGACCGAGTACTGAAGCAGGCAAACGAAGTTTTCAATATCGCGGTTCTGTCCTCTGGAACAGCTTACCTTTGAGCGCTAAGATACAGCCTACTCTTAGCTCTTTTAAATCATGTATTTAATTTTTATCTAATTTAATGATAGTTAATAAAGGATAGTTTTTATCGTTTTTTAATACAATTTTATATAGAAAATTAATTTAGTTAGATAATTTAAATTAGTTAAGTACTTAATCTGTTGTTAAAAACACGGCTCGATGGAAGAGCATGTATTGTGAATTGATACCGTTTCTAAATAAAGTTTACCTACCTTACCTACCTACCTATCAGTACCACAGGCGGCCCAAGCTCACTATATGAGCGGTATTGTGTTACAAAGATTCGATTTATAAAGGTTTGTATGGGAACGCAACGGTTTTGCTTCAAAACTTAAAAATTCGAATCTTATGTGAATAAAATTGACTTACCCTGTTGCTGTGTTGTATTCTTTGTTGTTTGCTTGCTCCTCGGGGTGATTAAGCGCGATTTCGGCGAGTTATCGTTATTTCGGTGTTCCACTGCTAAAAGAAAGACAAGGCCGAACACCGATTTCCGAAGTGCCCGCCGATCGAAGCGAATAAATCCTCTGAAAATAACCCTGTCGACTCAATTCCTCCGCAGAATCAAAGAAGAGATGTTGAAGTTCCATGTCAGTTCACTTAACACGCAAATCTGCCCTCAAACGCCTTCGCTACGCCCCCCGAAAGATTTATTTCGAGATTGCTTCCCCTCACAAATTCGAAATAACCGCTTTCAAACCGCCATGGACTGTTTCACGGTTCGCGCAGTATGTTGGGTAGCTATAATTAGCCCGACGGGGGGTGGACAGCATCAATTTGTCGACAGCCAAACCTCAATTCTCCCCGGGTCCCCTCGTGCTTTATTTGTCAAACCCACAAAGAGGCCCATTGTTTTCTTCGACAAATCAAAATCGAGTCGAGTCGTGTTTACAAAATATAAACTCAGAGCGGCTGAGAAAACGAAATTTGGCTAGAGCAGTGTGCTTATGCGAAAAAGCGATCGGTGCCGAAGCGATGACTTCTTCATCGTGGCAATAGAAGACATGGTAGGTTTAACAGTTTGCTCAACGCAAAAATTTATCCACAAAGCTGACGCGTGTGCACTGAGCTGTGCAGACGTGTCTTATGTGCCCCGATCCTAATTTACGAATTCTTCTCTTATCCTGAACCTACATATCCTGAAAATCATTCAGTATGACGGGTAACGATAAGCTACGAAAGGAAAATCAAGCTTTGCGTAATGAAATTGAAGTATTAAGGAATGAACTACAGAAAGTTTCCGACGACCTGGCAAAGAATCAAGATGGCCGACACGCTGAGCGGGAATTGTCATCAGAAAAAGCGCATTCAGTTGAATTTATGTCAAGCCAATATGATGACTTCATCCGCTTCAAAGTTGAAGCTGAGAAGCAAATTCAGGAGCTCATCTTAAGAGTTAACGAAATTTCAGTTTTGTGCGATCATATTAGGAAATCTATCGAAGCCTCAGAAGCATACAGTTATCAATTTAACATTAAAATCGTTGGTGTACCAACTGTAGCCGAACGTGAAACATCTCAGCAAACAGCCGATCTCTGTATGGCGCTGTTCACTGCTTTGGGAGTTGAGGAAGTATCATTGAGTGACATCGATACTGCACATCGTGTACCATCTCGCGTGGCTTCCAACAGACCTAACGCCATCATTTGTAAATTCGTTCGTAGGTTAGCCAGAGAGAAAGTCATGGCAGCCAGGAGAGAAGTGTCTAACCTAAATGCAGAAGATTTGGGCTTTAGTGGCACGGCTGATGTTAGCCACATCAACTTTTATGATCATCTTACACCAAGGCTGCAAGAGCTACTATTTGAGAGTAAAAAATTCAAGGATGCTAGTAGCTACAAATATTGTTGGGCGAAGAACGGTTTCGTTTATCTGCGGAAGACGGATTCCTCAACCACAGTAAGACTGAGTAGTTTAGAAGATCTGCAAGGAGTGGCATCACAAAGTTGAGCTAAGTACTCTTGTTTGGATGTTACGATCACTAGAAACAAATTACAATGAAGTTGCGTAGAAATAAAACGGAAGAGAGAGCCAGTAAATTATTATTGCGTGAACTGACTTACTATAACTTTAGAGGTAATCTGGCTCTCTATCATGGGCAGTTTAATAATTCGATTTCTGTTGATTGGTGGCCAAGGCGTAATTTAGAAAAATTAAACAGTTTATATGATTTAGATATTTTCAATCTAAACTCTAGTCTGGATGCTTATTTGAATATTGAGTATAACCTTCCTAACCAACGCATCCAAAGCCGATACTTTTCCCCGCATAGTTTTAAACTGTTTAAGGAAAAATTTCCTGAAAATACGGTTCATTCTAGTTTTTCTATCTTTCATAACAATATTGTGAGCATTAACCGCAATCTAGAAAATGTAGAATTGTTATTAGATGAACTTGATTTCCACTTTGATGTTATTGGTATCTCGGAAACAAAAATCACAAATTCTAATGAGGGTAACGCTCATCCGAGCATTCCAGGTTATATTTTTGAACATGTACCAACGCCACTGGCCTCTGGAGGCGTTGGCCTCTTTGTTGATCAATGAGGCATTCCAATCCCTCTGGGTTGAAATCTCTTTTGTCAACCATAAAAACATTGTTTGTGGAATAATTTATCGCCAGCACAATTCGCCTGATTATTTCCTAACGTATCTAGATAAGACAATAGAACAAATGGTGTCAGATAACAAGGACGTTTATATCATGGGTGATTCTAATATAGATCTACTCAAAAGTGAATCATCTCAAAAAAGCCAGGATTTTTTGCTCTCTCTTGGAAGTTGTTATCTTATTCCAACAGTGGACAAACCGACGCGCGTTCATAGAACTTCTGCTACGTTGATTGATAACATCTTTGTTAACAATCCTGACCAAATCCTTGCTAGCGGAAATATTGTTTCTGATATTAGTGATCATTTTTCGCAGTTCTGTATCACAACGTCAGCGAAAGACAAACTTAAACAAGTTAAAAATACAAAAATACGCGACTATTCAAGATTCTCCGCTGATCGCTTTAATGATGAGTTGTCTGAGGTTGACTGGAATCGAATAATTGCAAATGGAACAAATTGTGTAAACAAACTGTTTTCATCGTTTTACAATAAGTACAATACAATCGTCAACAAACACGCCCCCATGAAAAAACTATCTAATCGCAAAGTAAAGCAGCTATCTAAACCCTGGATAACTAATGGAATTATGGCGGAGATTAAGGTTAAAAATAAATTATATGTATCTGGAGATGAAGTTAGGTACAAACACTATAGAAATAAAATTTGTACACTGATACGCTTAAGCAAAAGAAAATACTATGATACGTTTTTCGAAAATCATATGGCCAACATGAAAAAAACCTGGCAAGGAATTAATGAACTTTTACACAGAAGGAAAAAAAATTTAAAAGTCATATCTGCGCTTAAGGATTTTAATAATCGTAACAAAATTGTTAAAGACAGTTCGTGGATACCTAACATTATTAATGAACACTTTGCAACGGTCGGAAACAGACTTGCTAATAAGCTGCCTATTCCCCAAAAACATCGTCTAGACTATGTTGATAAGTGCAAATCTTCAACTTCATCCTTCTTCTTCCAACCTGTTTTACCCGAAGAAGTATGGTCAGAAATATTACTTGTACCAAATGATAAATCCTATGGCTTATACTCCTCACCTATCAAATTACTGAAATGTTCAAGTGCCGTCATAGCTTCTGTTCTCACAGAGATACTTAATACATCTTTTAGATTAGGGACTTATCCATCAAAACTCAAAATTGCTAAAATTACGCCAGTATTTAAGAGTGGTGATGATACGGACGCAAACAACTACAGACCTATCTCTTTACTTTCAAATTTCAATAGAGTATTTGAGAAAATAATCTACAACAGATTGATGAGCTATATAAAGAAACACGAACTTTTGTATTCCTCACAATACGGCTTTCGTAAGGAGCATTCAACCCAACACGCAATACTGGACATTGTTAATGATATACAGACAAACATGAATCAACGATTAATATCTTGTGGAGTATTCATTGATCTTAAAAAAGCCTTTGACACCGTAGATCACGATATTTTGCTTGATAAGCTCAATCACTACGGCTTTCGTGGAATAATTAATGATTGGTTCTCCTCATATCTTAAAAATCGCACGCAAAGAACGCAAGTAGACCATCATATATCAGATAAAGCTGTCGTTGGATGTGGTGTTCCTCAAGGATCAATTCTTGGACCTCTGCTTTTCTTGGTATATGTCAATGATATTCACAGATGCTCGAATAAATTTAGATTTTACCTCTTTGCAGACGATACTAACATTCTGTATGCAGACAAAAATTTGAAAGATCTTGAGTCAACTGTCAACAATGAGCTACAAAACGTTTGTAATTGGCTGACAGCCAATAAACTAACTCTTAATATTAATAAATCCAACTTTGTAATTTTCCGGCCTTATCAAAAACGTCTTGCTTACCAACCAAAACTTTGCATATTTGATAATGAAAAGAACAAATTTGTTCATCTCGAGTCTAAAGTTTACATAAAATACCCGGGCGTTCTTATTGATCAGAATCTCTCCTGGAAATACCACATTGATTCTATTGTTACAAAAATTAGTAAAAATATTGGGCTAATTGCAAAGCTACGACATTCTGTACCTCGACCAATACTACTCAATATCTATAAGTCACTAATTCATCCTTATTTAACCTATGGTCTTGCTGCCTGGGGTCAGGCATGCAAGACCTATCTCAATAAAATTCTAATTCTTCAGAAAAGAGCTCTTAGATTACTGTACTTTGCAGACTGGCATGATCATGCAATTCCTTTGTTTCTCGAAGCTAACGTGCTTCCAATAACTTTTCTTTATTATGAGTCCGTATCAACCTTAATGCATGATATCAATTATGATAAAGCCCCAGCAAACATGCTCAATTTATTTCAGAAAACGTCTAATATTCACTCATACAATACACGATCGTCTACATCTGGAAAACTCTATGTTAAATGTTCCAGACTAGAAATATTAAAAAATTCTTTCTCTCGGCTCGGAGTAAAGCTGTGGAATAAGATACCACGCTATATAACGGATCTTCCTAAGAATGCTTTCAAAAGAGCTCTCCGCAAATTGCTATTCAATATTTTAGAAAAGGAGGATGACTATATTCAAATCTCCATGATTATTAATAAAGTATGAGTACATAGATACACTTACTATAGTCAGAGAATCCTTGTCTTAATTCAATTAGATCACTTAACTTCTGTGTTTTTATTCATTATTATGTGCAATCTGCAAGGCTTTTCAATAGTATAAGGTTTTTGATTTTGTAGATATTTGTATTTTTCATGTACTTGTTTTGCCCCGCCCTGATTAGCTTTCCAGCTATTTGCAGGGCAAACAAATCAGTCAACTCTTTCATTATTATAGTAAGAATACATTGTTGTTGTTGTTTCTTGTTGAATAAATTGTTGTTGTTGTTGAATAAATTGTTGTTGTTACGGCTTCCGCTCGTATACAAAATTGAAATCTAATTATGAACACCGGTCATATATTTTGTAGGTTGTTATCAAACTTCGAACACTGCGAAGGTAAATTGGTAGCAGTCCGAGAAATACTAGCTGAAGGAGAGAAGATAAAAGAAAACGTTCCCTGTCAGGCAAATTCGTCTTTGTTTGACCATTTCATCAACCAGATCTGGGGTGATAAAGTAAAGCTAGTCAAACGTGCTTCGCCAAAACAAGGACGGCAAAACTATTACCTCGGTCTTACGCGAAAATCACCAAAAAGTTTAACTGATTCAACAGATGAAGACCAAAAGATCTCGCAGTTACAAAACGGATGGCATTTGGTAAGTGATCAGGGAGGACACTTCTCCTTCGCGAGATATGAGCACTGGTCATTCCGTAAGCAAAGAGTAGTGACAGAGGTGAGATTGGCTAAAGAAGTTGGAACTGTTGGTGACTCTATCTCTCTTACATCCCATGGATGCCAAATCGATCATTTGTATCACCAACTCCCCAGAGAAAGTTTCAAATTCAGGTGTTATTCACCTTGGGATCCGTGATCACTTACTTATCGTATTTATGACGCGCAAAGTCCATCATGATCGTTTTTGCCCACGAACGATTGAAATGAGACAATTTAAACACTTTCAAAAGAACAAGTTCTTAAGTGATCTTGAACAAATGCCATGGTGGAATGTTGATCTGTGTTCTGATCCAAATGACATGTGGCATGAATGGAAACAAATGCTTGTTAGCTGCATGGACAAACACGCACCACGCAAACTAAAAAGAATTAGTAAAAAACGGGCTCCGTGGATCACTAAAGGGTTATTGAATAAAATGCATAGAAGAGATTTAATTAAAAAGAAATCAATTTCATCGAATGATCATGACATGTGGGAGCAATTTAAATGTGCTGGAAACAAAGCAAATAATGCAATTAAACAAGCAAAGAAGCGCTACTTTTCTGGTAACTTGAAAGTTAGCAAAGGTAATCCGCGCAAAACATGGAACCTCGTTAACGAGTTAACTTCACGTAACACTAGTAAGTCGACGAATATTTTAGAAATCCAAGTTGACAATAGAACAATTAGCAGTCCTGGCGACATGGCGAAAGCTTTTAATGATCATTTCACAAACATTGGCCAAGTGCTAGCCCAAGAGGTTCCTGCTGCAGAAGTAAATCCCGAGTTTTACCTTTTACACACTGATAAAGCATTTCATCTAAAAACTCCTAGTCTCGAAGTTGTTTTTAACCTATTAAGGAATATTGATGAAAAGAAAGCCACTGGCCTTGATATGATCCCAAGTAAGTTGTTGAAAATGGCTGCTAGTATTGTTACTCCATCGCTGACCGCCATATTTACAAAGTCAATTATCACTGGGATTTATCCAACAGAATGGAAAATGGCCAGGGTAACTCCGGTGTTTAAAAAGGGTGAAAAATCGGACCTTAACAATTATCGTCCAATTTCCGTTATTCCGGTTGTTTCGAAGGTTTTTGAAAAAAATGTTTACGACCAACTGTATCAATACCTAAATGACAATCAATTGTTATCAAGTTGTCAGTCGGGCTTTCGCTCCTTACATAGCACTCTAACGGCCTTGCTTGAGGCGACAAATAGCTGGTCTGTTAACATCGACAACGGTTTCCTGAACGGAGTAGTCTTCATTGACCTTAAAAAAGCTTTTGATACAATTGATCACGAAATTGTTTTACGTAAATTGTCTTACTTTGGTGCTGACCAGGCAACTGCTAAGTGGTTTCAGTCATACCTAAGTAATCGGACCCAAAGGTGTAATGTAAATGGCAATCTGTCAACTGCCAGTTCTGTTACTTGTGGCGTACCGCAGGGTAGTATCCTGGGTCCCTTGCTTTTCTTGATGTACATTAACGATCTCCCTAACTGCCTGCGGGTTGCTGCGCCGAGAATGTTTGCCGATGACACCAGTATAACTTTATCTGCAAAAACGCTAGCCGATCTGAAACTAGCAGTGACTTCTGAACTTAACAATCTTACCTGTTGGCTGAGAGCCAACAAATTAAGTTTAAATGTGGCCAAAACTGAGCTAATGATAATCGGATCTAGGCAGAGATTGAATGCCCAATGTGAGGAGATTAATATAAGTATCGATGACAGGATGATCAAGAGAGTTGACCATACTAAATCTCTGGGTCTTACCATTGATGCACAACTTTCTTCTTTAATATTACCACATTTTGATTACTGCAGCCCGGTTTGGGATAGTATGAGTGGCTATTTGAGTGATAAATTACAAAAATTACAAAATCGCGCTGCCAGAGTAATTACTCAATCGCCTTTTGATACGAGCTCCAACCTCCTTCTTGCGATGCTTAAGTGGGAGAAGCTGTCTCTTCGTCGTAAAAAGCAGAAAGCTTTAATCATGTATAAAACATTGAATGAACTTGCCCCAGAATATCTTCAATGTCTCTTCACTCAACGTCACGTTAATGATTATAACCTAAGAAATCTTGAAGGAAAGCTTTCGCTGCCCAAGCCAAATACTAATTACCTAAAACGAAGTTTTTGCTACAGTGGGGCTTGTTTGTAGAACAACTTGCCCCAAGATTTAAAAAGCGTTTGTTCTATTGGGCAGTTTAAACGGGGTATTAAGAAAGTATCTGAGATATCGGATTCCCACACGGCAATCATGTAAAGCAGTTGTACAAGTTTTAATTTTTAATTATTAACTTAACTGATGATTCTCCGTGTTTAAATAAAGATTTACATTACATTACATTACATCGATCTAACAAAGTTCTTTCAGCTAGAGTGTTTTGAGGAATTTCATAGAAGAAAACGGATCGAAACGATTCTAACCTTTGTAGATGCCTCGACTTTATGTCGTGGAGTTCCCATCACAGATGGAGAGGTTTTACACTCGATGATCCCCCATGAAAGTGGTATTGTGGAATTCTCTGATTTGGCGACAACAGAAACCGTCGAACGCAGGGCTTTTTCGGCGAACTGTTTGGTACTTTCAAGTGCAGGGCAGTGTTGTTCCAATTGCAAAAGCCTACAGCGTTTGGAAAAAAAAGGCAAAAGAGAAAAATAGAAAGCAATGGAGTGATCAGCCCTTTCACCAACAAGCGTTTCCTCTCTAAGGAAGAAGTAACAAAGCAGCTACAATTGGAGAGGCAAGCTAGGTTAAATGCGGAAAAAAAGGGAACGGTACTGGAAAGAAAATTCGAGGCCCAGTGCATCGAGATGAAAAATGATGACCATGCAGATCTGTGTAAGATGTTTGAAGGAGTTGATAATGTTCCTGACAGTATGGCTGGCCTATGGGAACAGCAACAGAATCTCCTCAGGTGTAAAAGTAAAAATGCATACCGATGGCATCCAAAGTATGTAAACTAAATTATTTAATAAAGAAATAAAAAACGCACCCGGTTGCATTGTTGATTTATATTTATAAGCACACAGGAATTTTTAAGAACATAAGAGAAGTGCATAGAGAAGTACGAGGCAGAGCCAAATGCTTCTATGCACTTCTCTCTTCTTAAAATTCCCAAGTGCTTAACTCAACAATGCGCAAGGACGTTCTTTATTTCTTTTATAAAATAATAAAGAAATTGCCATTGCACACTTCACCTTATAACTACATAAAGCACGCAGCTATAATGAACTCAAACTAACCAATCACAGCACACCCATTATTTATAGATGATTTTATAACACAGTAAATTTTCATGCTAGTCAACTCCCTCTACACACAAGCACTTTATTTAACTCCTTGTCTTATATCTGTTAATAATTAATAATTAATGTTCATTTGTATTTATTTACAGGATCATGAGATTATGCCTAGATCTTTATTGCAAAAACCCACATGTGCTAGACCCTCTCCGACAGTTCATTATTCTACCTAGCAATAAGACCATAAGGTGAGGAACATTAAATTGAACACATGGAAATGCTTGTTTTGATCAGTTGTGGCAATAAGTACCAGTTTTGGCAAATTTTCTTTAAAGTACCCATCAACAACAAACAAAACTTTATTGGACATATAAACTTATAAAACACAATACATGCAATCAGATACTAATTATAACGTGATTGCATGCTCATGGTTACTCCAAAAGTAATTCGTGCATGCAAATACTTCATGTTGTTTAGCAACATTGTGAAATCAGTCCCTTATATATGTTGCAGATTTTGTCATCAACTGCTACTTTTTTCCCCGACTGTAAATATGACTGGAATTTACAGTGGAAGTAATGCTTAACTAACTTTTAATCTTTTTGAGTCAACGTCAACTTTTAACTTATTATACTACTCTTTAATTACAGAATTTATAAGAACAAGGTGAAAGAGACTCTGGGGTGGAATGAGGAAGTACTTATGTGGTGCATGAATGCTGCCAAAGAAAATGGCTTAAAGACAGCAGATTATATGGGTGGTTTTGCTATTGATGAAATGAAGATCCAGGTAACACTAATGTACTGTACTGTTACTTATAGTGCTGAACAGCAAATCAGTGACCATCAGTGCAATTGAGATATCTTTTGAATTACAATTGGGTACCCACCCACCCACCCGACCACATAACTACAATATGAAATTAAGAGTAATAAAATTAAATAAAAATACTCATCCCTTTCCAATTTTTTCTTCAGGAGAACCTAGAGATGACCTCTGTAGGTGGCAAGCATAAGCTTGTGGGCTTTGTTGACCTAGGGAAAGGTCATGATATCATGAGAACTTTGTCAGGTACTTACGTGTTCTTCAAATATAAATCAGCTTATTATTTACAGAATACAATTGTTAAAAAGAAATTTTCTTTGCAGTTTCTAATTATATACATAACAAATCTATTATATTGCATTTTCAACTTTTTGCTTAACCAAGAAATATATAAACCTAGGCATATATGTTGTTGTTAATTTTTTATCTCAGGTACTTTTTATTTTTTCCATTGTTTTTGGGTATGGTAATGCTAATGAATTTGAAACAAAGGAAAATCAAAAATTACCTGAAATAAAAAATTAACTACAACATATACATAGCCAAGTGTTTAAGTCTCCCTGACCTTAATTAAACTTAATTAAACTTACAATATTTTCAGTAATAAAAAATAGTCAGTAGTTTTAAACTTTAACATTGTTTATAGGTGAGGACAGTGAACCAGAACTTGCAACGCATGTGTTACAGTTTGTTTTCCTGAGTGATGGTGGCTTTAGGTTTCCTATTGCACAATGGCCATCAGCAAACTGCACTCCAAGCGATCTATACCATCTGTTCTGGGAGGGAGTTCTGAAAATGTTAGAAATTGGATTTGGGTAAGTGAATCAGTTAACCATGCAGTTACATATATACATTCAAATAAATGAAAACAATCCATATACAGCATCAGTAACTCTCTTAGGGTAAAAAAAATGTGTCTGCACACACAGTGGCAGTGGTTTCACTGTTTAAAAGCTTCACTGGGTAAGATTCATGAGCATCAGGTCAGACTCTTCAGACACATAACAGATAAGTACTGGTTAAAACAGTCTAGATAAAGAGAAAAAAATATATAGCTAAATTCATGTTAATCATCAGCCTATTTTTTTAAATATAGGATATACTGGTGTGTGCTGGATGGTGCGGACTGCAACAGGCAGTTTATCAAAATACATTTCAAGAACAAGGACCCTGCCGATTGCCAGTTTGTAACAACAAACATATACACTGGATGCCCGATGATATTTATCATGGACCCAAAGGTAGTCTATTATTGAAATTGAGTCCTGTTACTGTTACATGCATTGTAACACCCTACCTTACAGTGCTCATTGGTGACACTTAGGACACTTATTCAGCCATCCATCCACCCATTCCTTTGTTTGTTTGTTCATTCGTCTGTTCATTCATTCACTTAATCATTCCATTATTCTATCACTCCATATACACCGAATGCAAATATGGCCGTCCAACAATTTTTTGTTTGGACAGGTTCTCAAGGAAAGAAAAGTAATTGAATAATGCTAAAGATCAGGTCAAAATAAGTCATTGTGTGGCCTTTCAAGGCCATATTCTTATTTTAGGAGAAGTTATAGGCAATCAAATTTTGGGAAAAACATGAAAGCGAGGCTAGTGAGGATTATAGAATGTCTTTTCTCATACAAATGCTTAAAATTTCAGTGAGCCATAACTTTGCTTGCAACCGTTAAACCAAAAAAAACTCAAACTTTGCAAGATGACACATTTAGCAGCACTTGCTTACATGATGTCATTAATTTCTCTGAAAACTTGGCCAAACAAAAAAATGCCTGGCGGCCATATTTGCATTCGGTGTATGAGTCAGTCAGTCAGTCAGTCAGTCAGTCAGTCAGTCAGTCTGCACTCAGTTATTCATCCATTCATTCAGACCATGATCACTGCTTTATCAAGAATTTTCCTTACAGACTTTTTAATTACCACCAATGTTCACCCAGTACAATTGTCAAGTCTTCTTTTAAATGGATAATAGATCAGGTCTTATTATTAAAATAGCCATCATTTTTTTTTCAGTAACACATATTATATATTCAACAGCATAACATAAAGAAAATCAGGAATAACATATATATATATTATATAATTGTCATGCATTCTTGATCGAGTTCTTTAAAAATTATGTTTCTAGTGATAAAGATTTTGTACTGGTAAATATTTCTTGCAGGTGTGCTATGCTCTCGGCTAAGGTATTCAACAAAATGTGATTTTTATTCATCAGTATTTGATCTAAAAGTCCTAAAACCCCCAATAAATGTTTAAAACTTTTTACCACAAAACTGTTTTATCAAAGATTTAAAATTATTTATTACCTTTCATCAACATGTGCTTAACTCGTTGTCTTTTAATTTTCCCTTTGCTCTGCAGAAGTACCAGGAACACCTAAAAAAGACCGAAAATGATGGTGCTGAATTGGATGCTGTTATAGAGCTTCTTCAGCACACAAGCGAGCTTGTGAGCTTATTTAATAATAGGCTATACATCAATTCAACTGATGACCCAAGACTTCACAAGCTTAACAAGTTTTATAAGTGGATGTGCCACTGGGCCAATGAAACTGAAGGAAACAACAAGAACTTCATCTCTTCCAAACTGTGGTTTGATTTGCAATCAATGTGCCTTGGATTCCAGTCTCTGGTCCATTACAAGCTGACGAGATCCCCAAGCTCAGCAATCAAACCTGCCATTGTAAATCAAGACTGTGTGGAGAATCATTTTTGTCAAATACGTTCTTGCAATGGCCAGAATGATAATCCAACCTTTTTACAGCAGCAGTCAACACAGAACTCCATTAGATTGGGCCAAACAACCATAAGTTCCAAGAGCAATGCATCCTGTAACAGCACCCATGTGAACAAGAGGCCATCAATGGAAGGAATGAACATAAAAAGTCACTAAATTGACATTCTCTGATCCAATAACTTAGTTTACACTGTCTTATATTAAATGCAACTAAAGTTCTTAAATTGCAACTAGTAGGTTTTGAAAAAGGGTACCATTGACATTAAAGACATTAAATGTGATTACATATACCTCTTGAAAGCCGTAATCGGATGTGTCCATCTTCAGATTCTGATATTTCTGCTACCCTGAAAATTCTGTCATCCACTGGAGATGTATGATGGGATGGATGTGTGCTGTGTGATAGCATTCAGCAGGGCTTCAGCAATAACTGACTTTGTTGACCTTGCAGACACTCTAAGATTATATGCTTCACAAAGTGCAACCAACTGTGATTTGTTGTATACACGACTCAGTGGAGCAGTGCCTTGGTGCTGGGTAACGAAGGCAATAAGACGACCATGAGAAACGTTCTTGTTGTCAGTTCGATCACGGAGAATTTCCTATCACAAGAATAGAAAATATCGAGTCTCACTTTGTGGTCATAATTGCAGCTCAATGAAAAGAAATGATAGAGCCCTGCATGCTGTTATTAAGTCAAGAGTACATTTTAATTTACAAGAAATTTTGTAAAGTTATAAGTTGTAATCATGTAGTTACTATTTCGAGTTTGCGGTTTGAAGACCTTTCATGTTCTGTTTTGCTGAAGTTAAAGGAATAGACCAATTTGAAACAAGGTCCACTCAATCTTTTGAGACATGTGACAGATAATGCAGACTACAACAGTGTAAATAACATTTCCATGTTTCGGGTTTTAGTACATGCCCATTTACCTTATATAACATCAAAACAGCTAGAAAAATATGTGTATGTTATAATTATGTATTTTATCACCTACAAAGTGCTGCGCATGTACAGGATATTTTTTTCCATGGAGCTATTTGTCTAATAAATAATTTCTTGATTTGATATGAAATGATTTTAATGCTTCAGCTTAGATCAGTAACTCAATATTTCGAAAAGTATAAGCTTAATTAAGTTTTTTTGAATAAAAAACTAGAATAGTAAAAGAAAATACCTGGAATGATACAGTATCACTTTTCTCTTTTCTCTTCTCTTGCCTTTGCAAAACTCGTTTCCGTAGTTCCACACTCTTTTTCACTTGGAATTCTCTGCGAAAATCTCTCAAAAACTGACATGCTCCCATGTTTACATAGTACAGCAATATGTCTGACAGAAGCTTCTTAATAATTTCCTGTGGAGAAGAATCTTGATTTAGTAGTATAATGTAGTTTCCAGTCTTCATCCTTGATACTAATAGGCGTCAACCGTACACGTGGTTCTCTCTCTCTCTTTTTTTTTTTTTTTTTGATTTTATAATAATATTCTTCGCAGCCAAACAGTAATTTTTATTCTAAAGGATAAATATACTTTAATGTGATAAAGAAAGCGAATTATTACCTTGTGTTTACAGATATCCTCATTTTCAAAGCACTGCAGCCAACTCGTCTTCAATTCTTGATCAGCTTTCAACTTAATTAAACCATGGCCATCTCCACCATTTCTTCCCGCACTCTTTTCAAAATGTGCAAATTGAGTAATTCCACTCGCCTTTTCTCTAGTTCCATAAAGAAAACGTACGCCTGGTCTGAAATGTGAAGCAATCCTCTTTAACGGTACTGTCTCCCTTCTGTCACTTTAAGCGTTTCAGGAAACATCGAAGTTTCCTCCAGTTCCGAATACGGTCGGATCACGTTCTCTTCAAGCAAGTGACAAGCTATCTGTTGGTTCTCAACTCTGGCAAGCGCGGAACTGCATTTGGTGAACAAATTTCTTTGAATGTATTTTCTGGAACGATTTAGAACCTTCCTCACAGCCCAACCACCAATGTGCCGTACTTTCGATCGACCTACTCCACTCATTTGATCAACATCAAAATGGATGGCCTCCACCTGTCTTTGCTGATTCACAACAGAAACCAACCGATCCATAAATTCACAGTGCACCGAAGTCGCCAGCTCAACTGCCACAGCCTTTTGGGGAGGTGTGCTTTCAGTTGCATCAAATAAAGCACAAACATAGCGTGGAAATTCATTACCGTTAAAAAATTCGTGCAGACTGGACCTCACCTCGGTAAACCCTTGACGGCCAATTTCAACTACAATCTCGTCTGGATTGTCAACCACGTGGTTTTCTAACATTAGGAAAGAATGGAACCAAACTAGCTTCAGAAAGCATTTAACCTTCTCCAAAGAGCTTTCGCTTGACGAGCAGTCAATTGCGTTGTTCTTCTGTTCGCGAAAGGTGGAGACAATCTTTGATTTCATGGATGACAAGAACTTCAGCAATCTCGTCATAACCTCTTCAGTGGGAGTTGCGAGAATAGACTCTTGTGTCAACAGCTGGCGGTAAACCTCAGTCAATTCCATCGGAATTGCTACCTCGTCGTCTTCAAATGACGCTCTTACATGACCATCTATCAGTTCCGAAGGAAAAGAGAACGGATCATCGTTTTCTTCGCAATCGTGATATCGATCTTTAACGGAAAGGAAGATATCAGGATTCATATTTTTGTTCCGGCAACATGACAGGTCCGCGACAGGGGCATCGAGATGTTTTGAAGTGCAAATTTCTACTGCTCTCTTTTGTGGCTTTAAAAGCTGTCGAGGATTAAAATCCAGAATCTGGATATGTTCAGAAGATTTAACTCTTGAAACAGCAACATAAATTAATCCTGAAACGTACTCGCGTGAACAGTGTACAATTGCAGAAGCGAGTGTTAGTCCTTGTGACTTATGGCAGGTAACGGCATAAGCCAAAACAAGGGGAAACTGCCTGACGCTTCCCATTTTGTGCCCTGTCCGGTTTCTCTTTATCCATGTTTGGCGAGAAATCTCCACCACAGCAACACCTTCAAAGGAAACCAAAAGATCATCACCTTTGACACCAATGAAAACACCCACGCTGCCATTCTTTAAATCTTCCGACAAGTTCCACACAAGCATGACCTTACATCCCCGCTTGACTTGCAAGACTTCCACTCCTGGCCAGCTCATGCTGCTTGAATTATCGTTTTCAAATGACGCGTTAAAGGTGAAAAGTTCTCCTGGTAATCTGTCCAGTTCCTTCCTGTTCATCAGTGCCACAGGTATTTTGCGGAAAAATATGTGCGTGGCGCTTTGTTCTAAGTCCGCAGGCAAATTTCCCTTTAGCGAACAAAGAAAATCCTCTGAATCTTTTGAACATTGGCCCAGCCTTATCTCAGAAAGAGCGTTAAGTAAATGTTTGTCCTTTTCAGATTGGCGCATCACTTTTGTCAACGCAAAGCGATGGCTAATCGCCAAATCGAACAAAGGAGACTCAAACATGTAACACCCTTCGTCAAAGATGTTAGTGACAGGCTGCAGCTGCAGGAATTCTCCGACAAGGATAAGCTGTTTTCCCGTAAAAGGAAGAGTACGATGGACCTGATCTTCCGCCAGTTTGTGATGGATACAGTTCACAAGCTCGAACAACCTTTGACTAGACATGCTTGCCTCGTCCCAAATTATGACGTCGTAAGCTCTAACGCGATCGCAAACTAAAGAGTTGGCGATAGATCGGTCGATCACTTGACGCCATGGCAAATCAGCAGTCATAAGACCGTAGAACGAGTGGACTGTGGATGCTACTCCACGATCATACACTTGACAAGCGATACCACTGGAGCAGACTATACCTACTGTTCTTCCACGTGCATTTAATGTTTTGATTACCCGCTTGACGACCTCATTCTTCCCCACTCCAGCTTGGCCCGTAATTAGAAGGTTATGGCCTTTGGCGGCAAACTCCACTATTTCTTGCTGATCGCCATTCAGTTGAATCCTGAAAATGCCACGAGAAAATTTCGAAGCCATTACAATCGAGCAAACTTGCGAGGTGCGAAAAATATGTGCGAACGTGTGCGAAAGTCAAGTTCGCGTTCTGAAGCACAAAATAAAACACACAACAATGTACTTACATCGTGAAGCAGAAGAACTGATACTTTATGCTATCACATGGCGCTAAGAAATTTTTTTCCACGAAAACCGAGACTTCGCTGCAATGGGTTTCCTCTGAGTTTATATTTTGTAAACACGACTCGACTCGATTTTGATTTGTCGAAGGAAACAATGGGCCTCTCTGTGGGTTTGATAAATAAAGCACGAGGGGACCCGGGGAGCATTTTGGTTTGGCTGTCGACAAATTGATGCTGTCCACCCCCCGTCGGGCTAATTATAGCTACCCAACATACTACGCGAACCGTGAAACAGTCCATGGCGATTTGAAAGCGGTTATTTCGAATTTGTGAGGGGAAGCAATCTCGAAATAAATCTTTCGTAGCGAAGGCGTTTGAGGGCAGATTTGCGTGTTAAGTGAACTGACATGGAACTTCAACATCTCTTCTTTGATTCTGCGGAGGAATTGAGTCGACAGGGTTATTTTCAGAGGATTTATTTGCTTCGATCGGCGGGCACTCCGGAAATCGGTGTTCGGCCTTGTCTTTCTTTTAGCAGTGGAACACCGAAATAACGATAACTCGCCGAAATCGCGCTAAATCGCCCCGAGGAGCAAGCAAACAACAAAGAATACAACACAGCAACAGGGTAAGTCAATTTTATTCACATAAGATTCGAATTTTTAAGGTGGTTCGATACAGTTTTCTGGAGACCATACCAACATTTTTCAATCGGCTTTTAAGCGGCCTTCTCCAAGTCAGATCAACGTGAAATTTTCACCACTAAGTGGTTTTGAATTAAAGTTTGACAAGATATATTTTCTGGTAAAATCGATATTACCATGACAACGATAAACAAGAAACTAAGAAATCAGTAAAAGTAAAATTTAGCGCGTTTAAGATTTCGCATTGAAAATCCCACATAGGCATCTTAAAATATGGTATATGGCATATATATTTTGCAAGAATAAAAAAATTCTGTATGTTTGAATTAAAATAAATCGCAATAACATTTCAAACCTTACTATTTGTGTACTGGTATTAAATTGATCGAGAGATTAACACTGGTTTTGTGAAATTCCTTAATGATAATGTCAAAACGTAGCTTGATGTTATGTTTGTAAACTTTGAAAGTTTTGTTTACTTTCGCTTTTGCGATCTTGAGAACTACCTTTTTTCCTAACATCGCTTCATGTGCAATTTTTGGGTAATTTTCGATTTTAATGGCTTTTGCAAAAATCTGAGAAACGGCTCGATAGATTTTTTAAAACATTCACTGTGCATGCTTACCGATGTGCAAAATATTATCTGAAAGTTTCATTGGCATTGATTCACTGCAACGCCTTTAAATTTAGAGATGAAGACGACGTACGAACCGGCCGAAAAGATGGCGTTACAAATTTACTTTTTTAAGTTATTCTCAGTAATGATTTAAAATCAATGCGCACTACATTCTTCCGTGATTGAAACATTGCAATGTACGCTCGTTGATGCAAATTTCTTTGCATCTGTTTTCTTTTGCGTTCAAAACGCCTGCTGTAAAAACGTTTTCAAAACGCAAAAGGGCATTTATTGCTCAAAATAATCCTAAAAAGAGACTTAAGGGAATCTGGAAAGTAGCAAGGAGAGTAATAAGGTACAATCATGCTCGAATATAGATAATAATAGATGCACAGCAGATCACAACAAAAGTATAAATCACGGAAGAATGCAATGCGCATTGATTTGAAATCACTATTAAGCATAACTTAAAAAAGTAAATTTGTAACGCCATTTTTCGGCCGGTTCGTACGTCGTCTTCATCTTTAAATTTAAAGGCGTTGCAGTGAATCAATGGCAATAAAACTTTCAGATAATATTTTGCACATCGGTAAGCATGCACAGTGGATGTTTTAAAAAAATCCATCGAGCCGTTTCTCAGATTTTTGCAAAAGCCATTAAAATCGAAAATTACCCAAAAATTGCACATGAAGCGATGTTAGGAAACAAGGTAGTTCTCAAGATCGCAAAAGCGAAAGTAAACAAAACTTTCAAAGTTTACAAACATAACATCAAGCTACGTTTTGACATTATCATTAAGTAATTTCACAAAACCAGTGTTAATCTCTCGATCAATTTAATACCAGTACACAAATAGTAAGGTTTGAAATGTTATTGCGATTTATTTTAATTCAAACATACAGAATTTTTTTATTCTTGCAAAATATATATGCCATATACCATATTTTAAGATGCCTATGTGGGATTTTCAATGCGAAATCTTAAACGCGCTAAATTTTACTTTTACTGATTTCTAAGTTTCTTGTTTATCGTTGTCATGGTAATATCGATTTTACCAGAAAATATATCTTGCCAAACTTCAATTCAAAACTAGTTAGTGGTGAAAATTTCACGTTGATCTGACTTGGAGAAGGCCGCTTAAAAGCCGATTGAAAAATGTTGGTATGGTCTCCAGAAAACTGTATCGAACCACCTTAAGTTTTGAAGCAAAACCGTTGCGTTCCCATACAAACCTTTATAAATCGAATCTTTGTAACACAATACCGCTCATATAGTGAGCTTGGGCCGCCTGTGTCAGTACCAGCCAGTTCAGCTGTGGAGGACGAACGAACACAGTCGAAATCTTGTCACGAAGAGACAATTTGTTTCAAAGTGCCCTCCAACATTGACTTATTCCTGATGCAGATTCGTTTTCAGTAGATAACCTTCCCAGGGTAGTTCACTGCTTTTCCAATGAGTTGACCGTTTACTTGGCTAACGAGGCGAATGAAATAAGCTTGAGTGAATTGCCTAGCGAGGCGAACAAATTTTGCCCAACGAGGCGAATGAAACAAGTGAATTTCCCGGAGAGGCAACCATTAAGGTACTTGCCCAGAGTATATTTGCCCTCTCAGAATATCTCCCAAAAATGTCTCAGTAAGCATCCTGATGTCTAAATTCAAAATCCAAAATTTCAGGCTAATATCTTATATTGTTCAGAAGATATGGACATTCAAAATTCGGCCTTTTGACCTCTTTTGAGCATTCTGATTGGTTGAATTAGGTCACATGACCCTTTGGCGGGACATTCAAAATAGTATTTTCAAGTGTTTCTGTAGCAGAACTAAGTTGTGCTAGCAAATTCAAACAAAGAGCAACTGATTTTGAGGATTGAAAACATTCTTTTAATATAATTTTGATCTGTCAAGTCAATAGTTGAGGGAGTTTGACAGTTGTCAATCATGGGAAATAACCAAATAAGGAAATCACAAAAACACGTTTTTCTCATTCGGATTTTAACATTTTTCGATTCTGTTTTCAGCAATGCATTTCAACAGCCAATTGACACAATCGTGTGGGAGGGAATTTGAGTTGCATTAATGTATAAAAAGTTACGGGAAAATTTGTTTATAAAATATAAATCAACATTTTTCTCGGTTAATTTTGCTTACAATAATATGACACGCATTCCACAGTCCAGAGACGTCCAGTCCCGAAGTCCAATTTTTTTTAAATCCGATATAGGCTGCAGTAACGACGCCGTTTTTACGTGTGTTTCTGTTGTTCTTTCTTTAAAAATGTCTTGAAATTACTCGCCACAGGCATCGAGGACTACTCCGACACAGGCATTGCAGAGAATCGGCAGTAAAATGTGGAATAATTGACAATATGCTTACGAGCGCGATAGATCAATGTTTGGCATTTTTGCCTCGGAAGAACTATGATTAAAAATAGCTCTTATTTCTACAGAATCGCGACAAATTCGGCCTCAAGTTGTATGCTGTGTATAAAAGCAACGTTCACCTCAATGGGAGAAATACAGGACTGACTTATGCACCAATTAAAAAAAAAAGACCAAATTACGGAAAACGTATGTCATGCACATGCGTACGAGACATTTGTCATATATTTTAATGTACCATAAGAAAAGAAGCAATTTATATTTGAATATTTTAAACAAGATAAGAAGATGTCCGTAGTAGTAGTGCACCTCTTCGGAACCTCTAATTTCATTGGACCTGGATGAGGTGCACCTCTATTGTTTTTAGGGCTAGGGTCCATTGTTTTGTTGTTTGTTCTATTGTTTTCTTAGCCAATCCTGTGAGGCGTCCGACATGGAGAAGAGTTGCTCCTTTCATTCAGTCATCGTTCCTGCAAACCACGTTACTATTGAATGTTTTATAAATGAAGGCTGTACCACAATGAAGCTAGTCATTCTTCTTCAGTGACGCTGTTTTGCCGGAAGTGAGAGTAGCCGGAAGTCACTAAACCGGAAGTGTAAAGGGCAAAGCTATGAACCGGAAATGCACAATTTAAAATATGCGTGCATAAATTTGCATGTAAAATCGTGACACAAAAAATAAAAACAAGAAAAACCGAAACCTTACCTCATGCCGCTTCGCGCGTGAGTAATAAAAATAAAAAAAAGAAAAACGAAGGGCAAACCTTAAAGTGCATATGACAGATTCGTTTCATTTGCTTGTTGGAATCTACATGGCGTTCTGATAAGAAAGTCGAAAAAAGTTTTTCTATATCGATTTTTCTTGTCTGTGATTTAGCCGTCTAAAAACGTGAAATTTCACTTCCCGTGGGTTACAAAACCGCGCAAGAAGAAAGACTGGAAATAGTCCGCTGTGACGTCAATACAAGAATGCCAGTGTCGCGGTTTCTCAGTTCCTCCCTTTTTTGGTGCGTGTTGCTACAACCATGGAGAACACACCTTAATAGAACCATGTTTCATCCTCAGGGCGCACCAAAAAAGGTGAAGAACCGAGAAACCTCGACAACCTCATTCTTGTATTGACGTCACAGCGGACTATTTCCAGTCTTTCTTCTTGCGCGGTTTTGTACGCCACCGAAAGTGAATTTCACGTTTTTAGACGGCTAAAACTCGGAAAAGAAAATCGATATTGAAAAAACTCTTTTCGATTTTCTTATAACAACACCATGTAGATTCCATCAAGCAAATAAAAAAATCTGTCATATACACTTTTACTCATGCCGCTACGCGCATGAGTAAAAAAAAGAAGAAAAATAGAGGGCATTTTATAACTCTTTGCGCATGAGTAAAAAGCTATACCTGGTCGCAGATATTTCTATTAGAAGGGTTTCGTGAAGAAAAATAAATAATACATTCATCAATAAATTGATCATAGGTGAATATATGATAAATCCAGTCAAACCTCCCGTAAGCGATCACCCAAAATGCAAAGCCAGTTTTGATGCAACTCCAAAGGACAACATTTTCGTTTCATTGGAGTTGTACTGTAACACATTCAATTTGCGTCTGTAACTACATAGAAATATGGCGATTGGTCGCTTAAAAGGAGTACATTTGTTTCGTTTTTGGTAACAGGTGCCATCGACGCCAGTAATGGCTCGGATAAGTCCACAGGATGGAAGATGGACGCATCCCCTGCAGAAGACCTTTTGTACGGTGAGCTGAGCTGGCCACAGGAACTCAATGCATTATTCGCCATTACTGAGCTTCAAGGAGGTGTATAAACGGGAATTGAAGCGCTGACCAGCATCAACAGAGGCTTAACCAGCTTGGATTCTATTGTTGACGACCGTCGTATCTGGAGCCGCGCGGTCGTAGATGGTGTCATGAATAAGACCCTCCAGCTGGACGAGAACAGAGAAAAAAGACAGTTGACCAGGGCTGCATGAATACAGCATACTCAAGTATGTTAAGGAGCCTAATTTGCATATAATGTGAAAACGATCATAACTTTAACTATTATCGTATTTCGCACCGCAACAATCATCGCATCGCATTTAGGATTGGGGGAAATTCGGCTTTCATCTTCCTAAAATCGCCCATGCTCTGAATCGTCAATGGGCTCTGAACACCCCCAATTCTCACAATCTAAACAAAGAGGCCAGTGATGGTCTGCTGTGAAACAAATGTACACAACAGCGTCTTGTGACTTGTCTACAAAACACATCTTTTAGTAATCTTGCCCAGTGTATAACGGATGATGTATGGAAACCGTACCCAGACTCACATTCAACCAAGAGACCATTGCTGGCAGAGTAAGTTACATAATACCATCTTACAATAAACATTGTATAACGACACTTAAATACACGCCCAACATATAGAGTATGTAAACCTTAACATCACGGTCCATCAATGGGCTCTTACTACCCCAATTCTCAAATCCAACCAAAGGGACCATTGATAGCCTGCTATAAAATCGATGAACCTATAACAGCCGTAAAAACCATGATTTATTTGTCTAGATCAACTCGGGAAACGCTCGACACTGTTCTGTTTACAATACGAAAATCCGTGTTACCGTAACCTTAAACTCACGAGTGTTCGTAATGTTCGATCCTTTAACTTTTCCGTACGTTCCTTGAAAAATGACAGTCCAGTAATTGTTCCTTTAGCCGTACACAAACGAAATATCAACGAACAATAAGAAAAACGTGCAGCGCCGAGTTTGACCTAAACTGGAATGAACCTCGGGGAAATCACGTGTTCTAAACGCTCAGACGGACTGGTCCGATTGCACAGGAAACCCAATATACGAAACTAGCATTTACAGAACCCAAAACATCTTGTCAATAAAAAAGTTGCATGTAAACCTTAATCTGATTTTCCAGTAATGGGCTCTTAATACCACGACACCCATATTTAACCAAGTAGACCATGGATGGTCTTCTGTAAAAGCCAAGGCACACAACAACGTCCTCGTTACAAAAACACTTGTACCAAGTCCCTCATATCAAGGGTACATAAACTTGAACAGTTTACCCCAATGATAACACTCTATCAATCTCCAAAACTATACCCCAAATTTCCCTCTCCCGATAGCGGTTGAATCACAAAGAAGAATGAGCTAAAGGCAATAACTCTACGAGTAGTGAAATCGGACTTTAAAGGTACATAAGAAATTACATTCGAGGTATAGCCAGTAGTGTAACTACTCCACAATCGAAGATTCACAATGTAGAATCTATTATGTTTTTTCTTTTTCTTTTTTAATTTACAAAGTCCGCAAAAGGCTTACATGACAAATTATTCTTGAAACGGTTCGAAGGCGGACGATCAGAGCTATACTGTTTCCCTTTAAAACTACCAGAGAACGGTTGAAGATAGTCGAAAATCGAGACCTTATCATTTATCCATCTTAAGACTTGTGCTTGTTGAGCAGATGGAGAATCGCCCACTATCTTCAGCCGTTGGTCATAATTATTATGGAGTTATCCGGCACGAAAGCAACCAAGATCTCTTAACCGTAACAAAGCAGGATCGCCAAGTTTATCTCCTAGAATAATTTGATCAATCTGTTCCTCAGAAAACTCCACGACTGTCACCCCAGAGCTAACCCCAGCGGGGTTCCCCAACCAGTCCACCCAATTGACTGACCACGGAGAATACCGAGTGTACATGTAAGGACATGTAAGGAGCTGAGACGGTTCTTCTTTCGGGTCCAGGATTCTGCCTGGCCTGTTTCCTTCGGTTATTCTTCTCTACTTTCGCCCCTACATCTAACACCTTCTCTTGATCTTTATCACCCAGCAAAGGAAGGAGAAAATTACGAAATTGGTCGTTGGACTCAAATTTTCCCTCGCAGGGTGTCAGATGTGAACCTATAATAACCTGCCTCAGCATGCTTTGCATCTTGGGCAGAATTTTTAAGGCCTCTAACAGATCGAGGGCATGGCAATAAACAGGCAAATGACATGCCTCACTGGCCATAACATTCCCACAGTTATTATCATCAATCAGACAATACGCTGAAGGAATCACGTCATGACAATGACAGGCAAACTATCAATCATAATTATCAATCATGCTAATTTTGCTAATTTTGCTGAGAAAATCACTCCTTGACAATAACAGATCAACTATAAGGCTTACGGGCCATATATGATATTCTCACAGTCAC
This sequence comes from Cladopsammia gracilis, assembly GCA_022457155.1. Lineage (NCBI taxonomy): Eukaryota > Metazoa > Cnidaria > Anthozoa > Scleractinia > Dendrophylliidae > Cladopsammia > Cladopsammia gracilis. Next base: position 224,651 of record JAJGOT010000408.1, on the reverse strand, counting down.
GATCATCAATCAGACAACACGCTAAAGGAATCACGTCATGACAATAAACAGGCAAATGACATGCCTCACTGGCCATAACATTCCCACAGCACAGTCACGATCATCAATCAGACAAAGCTGAAACTCGCAAGAAACGTATCGCAGGACACGTGCATTGTTTACATCTTCTATCAGCAGTGAATTCTGCACCCGAGGCTGTTTTGTTCCTCCAACTTCACGAAGTAAAAAATCATGAATGGCAAACAATCGAGAGAAGTGAAATTAACTGGGATTCCTACCACGCTTATTTTTCTTCCTTCGCTGTCCAGTGTTCACTTTTTTTTTATTAAACAAGCGCTATATATTCGTCTAAATCTGAGGCGTATGATTCCAGAATCGGGAAAATAACCGACACGAAAACAAGACAAATAGATTATTTACATGTGGGACAAAATCTCAGACCTTTCAGAGTGCACGGCAGAACTGAAGGATTTTGCCCAATTCTACGGCGATGGCGTAAATTTGATTTATGTCAGCCCGACGTTTTCAAGATTCTTAGCCAGCGTGACACATCTCGCAATGTGGCAGCACTTCACTTCCAATACGGAACTACTAGTTCTTAACATTTAAGCCTTCACATCTTTAACAAATGCATTGCATTCCTTGAAAACGTCTTTCCGGTCTTCGGCTAGCACTCTTCCTCTGATTCACTGCTTTCTTCAGCTTGTAATTCGGCTGAAACCTCCTTAGTGCAGTCATCAAACAAATCAAAGTTCGCAATCGCGAAAAATAATACTCATGAAATTCGGCTCCTGTATTTTCGAGAAATGTTAACTCGGAATAAGGCATATCTCAAAAACACTTCAAACATAATTTCTAGAAATTTCTAGAACAGGCGTCAAAAAATCATGTTATTAGGTCAATCTTAAATTCCCAACGCTTTCATTTTGTCACGCCTTTGAATTGTTATAACACTCACAGATCTAAAACAGCCAAAAGTGAAAAGTTACGCCACGCCCCGTTGGCATGACATTTCACAATCACAGTAATTAAGCCTTGGACGCCTCGTACATAATTTACAGAGCCCAACTACGTGGAAAGTAACAAAATAACTGGCCATTGCCTGGCCAAAATAACACAATTATTGACGGTCCTCAACCAAACACACGCCGAAAGAATCCTTTCGCAAATAAAGACTGGCCATTTCCCGGCCAAAATAACACAAATATTTACGGTCCTCACTCTAACACCCGCCTCAGAAGTCATTCCACAAATAAAACTGGCCATTTCCTGGCCAAAAGATTACAATTATTTGCGGTCCTCAATCGAACACACGCCGAAAGAGCCATTCCACAAATAACTGGCCATTACCCGGCGAAAACAACACGATCATTCGCGGTCCGTAATCGAACACCCGCTGAAAGAGTCATTGCACAAATAAAACTGGCCATTTCCCGGCAAAAATAACATAATTATTTGCGGTCCTCAATCGAACACACGTCCAAAGAGTCATTGCACAAATAAATCCGGCCATTTCCCGGCCAAAATATCACAATTATTCGCGATTCTAAATCGAACACAGGCACGCCGGAAGAGTCACTACATAAATAAAAACTGGCCATTTTCCGGCCAAAATATTAAACACAATTATTTGCGGTCCTCAATCGAACACACTTCGAAAGAATCATTCCACAAATAAAACTGGCCATTTCCCGGCCAAAAGGTCACAATTATTTGCGGTCCTCAATCGAATACACGCTGAAAGAATCATTCCACAAATAAAACTGGCCATTTCCCGGCCAAAATAACATACTCGGGTCATACCTACAGTCATCTTCGAACGCTTGGCTGAAATCCGGTCAAGGCGCAGCTATAAAGTTTCTGGAGTAAAGGGCACAAGATGTTACCGGAGCAAGTTGCACTTGAAGAATGACAAATTATTCATGATTTGTTGAACCTATATGCGATGCTGATAATTTATGCAGTGCGAAAAGTGATTTTACAAAACAGGCTGAAACTTGGCAGCGGGATAAAACTGACGTAATGAGCTAAATGAATATTTTCATCACGTGACCTATTATTATTGTATTATCTATTATCACAAACATAAATTTGAAAATGGGCGCTGAGATGGCATATGATGGATATACATGGAAATTAAAAAGTTGATGTATTTGTATGGTTTTGCCTTATATGAATCTGTCCGGAATAGTTGACAATGATTTATAGTTAAAGAGTTATTTTGTAAAACAGGTCTCGCGACACATTTTGTTTCTTAATATCTTGTTTTTTTTTTAATTATCCGGACACGAATAGTTTTTATGCATTAATGCAAAAAATAGCGTATGCATGATTTTCTCTTAGCCAAAGTTAACCATCCTTACCTCATTTGAAGTTTTTGTTTGTCCAAATTAGGACGTCATCAGGCACGTGACCACAATAACTAAACCTTACGGAATTTAAGCCTTTCACTCTCAGAGTCAATTATGAAGACATGTATTGTAGTTCTAACTCAGTTCTGAGTCTGTCAACGAAATACCATGAGACCATTCAAATAAAACCTCTTGCAATAATGTTGTATTCGTATTATAAGTCATTACCATTGTAATTTCTATTTCCACATTTTATTACTCATGCGCGAAGCGGCATGAGGTTAGGTTTCGGCTCCGTTTTTCTTGTTATTATTTTTATTATTATTTTTATTTTTTGTGTCACGATTTTACATGCAAATTTATGCACTCATATTTTAAATTGTGCGCTTCCGGTTGACGTCTTTGCCATTTACACTTCCTGTTTACTGACTTCCGGCTATTCTCACTTCCGGTAAAAGAGCGTTACTTGGGTGTCACGACAGAATCTCCTACAACCCTACATCATTACTATGTTCACGTTTGGTATATATAAGACTAAGAAGAATTACTGGCTTCATTGTGGTACAGCCTTCATGTCCACAACATTCAATAGTAAACAACGTGGTTTGCAGGAACGAAGACTGAATGAAAGGAGTAACTCTTCTCCATGTCGGACATCTTCTTGTCATGTTTAAAGTGCCTATCACCCCTAGAAAGTTATTTTCAGAATCAACTCTATGTACATTGAATAGTTGAATGGTAAAATATTTCTGGTTTTGAACGTCGCGATTGTGAGTTATAGAGATTTGAATTTACAAAATGCTAATTAGATGACGTCAACCCGGGAATCATTTATTATACAACTACTTGTTTTCACCTCCAAGTAATATTTTTTACGAATCAATTGACTATCCACAGTTTATTTTTAGTATTCATCAAATTAATTATCCTCAAGCTGCAAACTGCGCATTGTAAATTGGCGTAGAAATAATGAAAAATTCCCGGGTTGACGTCATCTAATTAGCATTTTGTAAATTCAAATCTCTATAACTCACAAACGCGACGTTCAAAACCAGAAATATTTTACCATTCAACTGTTCAATGTACATAGAGTTGATTCTGAAAATATCCTTCTAGGGGTGATAGGCACTTTAAAATATAGCATAAAATTTTCTTACGCATGCGCATGAGTAAAGGCTGCTTGGAGCCTCTTGTTAATTGTAAATTAGTTTGGAAGATCCCATTTGGGAAAACTAATAAAGGATATTGTATATTGTTTTTGCAAGGTACCATTTGTTTTTCATGGGGAAAAAGAACTTACTTCGAGGGGGTCAAAACCAAGGAACCAACCATGTCTTAACATTGCTTAAGTTACATGTAGTCAGTTGCCACCACAAAGAGATGCAAAGATGACATTTCGTCAGAGGTATTCGCTTTGCAGAATGGTAATTAAGTAATTAAGATTTTCATAGCAAGACAAGCTAGTTCAAGATTACGTATGAGTTTAAATGTTCAAACCTAGTGCACACAAGGCATGCAGGCCCTTCTCACAGCATAAATAATGTACCGTTAAGGCATCAAAATGTTCAGGTTTTGAAGTTGGATATCGATAGTTGTATAATTTATTGTGGTGTTATATGAAGGTTCCTACTAACAGTATTAATCTCATATTTAAATATTTGTCATACGAAAATAACAGTCAGATAATACAGTAAATCGTATCACATTAAAAACGACGTTTCAATGTCAAGCTAGCACACCCCACTCTTGGAAAGGACAAATAATAAACATGTAAAGTTATTCGATCTACAATGTGTATCTTCAAGCTGGACAAACTGTTCTTTATGTAATAAGCTAACACCTAAAAATATACAGGGGTCAGTAAAGGTCATCCTCTCATCGTTATTACTTACTACTCATCATTACTTCTTTCGTGAAAGTTTACCTTGTTTAATTAAAGTGAGACAAGCGTCTTGCGTCGATGCGGAATACTCTGCCATCCGAGACTAGAAACAGCAAATGGTAAACTTAAAAAATAAACTTAAACCTTAAAAACAATCTTATAACTTTTTACTATCCCTATATGATTTATATTTTTAATCGAATTTTTATTAGTGACTTAATGTTTTAACTGTTTTTCTTCGAACGCTAACAAAGCCATTCATTTCGAGAAGATCTAAATTGGTCTACACAACTCCTTTGTGCCACTTCTTGTCATTTGCATCAGTTGTGATGTCTCTTTCTCCTCTGAATCAACCTTTGTGGCAGACATTTCCTTTATAGAGCACATTTACGTATCTCCCTTTCTCTTCCTTGATGATAAATTTCAACTTAACGTCGCATTCTTTCCGTTTGCACTCCGCAGCTCCTCTGAAGAACGGTGCTGAATTGATCTTGCGGGAATTCTCCGTTCGCACGTGATTATATCTAAAATGAACGCTGCACCAAGGATTGCTTTTTCGTACACCACGTTTAAATATGGTAGTCCAGGCACCTCCCAACAAACGACCCCCACTCGGAAAGTTTTTGACGTCTATTAGATCCCAGTCGTGATCTGTAAGCTTAAATTTCGCTTCAAACCCATCGAGAGTAACTCTAAACAAATGCGCTTCTTCGTCAGAATTATCAGCGTTGTAATGATCCTAAAGACAGAAAAAATAGTAACAGGTTCACCCAACGAACAATCTTTGGTAAAATGTATTATTTTACTCAAATAAATTAAAATAAATGATATAAAAGCATTTTCAGGTGTTCTTCTACGTTGCTGGGAAAAATATATCTGTTCCTTTTTCCCAGCATAACACATAGGGAAATTCCCAGCCAGCTGGATAAAATAATGTTTGTTTCCCAGCCAGCAATTAAAACAAATGAATAAATGAAAAAAAAAAACAATAATAACAAGTTACCAAAAGGGGCTTGGGAACTAATGAAACATTAATGGCAAACTATTTGAAGCTTTTTTGTTTATTGTTTGGTACATTTACTGCCGTCTCGAACTTAACCTGTTCGGGTATCTCTAAGTACTGCTTAAATTTGTTACTACGAAGCGGAACCCTTTTAAGCCCTAAAGTGTCCTCCGATTTTCTTCGATCCAGTCTCTTTTCGATCTGCTCAAGTTAGTAGCACAGTTTGTTCTTGCGACTCCTTTCTCAAGTCAACCAGCGCAAAAATGGTAATTAAAAAAATATGTACAGAATATTTTTCCAGCCAGCAAGAATTCCGCTGGGGAACAGATAAAGTGAGGAACAGATTCGTTGGGTGCCCCTGTAGTAACCTGAACCACAGGGATTTTGACCTATTGGGGTTACAACCATGCTAGGAATAACAAAATTACTTATTTAAGAAATGATACTATAACACTGTGAGAAAGTAATCAACCAATTCTTCAAAGAGGGAAAAAAAATCATGGTTTGTTGCAGCGTTGCTATTCCAAATTTGTGGCCAACTGTACAACTGGGACAACTTTTATAATATGAATAACTGAATACCTCTGATTCTCAAAATCAAGAGAATCCAAGCTGCCATGTGTATTTTACTTCGCTTTATCATGGTTTCTGAACCACATTTAAAATGTTGGAGAAACGCAAGCGAGTGTTAGACAAAATGTATGGAGCGGCCATCTTTGTGTTTCACTTAACCCTCGGAAGTACAAGGGGGTGAAGGGGGGGAGGGAGGTTTTTCTCCGCTTTTTGCACGAGCATTTGAAAGGAAGAACGCCGTCCTCAATGACACTTTAAATTGTAAATCTAAAAACTTAATTTACCTAAATAAATGTAATAAATGCGCAAAACAGTACATCGGGCAAACCAAACACCAACTAAATGAACGCTTTGGGGAACATTGCCGCTCCATCCTTAACAATCCTTCTCCTGTTTCAATACATTTTAGCGAACCTCGTCACTCTATCAACGACATCCTCCTCATTTCCTTGGAACTCGTCCACAACAACCGCGACTCAGTCAGAAAGGCACGTGAGGCCCATCTTATATAGGTAAAGCGATGACTCTTGATCCTCATGGTATAAATAGACGTGATGAACTAAATTAGTGACATTTAGCTTCTTTCTTACCAATCATTTTCTGTTATTCTGTTATGTTATATTTCAAAAGTTTTGTATGTAACGGTTTGTTTTGCAAACCGAAACATCGCACAGATATATTCAACTGTTTTTTTTTATTTCACTTCTGTCTCAATCTCTTCTCCTTGCCGCAAGGATCAGTTTGCCGTTTTTACCTATACTATTTATTGTTAAGCACGTGCCGTCTTCAGTAGCTGTTCGTTTATATCCTTGAAACATATTTCAGTAAATTTGGCGACAATCGATTTGTAACCAATGGCGTCTTGCAAAATCGGCAACCCAAATATCGCAATAACAGACCACAGGTTAATAGCTGAAAGTTTTACCGATTCTTTAATGTTTTCTCAGCAGAAATGTTCCAAGTAAATCCATAAGATCCGAAGAACCGTAAAACTAAAGGAACAAATACAAGAAAGATCTGATGTAAAAACGCGATAGAATCGAATTGACAAATACGTAGGTGAAAACGCTAATAACTGACAAAATACATGACTAAACAATACCTTTGTGCAGCTACGAGGCCATAGAAGTTCTAAGTCTAATAATCCATGAAAAGTTCCGTTTAGTAGGCCAAAAGGCGAACAAACAAACACGCACTAAATCTAACTGTAACTCGAAATCTAAACTTCGCAAAAGCACATGGTTTTTACGCGCGAGGGTTCTTGGGACATATTTGTCATTTGTTGCTTCATGTAAGCTACATGGCTCCCCAACAGTGGGATCACAGTTCATTAACATCGAAATGTCACTAATATGAAAACAAAACTATCTAATCAGGTTTGGTAAGACAACACCTCTGTCTTGATACTAAGCAACTAGTTCATCAGGCTCCTTGACGGGGAATTCCCGGTCTTGTGGTTGAATCAGCACCAATTTGTGAATGGGTCTTTCTAAATACTGAACTTCCTGTGTTCTTCTCCCACACTTGCCAAGGGTTGTTGTCCCAATGGCTAAGATCACCTTGCGGACGAATCCATCATCGCTGGGTGGGGTTTCTTCAACTCTAGCTAACTTCCATTGGTTCCTTGGGAGGTTGTCGTCCTTCACTAAGACAACATCACCAACTGTGAGGTTTCTTTGTGGCTTAACCCACTTCTGCCGCTGTTGAAGTGTGAGAAGATATTCTTTTCTCCATCTACTCCAAAATACATCAGCAAGATGCTGGACCCTCCGCCATCTTCTACAATATAGGTCCTCTCTCTGAAACACACCAGGAGGAGGCGTCAACACCTTCACCTTCATCGTAAGGAGATGGTTAGGGGTTAGTGGTTCTGGGAAATCTGAAGATGCCATGTTGTTCACCGTGAGTGGTCTTGAATTGACAATATTCTGGGCTTCCTTCATGAGTGTGCGAAAGCTTTCGTCATCTAAATGGGTTCCGGACTCTTCAAGTAATGCAGCAAGAGCATTCCTCACTGTCCTTATCTGTCTCTCCCAGCAGCCACCCATGTGGCTTGCTGCCGGGACATTCATCTTCATGTCGATCCAATCACAATTCTCCCTTAACAGATGACCTTTAATCTTGTCTTGATCCATTTCGTTGAGAGCGTCGGCAAGTTCTGTCCTGGGTCCAACAAAGTTTGTACGCGGTCTGATCGAATTTGACGAACTGGACCACGTTCAGCTAAGAAGCGTCGAAGCGCATTTATGTAAGAGTCAGTTTCCAGTGTGTTTGACGTTTCAATATGTACGGCACGGGATGACATGCAGGTGAATAACACACCACGTTTGACTTTTCTACGACCTTCTTTGATGAGGAACGGACCGAAATAATCCACAGCACTGTATGTGAAAGGGGAGACGGGTTCGGTTCGATCCTTCGGCAGGTCCGCCATCTTCTGAACCTGAGGTGATGCGCGGAGCTTTCGGCAAATAGTGCACTTGGAGACGAACTTTCCTACTGCTGATGTACCACTAATATCCCAATACCCACCCTGGCGGAGTTCGTTGAGGGTCATCCCGCTGCCCTGATGCTTTATAGTGCGGTGGCTGTCTTGAATTACAGTCAAACCGGATGTTCTTTTGATGGCAACTTTGCAAACTTCCGCCGCAACATTGGTATTTTGATTGACAGTTTGCTGCGAGCACTATTGGAAGTTACGCGAGCAAGTTGCAACTTTCGCGAGGAAGTTGCTATTTCAAACTTGTTGTCAGTTGCAAATTGCGAATTTTGTGAAAACACGTCCTTCTTCAGTTATGGCTCACGTACATCGCAATAATACCACCTCGGTTGAGAAAAGAGAGAGAATAATGGTCGTCTGATGTAAAACAAGAACAAATCGCACGCATTGTTGGATTATCAAGGCAAACTGTATCCAATATTGTAAACAGATTTTTACAACACGAGACGTATTTTCCCGGTAAACCTGGCTGAGAGGAACGAACAGTTTCTACTCCTGATATCATGGAGTTTGTGGAATACTGCAAGGTAACCAAAGCAAGTACTTTCAATTCAGAAATCCAGCAACTGACAGCAAGATTGAAATAGGAACTTGCTCGCACAACTTCCAACTTGCTCGAAGCAAACTGTCAATCAAAATACCAATGTTGCGGCGGAAGTTTGCAAAGTTGCCATCAAAAGAACATCCGGTTTGACCGTAACAACTTGGTGATGTGGGATTCTCTTGGCAATATCATTGGGTGTTTGAAGCTGTCTGGCAATTTGGCTCTTCTGAGACGACCTCCGATTCGAAGGATCCCATCGGTATCAAGATAGGGGTCAAGTCGGTACAGGCAACTGGTCTTCTTTAGACTTGTGTTACGTTCCTTGGCAGCCTTTCTATTTAGAAATTCTCCACTGCATCACCTCGATTTCGTCTTCAAAGTGTTCATGTTGGAGACTTCGGACAATTTCTAGCTCTGCATGGGCTAACTCTTCTACCATTGGTCTCCGACAGTGGGAACTTTAATCTTCACTGGACTTGTCCTCTTGACTTTCCAAGGGTTTCTTTTTCATTTTTCTTTTTAGGCAATTTTTCAGTTGCAGACACAATGCCACCGCAGTCTTCGCTCTGAACCAGTTAGAGAAACGATCCAATCTGCTTGTCTCAAAATAGTTTGGAAAGCTCTCCACAGACTGTGTTACCATGGTGGAAACTTTCTTCACCTCCGGGTCTTGTACGTCAAGGATGGGAAGATTTGAAGGGTTCTTGATTTGAATGATCATGGGAACTCCACAGGAATTCGGGTCCCTTCAGCCAACACGAATCTTGTACAAGCTGACGGGCTGTAAGGCCACGGGAAGCTGCATCAACTGGATTGGATTCACATGCAATGTAATGCCACTGTTTCGGTTTCGTGTGATTCTGTATTTCTTGAACACGATTTGCCACAAAGGTGTGGAAGCGTTTAGTCTCATTGTGGATGTAGCTGATAACCACTTGACTATCCGTCCAAAATACTTCGATGATATCTTGGTAGTCCAACTCTTGTTTGAGACACAGGCTGACTCTTGTTGAGACCACGGCTGCAGTTAGTTCTAACCGAGGGATTGTAATTGACTTCAGTGGGGCCACACGCGCTTTGCCCATGACCAAGGAAACATGTGACTTGTTCTCCTGGTTTTTGAGGCGGAGGTAACTACATTGTCTATTGCCGCTTTGGCTGGCATCAGAAAAATGATGCAACTCAATGCTCTTCACTTCTCAAAAATCCTTGGGCTTGAAACATCTTGGAATCCTTAGTTCGTCTAACCCTTGCAACTCTCTCCCCCACTTTTCCCATAGGGATCAGGAATTGGGTCATCCCAATCTACATTTCCGCGACACTGTTCTTGTAGAAGTTGTTTTCCAACCAAGATAACGGGAGCGACGAAACCAAGGGGGTCGTAAACAGAAATGGTGGAAAGTTCTCCTCTTCTGGTTAGCGGTCGATCTTGTATGGCAATCCGGAATCTGAAACAGTCAGTTTCGATACACCATATGGCACCCAATGTGCGTTCAATAGGAAGCTTGTCAAACTTCAGGTCCTAATATTGTAATCCCTCAGCTGTGTCTTCAAGGGGGATTGCTTCAAGCACCTCCTTTGTGCTGTTGATGAACTTGTGTAATCGGATGCCAGCTTTGACGCACATGGCTTGGCTGTTGAATTAGCTTTGCGACAGCTGAAGCTGTACTAACTGACTTTAATCCGTCATCCACGTAAAAATTCCGTTTTTATGAACTCAGCGGCGTCGGCTCCAAGTTCATCTTCTCCATCCTGTGCTGCTTTCTTAAACCCAAAATTGGCACAACCAGGAGAGGAGACAGCTCCAAATACATGAACTTTCATCCTGCACTCCACAGGCCTGCTTTCGAGGTCACTACCTTCCCATCAGAGAAATCTCAGGAGATCTCTGTCCTCTTCTTTTACATAAAATTGATGAAACATCGACTGAACATCGCAGGAGAATGCCAGTCTCTTGGCGGAATCTGCACAAAACTCCAACTACATTGTTCGTAAGGTCTGGTCCTTGTATCAGAGCCTGGTTCAAGGAGGTTCCAGCGTAACGAGCACTACAGTCAAATACGACGCGAATTTTACCGGGCTTCTTGGGGTGGTTATACCCCGTGATGTGGTATGTAGTTAACTTTACCAATTCTCCCTTACTTGGGCAGGAGTAAAGAGTTCCTTTGCCTGAGATTGCACAGCAAACGTAGCACCATAACAGGGTGCTGAATAGGAACTAGTCACTTCTCTTGTCATAACCTTGTTTGTCCACACTTGAAGATTCTCATTTAAATCTTGAGAGGGGGAAAGGCACACCCTGCCAACAATACCCCAACCGAGATCAGTTCGTATTCCATAGGGATCATTGTCAGTACCAGGTATTATCTCTCGTGGTTTGATAGCCTTCGGACAATTCGTACCTATCAGCAAACCAACTTCTAGATCACTCCAGTAAGGCATTAATTCACTTGCAATGGGCTTCAAGAGATCCCAACACATGGCCACTTCAGGTTTGGGAATCTGTGAGCTCTTGAACGCGATTGTCTGTCTTGTGAACGTCTGTGGAAGAGGAATACTGACTTCATGCTTCATATCCGTCACGTTTAGGCCCTTCATCTTACAATAGTTAACAACTTCACCTTCTTCATGCATAGTAGATAATAGAAGGTGACTCTCAACTCCTTCAATTCATAACGCTTGATTCAACTTCTCTGTAATGAATGTCGCATTGGATTGACAGTCAATAAGAGCGTATGTCAGTTCTTCCTTCTCAGGGTTCTCGCAACTAGACACCCAGACTGGGATAATCAGACTTTGATCTTGGCCAGACTCCTGGCCTTCAACTCCACAGACCATTGTGCACTTTGTAGATGCTAGTTCGGATGTTTCTTCTGTCCCCTCAGGCCGGGCTAGCTCACGTTCTCTGTGTAGGCAGGTAGGATGCTGCTGTTTGCACGAAGCGCACACAATTCTTGTCTTGCACTTATTTTCCTTTGCCATGTGGCCATGTTCAAGGCATCTCAAGCACAGTCCTTTCTTTATCAAGAATAAGATTCTTTCTTTGAGAGGGGTTTTCAGAAATTCTCGACAGGTATCCAGATTATGCAGCCCTTTACAACACGCACATGGATCAATGTTGTTTCCCTCGTTGGTGCCTGGTTGTTCTCTAGCACCCGTGTTGAATGTGTTTCTGTTGTCTCTATTGTACCTTTGTCGATGACCAGGACCTCCCCTTTGGTTCTTGACTTCTTGATTATTAGCTTCTACACCAGAGAGAACAGGTAGACACTGTACCTCTGCTATCTCGATGACAAAGTCAACAAACGCAGAGAAAGGAGGGAATTTGGAGTCTCCGTGCTTTGTTTGATGGTCACGAACTTTAGTGCCCCACTTAGGATGCGCCCAGCTTGGGAGAATTCTCACTAGTTTCTTGTTTTCGCTTTCCTTGTTTAATGTCTCCAGGTCCTCAACTGATTGCATTGCTAGTTCACAAGTTCTTAAGAAGTCAGCAAATTCTCTCAAGGCGCTTCCATCCTTTGGCGAAATCCTCTGCCAGTTTTCCAATTTGTCTCGAAAGGCCTGAGCAACAACGGATGGATGTCCAAATCGTTTGTCTAAAACGTTCTTTGCTGTTTCATAAGCATTAGGCGTAGACAGAAACTGATATTCTTCTACATTCTTTCTCGGAGTTCCAGACAAATACTGAAGAAGATACAGAATCTTTTCACTGGAATTGACGGCTCTTCTCTCTATAACAGTTTCAAATGCACTCTTCCAAATTGGCCAAGCTAAGGGGTCACCGCTGAACACTGTAAGTATTGGGGGTGGCATCTGTTATCGCCTGTGAGATACCATGCTTATCCACTGCTGGGTAGAGTGGTGTTGAGAACAACGGCGTCCCAGGAGGAAGTAGATCACCTTTTTAACGCAATAGTTTTACCAAATGTTTCTTACGCTCTGCCGGTTTATGGTGCCTCAGATTCCGACCTTTCTGTAATACAGAATTTTTTGGACCGGTGTATGAAAAGAAAGTTTATGTCCAAGAATGTAAATATCAGGGATTTGCTAGAGAAGGCGGATAAGACACTCTACAAAAAAAGATCGAATGACCCCGAATGCCCGTTCTTCCAGTTTTTACCTAAGGAAAAGAACATGAGGTACAATCTTAGAAATACGTCAGTCTCTGTTCCTAGAATCTACACTGACAGGTTTAAGAACGTTTTTAGTAACAGAATAATTTTTAGATATGATATGTAAATAGTTCTTTCTTTTTTGTTTGAGTTTATATTGTAACTTAGGATATGTGATTTTATCTTAAGAAATAAAGATTATTATTATTATTATTATTATTATTATTATTATTTGTTGCTGTTTGAGTGTGCACTGGCTTAAAGGGAATAGCCGTAAGTTTCAGTTTAGATGGCCTGGTTCCGGGAGATTCATCATCAATCATAGGCGGGTCAGTGCGCTGATTAGGTACAGTCGAGAAAGGGACCTGGGTTACAACAGTTGCGGAGGGAGCTGGTGGCCGGTCTCCAGTGTTATTGATTGGAGTAGTTGAGTAGGGAGGGTTGGTAGGTAATGTTGACAGATATTGACGTACTCGATCCTCGCTAGTAATGACAGCAGGAATGTCATCTAGACTCTCAGGGGTTAATTTCTTTTCCTCTTCTTCCTCGACCTTAGCTAGGGCAATGGCCTTGGCCTCAGCTCTTTCATAATCTTTCTTCTTCTTCATTTCTTCTATTTCACACTCTTTCATCTAAGTTCTACCATTTTCTGAGATTCGATCTTTGCATACTGCCACTCAACCTTCCTTCTTGCTGCCTCTGCCACTGCCTTCGCTCTAAACTCAGAAGCATTCGACGCCTTTGATTTTTTGGACGAGGAGGTTTTAACTGAAGAACGAGAACGTATTTCATCCCTTTCTAGCGTAAAAATCCGTTCTCCAGTGTTCTTTCTAAGGTCTACTGCCTGTTTCATAATAGCTGATGATTCGGAATCGAACAGCTGAAATTCTTCATCGAACACAAATGGGGCAAATTCCACCCGTGCCCTTTCTAAATCCTGTCGATCTTTTTCTAATTCTGTTCTCACTTGACGAAGAGTACATGCATCCTTTGCATCAGTCCACAACATATCAACTTTATCCACACAGTTTCTTAATTTCATTAAAGCATCTTGGTAATTCTTTTTAAAGGGTAGTTGATACTCAAAGCCCTTCAGCGTTAAGGTACGTTTCCTACCTTCTAATTCTTCAGGTGTATTTTGAGCTTGCTGTTTTTCCTTTGAATCTACTTCAGATTCATCTCCCGATTGTCCGCTTGCATCTGCAGACGTTGAAGCACTCATTTTAAGTCGATCACAAATCCACTATCCACGCGTCCAATCCACGGACTCGCATCCAAAGTTTTACTGTTACCAATGGCGTCTTGCAAAATCGGCAACCCAAATATCGCAATAACAGACCACAGGTTAAAAGGTGAAAGTTTTACCGATTCTTTAATGTTTTCTCAGCAGAAATGTTCCAAGTAAATCCATAAGATCCGAAGAACCGTAAAACTAAAGGAACAAATACAAGAAAGATCTGATGTAAAAACGCGATAGAATCGAATTGACAAATACGTTGGTGAAAACGCTAATAATTGACAAAATACATGACTAAACAATACCTTTGTGCAGCTACGAGGCCATAGAAGTTCTAAGTCTAAGAATCCATGAAAAGTTCCGTTTAGTAGGCCAAAAGGCGAACAAAAAACACGCACTAAATATCTTACTGTAAGTAATAGATCAACAACGAGTGCGAGGGTTTGATCGGGGCATCCAAACACCGAGAAGCAATGAAAGCACGAGGCCGCTTCGGCCGAGTGCTTTTATTGTTTCAAGGTGTTTGGATGCCCCGATCAAACCCGAAGCACGAGTTTTTGATCTGGCTTCTCAAATGAAACAATACAGTGTTTTTTTGGCTTTGTCCTTTTCTAATGCCGTCACATGCATACTTTTATTGAGCTTGTTGTGTTTCTCCATTTGGTATGAGACCATGTGCGAAACAGAAGCGTCTCGGTTTAGGGAGGCTAAAACGGTTGTCGAAGAAGAAAATCTAGTCGATAAAGCTATTCCCTCGTCAATTAAATATAAAAAACAAATGGGCAACATCCATTTTCTACGAATGGCAAACTTCTCGGACGGTTCAAGTTACCGTTCTCTGAGATTCGAGAGGAATGTTTAAGGACTATGATTTACACAAGATTATGTCACTTTCTGCTCGTATTGAAGAAACGGACGCATTGAGTTTGAATTATTGGCTTAGCAAATTTGTCATGGACGTGGCCAAAAAGTCGGGAGAGAGATATCCACCGAAGACTGTTTATGGCATAATATGCGGTATCCCACGCTTTCTAGAAGAGAAAAAAGGTGCTGAAGCATTAAATCCTCTTGATAATGACGACTGATCGCGAAGGTGAGAAAAATGGTCCATTTTGTTTTTAAATTAATGATATCATGTTGAAGTTCCAGTTATAATACTCAGATTATGATTTTGAAGGTTTACTCTGTTTCACCGAGCATTGGACGCGGAATCGAAAGATGGCACACGAGAGGGCTTACATTTGAAGACCAAGAAAGGAATGTAAGGTTTCGAATGTAATTATATAATTGAGTGGAATAACGTATTGTTGCAAAACTCATTACTATGCAAGTGTTTGATTTGAGATCAAACACGGTTTTGAACTGAAATCAAAATCCTTAAGATCTTGATCTGGTGTTTGATTGGGTATCAAGACTCATCCACCTGACCCAAATGGACGTCATTTATTGGCTGGTCACTTTATGAATTATTAATGAGTTTGAGAACTCGAAATCTGAACTTCGCAAAAGCACATTACGCGCGAGGGTTCTTGGGACATATCTGTCATTTTTTGTTTCATGTAAGCTGCACAGTTCCTATCGTAACGAGATATGACTTAAATTGTCAAGCATGAAGTCAAGCCGGTTTTGAATAAAAAATGCCTGTTTTCGCCGTTTTTAGATGAAAACAAAAACGTATTAAACGCTACCAAAAGCAGGAAAATGTTTAACTGGGTCATATTTTACAACTCTAACAAAAATTATTTGCAATTTTTGCATTTTCCAGATAAAGTTGAATTTTTTGTAAACTTCAAGATGGCGGCCATCTTGGCGGTCATTTTGGATGACGTCACGAACCCCCAGCAGCGCCATAATCCATAATATTTATGTTATCTTGTTGAAAACATCACGGGCTATTTTTTTAGAGGTAAAATATTTCTAATATGTTGTAGCACCGCAACCCCCCCCCCCCCCCCCACCTTGTACCACCGTGGGGATTTGAAGTGGGGGTATAAGTTTGTGTGTACGTCCGATGGTTAAAGACACCAACTTGGCGACAAAAACTTCAAAGGCTTAATTACGCCAAGAATCTCATCAAAAGATTGGATTCACTAAAAGCTCCATTAAATCGGCTTATAAGCATCTATAACACGAAAATGATTTTCAACTGGTTTAATTTTGCATATTTTCAGGCTTATCTGAAACAGCATGACGAATTGCGTGACACATCGGAAGCAAAACATTAAAACCTGAATTTTTTTGTCAAAGATTGTAACACTGGTATTCACATATTATGTTACAAACAGCTTGATGGGATGTATAGTTTAAATTTTTGAATTTTTATGACGTCATGTGCAACCTTTACCTGCAACGGCGCATGTGTCTCACTTGGAGTTCTGTAATTTCTGGCCACGGGAGCCATAATAACAGAAGGACGCTCCCCGTTTAAGACAGGAAATGGAGATGGTAAGTGGCATACACACGGACAAGCGTTGGGACAACTCAGTGTATTAGCCACGGTCTTCTTTTGGAATCTCTGAGAACGGTTACCTCCATAAGTCACCCTGGGCTGTGTGTCCGTCTTTGCGTTTCCCACTGCAGAACCAATTGCTGTTACCATCAGAGGATCCAAGTTGCTCAGTGGTGATGTGGCTTCATGGCAACTGCTGTTAGGTGATAAAGCGCCTTCATTATCAGAAGCGAGCTGATATAATGGCATTATCTCAGGAGCACCACTTAGGGTATCAAGCTGATAAGCTGGAAATGGAGGTTGATGATAACTCATCTAAATCAAAACAAAACATAAATTGATTAACGGAGTAAAATCCACCATTCATCATGATTGAAATGAACCTGTGTGAAAACTGGAACTGAAAAGTCAGAGCCTCGATATACACATTTTATGTTTTGCGGGAACAAATTTTTGATAGATAGATGGATAGATAGACAGACAGACAGACAGACAGACAGACAGACGGACGGACGGACGGACGGACGGACGGGCGGACGGACAGACAGACAGGCCGATCGATCGATGGGAGCCATGGCTGTTTTTAAAAAAGTGTTGAAAACTATCTATTTACAAGATTTAAAACCATTGAACTTAGACTAATATATATAGATAAGCTGAGCCTAACAGCGGAGCTCTCTGAACAGAAACGATAATGAAAAGTTTAACTTAACCCTTTAACTACCAATCGTACGTATTCGTACGAAAATCACTAGTAGTGATTTATAGATCTTCAGCTTTCACATATCTACACAAATGATAGTAATGATCCCTTGTTAGGGCAAAGCGATAAGTTTCATAGCATTAACAACCAACTACTTGACTACAACTGTGGATTTCCGCTGCATGTGGTTGTTCATTCGGCAGCAAATCCAGAAATGCCCGTTTTCTACTTCCAAGGAAAACAACAAAAAACGCACATCTTTGCATCAATTTCTTTTAATGAAAAAGTAACTCTAAATCCAAAAGTGTACATTTGCAGCTAACTTCGAACCTATTCCTCTGCATCCACTTAGAAAAATTTCCATCAATATTTCAACAGACCGAGCAATTTCCATTCAATCAGAGCTATTCTTGCAAACTTATAATATCCTTATGCACGACCGAAAGGAATTCTGGGTAAAACGACCATACCGGCGGCATGCAAGTCTACCTACCTCTGTTTGATATATTTTTTATAAGTGTCGAGCCACCCAGACCAACTGGCAAAATATTGCACCGATTGCATTCTTTAGAAGTCAAAAGTCGCCCAAATTGCCTTGGTAGGTCTCGAAATCCAACCACAGAAGGGCCAGAGACACAACTTCACTCATGGACCGCCATGTTTTGCTACGGATACCTTTGGCGTTCCAGTCATAGTCAAATCATCTCTCACCTCTGATTTCTTTCAGACGTTTGCCTCTGCCCACCATTCCAGCTTAATGATGCCAGCCTGGGGGTTTCTGCAGTGAAAAATGACTCGAAAAAGCACTTATAAACCCAATTCTTATCAGATTCGAGTCCGTGTGATCGCTAATCGAGCGAGCAACGGCTGAATACTGATGTCACAATGAAAATTCGAGCCCACGTTGATTTGAAACAGCGTATATTTTTATGTGAGCTATTTATATGCAGTCACGAAATTCTACAGATTGCCTAGCCCCACAAAACTGTTTTGGGAACCCAAAGAAATTTGGTAGTTAAAGGGTTAAGTGAAAGGACGGAAGCACAAGAAAAATTAGAATGAAGATTGACGACCGGGCTATTTTTCAATTTTAGCAATTCTCAAAAACAGTATTACGCGACCGTCTGCACAGTACATTTAGACTGCACAAAAGCTCACAAAAACAACTAACGAGGATACAAAGAAAAATTCAATCACAAATTGATATCAACATAAATTCCAACAGAAAAATGTAATTTATTTTACCGTTAAGTCCCTCGGCTACTTGAAAATTCTTTAAAACTCCGCTGCTTTGCGAGTTCTGAGGTTCCTCGAAGC
The DNA here is from genome assembly GCA_022457155.1 of Cladopsammia gracilis. NCBI lineage: Eukaryota > Metazoa > Cnidaria > Anthozoa > Scleractinia > Dendrophylliidae > Cladopsammia > Cladopsammia gracilis. Next base: position 205,980 of record JAJGOT010000408.1, on the reverse strand, counting down.
AAGATTTCATCGCTTAAAGCTCTTCTTTTCCTGAGGATTCTCTTTCTATTCTTGCAAAATATTTAACACCCTGGGTTATGGGATACATTTCATTTTGAACTTTGGAGCAGAAAAGCAACGTTTTTCATCACCTTAACTATGGTTGCCGTAGTAACACCTTGCTCAGTAAACAATAGCGCATTTACGAAATGGGGGTATTTGATTATTCTCCGTTCCAGAAAAGCTTCGTTCCGTTCCCTGAAGCGAAGAGGACAGGAAGAAGAGATTCCCATGGACTGAAATTTTTTGAATAATATTAGCTCGCTCAAAGGTTAGGGGGCCGGTGTTGTCATGGGGACGGGGTTGTCATGAGGACAAGGTACGGGAAGTGGAAGAAGTTTTTATCCTGTAAATCACTCAAGCGCGCAAATCACGGGCTAATAATAATTTTAGTTATGGTATAAACACATCAAAAGTGCAATTCCGGTAATTAGAAAAGTTGCAATTGGTCATTACTTTTATACTTTTCAACGAAGACCCCAAAGGGGTCGATGGCATCAATTGTATTGTAAACGTACTCTCGATACCTGTAAGGCGATCTTACCTTTTCATTTACTGGTTTCTTTGCCTCAGTACTGTTCCTGTGTGGCTGTTGGCCATTGCCAATTGTTGAAGGCAATTCAACTTCTTTGCTTTCGATGCGGATGCCAGTAAGTTCTTCTTGAAAATATTGAGATGGCGATCGACGGACGTCACTTATTTGAAGGCTTTTGCACTCATTTGCTTCGTATTTCGATGTCGTTGTGTGTGGAACCCCTTGATGATCCATCGTCTCGAATGATGTCATCTCTCTTTGAGACATCATCGCGTGGCTTTGCTCCATGTTCGTGGTCTTTTCTTCCTTCTTGATATCTGTCTGTTGCGCTGTAAATCGAGAGCAAAAAGCAAATACTGAACAGCCTCTTCATTTACATTCGCCACGTAAGAGTTATCGGGAATAAAGTCTAGTCCCCAGACCCACTCCTCTCCTCTCTCAAGAGATTGAGCCTGCTAGTGGTCGGTTTCAAATTCTGTGCTCAGGCTCCTCACATAATTCACATATAACTAATCGATGATTAATGAGTAATCGATTACTCATCGATGCCAATTATTCATTGATGTTATTGATTATTCATTGGAGTTCTCCAGAAATCTCCTAACTCTTAACCCTCGGACTTACACGCAAACTTATACCCCCACCGTGTACAAGGGGGGAGTTGTTGCACCCCCTCCCCTTGGGTTTTTGCGGTGTTACGATATTTCGAAAATATTTTAGATCTAACAGATAGCCTGTGATGCGTTCTATAAGATAAGGTAAATATTATGGGTTGTACCGCTGCTGGGGTTCCGTGACGTCATCCAAAATGGCCGCCAATATGGCCTCCATCTTCGATTTTACTAAAATGTCAAATTTATCGACGAAATGCGGAAATTGCAAATATATTTTGCTAGAGTTTCAAAATATGATACAATTAAACATTTTGCTGCTTTTGGTAGCTTTTTATATGTTTTTCTTTTCACCGAAACAAGGTGAAAAACACGCATTTTTATTCAAAAACGGCTTGACACCATGCTACTTATGACGTCATATCTTGTTACCATATCAACCGATTGTCACCAAACTTTACCAAAATGTGTCTCAAGGATAAATGAACAGCTACTGAAGACGGCATGTGCTAACAATAAAAGATCTTGAAAAAAATCCGAGAAGAAAACCTTGAGGGATGACATTTCCCCCCCCCCCCCCCCCCTCTTGTACGTCCGAGGGTTAATTTATCAAAATTTAATTTTGTTATCTTTGGAAGTCGGCCATAAAAACCTGAAGTAAACGGCACTGGAATTGAGAGAACACCATCATTCAAATACCTAGGCTTAACACTTAACCAATCTATGTCCTCAGCAGGTCAAAATAAACTGTCTGAAAGCAATAGGTCACACGACATATCTCCGCGGTATGGCCATTCTCGTCCCAAGAGCTCCACGTTTTTTTTTTAAATTACGTCTCGTGTAGCTTTGGTAACGGACAAAAATTTGAATTTTTTGATTGGTTGTTTAAAAATGAATGCGCAACAGGTAAAAAATTTTACCCTTCTACGCATAAGGTTTTACTTCCGGTTGAATTTAAAATGTTGACTGTGACGACTACATCAACAAAACCTACGGTTCAATTTCAACGCAATCAACGACCAATGTTACCCAGTTTTGTTGTTTGGTTTAGCAGGTAAATATACGGCTGCTAAATTTCAAAAGTATAACGGGATCTGATTGTCGCTAAATATGAGTGATTCGTTTCCGAAAATAATCCGTATGTGTCTTGGAAATCGAAGCTATAAGCGGCCACAAATATTAAAGAAATATGTTGCTTGCTACAGGGACGAGCAAAAAGAGGCAGAATAAGGCACAAGGGCAAAAATAAATATTAGGGAGCTTACAAGTAAGCAACCAGGACGGCGACGGCAGCGAGAACGGCACAAAACAATAGGTTTAATGCAGAGGAGGGACGACTGCCATCCCACAATGCATTGCATTTCGAAGTATATTATCGAATCTCGGATGACGTCATCAGTACAGTTTGGCGTTGGATCAGTTCAGAACCCACGCGAGAGCGGCGCCATTGCATAATGGCGCTGAGAGCGAATCCGTCCAACGAGACCTTTACACATGGTAGCAACTGACGAGGTTCGCCAAAGAGCCGAAACTCTAGTCTTGCTTAAGGACATGAAATTGTGTTCATTCCTTGCTTAAGGTAAGAATGTAAGAATTTACTAGCATCCGTGAGATCCATGCTGTAGATTATCTTTTGGATGCCAAATCAAACGCGATTACAAAACAACGGAGGTTTTATGCTAGCTCCACTGAGACAGACTACTCAACTACAGAACTAACTAAGGAGCTTAAAATTATTGTAAGAATTCATGATTTCATTGCAGTGGAATTATATCCGTAATGTCGGAAACACTTTCTCACAAGTCTTGCACACCGTAGACTTTAGACATTAAATCACGGCCTGAGAAATTCAACGATCCTAGCACTTTCAAAGCGATAACAAACTTTAGCGGAGAAGTATTTATCTTGGCACAAAAGTGAGCCAAAGAATCCGCAATGTATGCCAATAGAGCTAGCACCGACCTTTTCACCAGCAAAAAATAAAGGCAAACTATTTTTGGTCGCGAAATCGAGTGGATCACTTTCAGCGTAGCCTCCCACGCAGGCGACCTTTGGGCCCGTCACGCGCTACTCCGTGGGAGAGGAAAGATTGCGTGATGAGCCCAAAGGACGTATGCGTAGGAGGCTACTTTTAGCGGGACTGATACTTATAAATTCTATTGTTTTTCGATCAATCAGTGAAAAAGTCAGGATAGTCCCCTTTTTTCACATGCGATCCGACAAAGAATTGTGTCAGACCCTTCTTTTCCTTAGCTATTAGCCTTCGAGCAGTCTCTACTGCGGCGAAGTTGGTGTCGCTTACCGGGCGGAAATTTAGTTTTCTTTGCGCCTACGATAGCTGCCGGTCAGAGATCTCAATTTTCCCATAGCAGCGTAGGTAGGCTTTGTTTTTCTACCAATCAAAAGAGGGCTTTGGCGCTGTCATTTTAATTATTATCGAAAGAGTAATGGCGGCGAAGCATCGAGGATTTTCTTCGCTGGAACCGGGCAAAATCCTGTGAAAATCTTTTGTAACTTGATCCTCGGTATTTCTGTATGGGATTTTTGTACTGCTAAATCGAATGGTTTTCAAGGAAAGCACGAAGTTTTCCCAAGGAAAACGATAACTGTGGCTGAAATAACTAGTGTTGAGGAATCATCACAGACGGTAAGTGTTTATGTTGGTTGTCGTTTTAACGCGTAATCTTTTCGAAAAGTCGAGGTGTTTTCGCTTAGTAACGCCATTTATTTGGAAACCGTTGGACGTAGTTTTGAAATGTGTCATATTTCTATGAATATTGTAAAATGTTTTCGTTCGGCTAAATCTTGAATTATTTGTAAAGTCGGTTAAAAAAATCTACATTTATATATACTGTACACAGTACGAGACAACGGGCAACGTGCTTAATTAAATATTGCAAAACACTAAAAACAGAAGAAATTGTCAATTTATTATAAACTGGGGTTTGACATGCTATTTTAATTTACTACATGTATTTCACTGTACACAATATTCTAGCTTATGCAGGGTCTTCTTGATTTTGGTGTTTCCTTTTAAGGTTTCTCGTTGGCTTCGTTGGGACAACTTCTCTGTTGGAAGGGTCTGTCACAATGAAGTGCTCCTCCAAGGTCTTCTTGAGGCGATCAGTGGCGGGCTTCACTCTGTTGAATGTTTGAGCCAAGTTCACAAAATCATGGTGGATGGACTCTCCTCTTTGCTCACCAAACAAACCCAAAGGAAACTTCCACTGCCTGATAAATGGTACCACATGATCCTCCAGCATGTGCATTTTTGGGGAAAATATGGATATAGGTAAATATGTTTTGCATATATTTTGTTACCTGCAAGCAAATGTTGATATGGTTTCCTATGAAACTGTTACTATGAAACGCCTGGCGTTTCACATTAATGCTCTGAAGAACTTCCTCAATAGCTTAGTTGACATTGCCGGCACTCTTTGGAAGTTTTAGTCCTTCTTTGATGCTGGCTGCAAGGGTCTTCTGTTGAAAAATGACATTGATTTCATTGTTGGTATATGATATAATTTTTAAATTGTGGTTTGTTTACCTAGTGTGCTATTTTATTTGGTGAAATGCCATAATATGTTTTGTAGCTTAACTGTACCTTCTCATGTGCTGTTTTTCTCAGGTCCTGAGCATGGGTCAGCAGTTGAACAACAAAGGGGATTGGGGTTGTTCTGAGACAAGTCGTTCCCTCCCATGGTGACGATATAGGCAGCATAATCCTGAGCAGTTTGAGCTTTTGCCAAATAAGCATCTGCAGCCTTCTGTTCTCGCAGTGACCATCGAAGTGTCTGGACATACTCATCATATTCTGTATTGCCTGGATTTCCCTCGATTTCAGCTTCCTTGGTGGCCATCTCTTGTTCATGTTCAAGACAAGCATCTGACAACAGCTCAGCTCAAAAAACTTCAGGAATACCCCAAGACTGATGTGTAGCCCAGGCACACATATCTACATAGTAAAGACAAAATGCAGGTTTTCATTTCTACTTGAGGTCTATTTAAACATTGAGAATTAAAAGTTTATTGTTGAATTATTGCGGAGCACTCGCCGGGCCGAAGGCCCGGCTACGCAGCCCCATACTCATAGAACCCATGCCCATCATTTTTCATGGTCATGGCTAGCGGAATGTTTCGCGGACGCGTCGGTCCGTCCGCGCCACGCCGTTGGGCATGCTAGCTCGCGGGCGCGTATGTCGTCTGAAAACATGCGCGTATGACGCCACACATGAGTAGTATAATAAGGATTATTCACAGACAACATCATCATTTCTTACGTTTCCCCAAACATAAACCCATGACACACAGCAATAAACTAACTGTCTGCCCAATCGTAACAGATAAATAATATCATAGCTTATGCGGAAGACGAGGGTAAATTTAGTTCGATGATTTATGCCAATTCAAATTCAAAAAATAAATTTAAATTATCATGATATTTTCTGCTTATTCGAAACACGGGGTGAATTTGGTTCGTTGATGTTAATTGCCATTACGTGTTAATATCAGCAGAAATAATAATTTATTTCTCAAAATGGTTTTGTGGATTTTTAGCTTATTGCTTGTGTGTCATGGGTTTATGTTTGGGAAAGCGTAAGAAATGATGATGTTGTCTGTGAATAATCCTTATTATACTACCGAAAAAGAATCGCTCCACCGCTGAAATTAACTCAATATTTAAAGCGACTTACCCTGTATTTGAAGCGGTTTCACCGAGTCGTTTCACTTCGTTCATTTCGTTCGCTTTCTGTGAGTTTACGCGAAAATTTCACGGGATTTTGGGTTTTTGTTTTCGCGTAGAATCTTACCGAGAACGGTTGAACGCCGAGAGTAAAATTCACAGGAACAAAAGAAAGCAAAACACCTGCTTACACTTACCACCTGCTTGCATAAAATTAACCATTCTTGTGTTTTGCGCAGACGCGGGCGTAAAAGAGTTACCACATGTGAAAGCGTGGCGGCTTTGATCATTATATAAGAGTTGCTCGAACATATTATATATCGGTGGCGGATAGGTTATGAAACAGTTAGAAAAAGCGAGGGCTGACTGTTTGATCCCTATCAATCACCCGGTATATATATCATAGCTAAAAACCCTCGCGGCTATGATATATATACTGCAAGCCAAGAAAGGGTGTCGGGTTGTTGAGTAGAGCTAAGTCGTGTTCGATGACCGCTTCGAAAGAAGGTTGACAGATGTTGACGGGGAGTTCACGGCAGTAGTGCTGGTTCAATCTCAAGCCTAAGTGGCAAAAAAAAAAATGAAATGAAAAAATGAAAAAATGAAAAAATGAAAAATGAAAAAAAAAAATCTCTCAAGGGAACTAGGTGGGGGAGAAGTGGTGGAAGGAGAGAGTTCCCTTGAGAGATTCTGTTGGCCAACAGTTTTGCTTTTTTATTGATCTGTTTTGTTGAGCGGGGAAGAAGAACATGAAATAAAAAAATATTTTATGTTTTCCTGAAAAATGGAACGCATGACAATTAGGGAACTAAGACAAATTGCCAGGGAAAGATATATCCCCGGCCGCGCTCGCGCTAGAAAAAAGGCTGATTTAATACGTTTAATTACTGCATCTATTGATTCACCCACACCGCCAGAAACTCAACCACCTCCTCCTCCGCAGCCTGGTATATTGAAAACAATTTCCAATACTTTCCAGTCATGGTGGAATTGGTTAAAAGCCGCGCCACAAACTCTGGCGAAAAAGGCTGCTAATATGATCACGGATTTTCAACGCAAAGTTGTCAGTTATCAACAACCAATAGGAGTCCACGAAACCACTTCGGCGTTAGAAAACTTTACCCGTCAATTCATCTTTGACGGTGTGGAAGGACTGACCCCTGGAGGTTATTTTCAGCGAGTTTCTGATAAACTTCTGACTGTTCTCAATGCTAATCGAGACACTAAAATCAAACTGATTCTATCCTGCCGAATGAAACGCCAGAATTTACAAACTGGGGAAATAATTGAGATAGATGCTCCAATCTATTCGGAACCAGAATTGAATCTCGCAGCGACGGATCTCGCCGCTCTTTTAAATGAAATGATAGCAGACATTCTTGAACGCATTGCCATTTTCCAACTGAAAGGCTCGAATTGGCAATTTGTTCGCGTAAATCATTTGGAATTGCATCTGGTTGAATTCAAACCCCTCGGCGGGAGCACATATATTTCTCTTCCGCCATTTCTTGCTAAGAAGAAAGCGCTCATTAATATGCAAAATACTGATAATCAATGCTTTAAATGGGCCGTAACAAGGGCACTCTTTCCATGTGAAATTCATCCTGAAAGAGTCACAAAAGAATTAAAAGCCCAAGCTGATGATGTTAATTGGGATAAAATTTCATTTCCAACGCCCCTGGAGGAAATAGATCGTTTTGAAAGAAATAATCCCGACATTGCCGTTAATGTTCTCGGGTATGAATCATGGATTCATCCCCTGAGAATTTCAAAACATAAAAAACGTCAACGCCATATAACCCTGCTGCTTTTTGAGAAAGATGAAATCCAACATTATGCTGTTGTTAACAGCCTGAGTCGCCTTCTCTCAGCTCAAGTTAATCATCACGTCGGTCGCAAACTTTTTTGCCTGCATTGTCTCAATCATTTTTATGACGAAGCGCATCTAGCTAAGCATGAAGAATTGTGTTGCAGAACTGAAGCGATAAAAGTCGAAATGCCCGCAAAGGGAGAGATTTTGCAATTTAAAAACCACAACCGATCTATCAAAGTTCCATTTGTGATCTACGCTGATTTTGAAGCATGCACTGAATCGATCAGTGGTTGTTCTCCAGGGAACGGCCACAGTTTCACAAATAAATTTCAAAAACACACGCCATGTGGCTTTTGTTTCAAGGTTGTTGGCATGGATGGGGTTGATTTGAATTTTCCCCCAGTGCTCTTTCGGGCAAAAACAGCGGATGATGACGTTGCACAAATATTTGTGGAGAAGTTAATTGAAACAATTAAACATATTCACAAGAAATTTGACTTCAGAAAGAAGATAATTTTCACCCAGGAAGATAAGAAAGAATATGAAGCAACCACAGTTTGTTGGATATGTCAGGGAGAATTTGGCGACGAATCTGATAAAAAGGTGCGGGATCATTGCCACTTCACAGGAAAATATCGTGGCGCAGCCCATAACAGTTGCAATCTCCAGTTCCGGAAACCAAAGTTCACCCCAGTTATTTTCCATAATCTTGCGGGATATGATTCTCATCTCTTCATTAAAAATCTTGGCAAAATACCTGGGGATATTAAATGCATCCCCAACAATGAGGAAAAATATATATCCTTCTCAAAGGCGATCAAGCTTGGCGAATATATTAACAAAAAGGGTAAAACGGTCGACATCACTCATGAAGTGAGATTCATCGATTCTATGAAATTCATGGGTTCTTCCTTGGAGAGTCTGGCAGCTAATTTGAAAAAGTCAGGCATGGATAAACTGAAACAAACAAACAAGGAATTTGGATACAAAGCCGAGCTTCTTTCCAGAAAAGGAGTCTATCCCTATGATTATATGGATTCCATTGAGAAATTCAAGGAAACACAACTGCCGTCAAAGGAGGCATTCTATTCTCAAATTAATGAATCGGGAATATCCGATGAAGACTATCAACATGCCCAAAATGTTTGGGATGAAATGGGGATAAACAATTTAGGAGAATATCACGATCTCTATTTGAAAACGGATGTGATGCTCCTGGCAGATGTTTTCGAAGCATTCAGAAATGTCTGCCTGAAGAATTATCAACTAGATCCAGCGTGGTATTATACCGCCCCTGGTTTGTCATTCGACGCGGGTCTGAAAAAATCAGGGGCAAAGCTTGAATTGTTGAATGATCCAGATATGCTCCTGTTCTTCGAGAAGGGAGTTCGTGGTGGAATTGCCATGATCTCAAATCGCCATGGAAAAGCGAACAATCCATATATGGGAGGTCAATATGACCCAACTCACCCCGCGAAATACATTCTCTATCTCGATGCTAATTCCCTTTATTCTTGGGCTATGACTCAACCACTTCCAACGGGAAACTTTCGCTGGATGAAAAACTTCAAGAAATGGCGCCAAATTCCCTGTGCGCTTGAAGTGGATTTGGAATATCCCAAAGAACTTCATGATTTGCATAATGATTATCCCTTTGCCCCCGAGAGAGTGATCTGCGAGAACAATGTTGAGAAATTAATCCCCAATCTGCGAGATAAGAAACGCATCATCATGCATCACAGAGCACTGAAACAAGCTCTGAAACATGGCTTGAAACTCACTAAGATTCACAGGGGAATATCATTCACTGAAGAACCTTGGCTGAAATCATATATCCAGCTCAACATCCAGCTCCGTCAAGCAGCGGAGAATGATTTCGAGAAAGACTTTTTCAAACTCATGAATAACGCAATATTCGGCAAAACAATGGAAAATATCCGCAAGAGAGTTGACATCAGACTTGTCAATGATCGAAAGATTGCGGCAAAGCTTGCGGTTAAACCCACCTATCAACATAGCACAATCTTTGACGAGAATCTCATCGCTGTTCATATGAAGCGGAAGAAAATGACATTCAACAAACCAATTTTCTGTGGAATGTCAATTCTTGAAATATCAAAGGAACTGATGTTCAGATTTCACTATGAATATATGAAACCCAAATACGGGGAGAAAGCCAAGCTGTTGTTCACAGATACTGATTCGTTGTGCTATGAAATTGAAACAGCAGACGTCTATCAGGAACTGAAGCCAGATTTGAAGGAGATGTTTGACACATCCAACTATCCCCCGGATCATCCCTCAGGAATGCCAATCATGAACAAAAAAGTGAACGGTCTCATGAAAGATGAAGCTGGGGGGAAAATAATTGAAGAATTTGTTGGATTACGCCCTAAATTATACAGCTACAAATTGTTTGAAACTGATGGTGGCGGCAAGAAATGTAAGGGAGTGAAAAAACAAACAATAAAGAAACATATCACCCATGAGGACTTCAAAGAATGCCTTTTCAGCGGGGAAAGCCAAATGAGAACTATGAATCTCATCCGCAGCCATCACCACGAGATGTTCTCAGAAACAGTCAATAAAACTGCTCTCTCTGCGGATGATGACAAGCGATTTATCCTTCCAGATAAAATTAGCACTCTTGCTTGGGGTCATTGGAGAATTGGAGAAGAAAAAAACTAAATAAAATGATTGACAAAGAAAAACTTTTCACAATCGGAGACAAAGATTTCTTTTCCGTGGAGGAAACGGGAATCCCACTCAAGCAAATGAAAAATTATGCAACTTGGATTCACCCCAAATTCAAAGAAGCCTGTGGTTTGACGGATGAAGACTTGGAATGGTATAAAGGGGTTGAAAATGAAAGAAACTTTCAAAAAGCGGTTGACATGGCCACTGGTTTTCTTCCAGTCCGATCGGAAGAGGATCGCAAGTTCATGGAGAAATGGATTTTTGCGATTTAATTCATTTTTTTATCTCCTCCCAAAAAATGAATCCAGCGAAAATATCTATCCCCGACTGCTCACTCGGAGACCCCGTGAAAAAATCTTCTGGAAAAATTAATTTCTGTCTCCTCCCCTGCCTCCACATGGACTCACGGTTCAAAGTGAAACTCCAAACCAAATTCAAGATTTTCGCTCATCAAGGCGACTCGTTTTCTCTGGGAATCACTCTTCCGGAAGAAAACATTGAATTTTTCAAAGATTTGGAAAAGCATCTCAACTCTGCTGCGATGAAAAAGAAGCAGGCAATCAAAGAGATTTCCCCGTCTTTTGCTCGATTTCAGGAGGGAGATTTCACTCTCGTGAAAATCGACAAATCCGAGCAGGAAAAGATTTATGCCAAGATTTATCCCTCCAAATTCCCAAACTCGGATTTTTCCTGCAGATTTTGGGAATTGTGCACGGATGAGAAGAAAAAACCCATCCTGAGGCAAAAAGAACTCATTGGCGTTCCTCTCCGCGGGCAAGTTGTGTTTTCAATCAAACACCTTTTCTGCGGAAATCTGAAAGCCATCACATGCATCGTGGACGAAGTTTTGGTGGAGGAAAAGGTGGAAGCTGCCTCGGAATTCGATGAATTTGAGGACAAGGATGAGGATGAAGATTGAAGTTTGATCTCGCTGAAATCAGGGAGAAAATCTTTTTTCCACTGGAAGTGAATTTGGACAGAACTTTTTTCCACGTGTGACAGGTCTGATTTGCCCCAGATTTTTCAGTTCATTTTGGGCAGATTTTTCACACGTTGCTCTGGAAAAGTGAATTTGAAAATGAATTTGGGAAAAAATTCAGTCTGGGGAAAAATTCAATTTGGGTTTGAAAAAATTCAGTTCGGGGAAAAATTCAGTCTGAATTAAAATTTCAACTTTGGGTTTGAAAAAAAATCAGCCTGGGGAAAAATTCAGTCTGAATTAAAATTTCATTGGGTTTGAAAAAATTCAGCTCGGGGAAAAATTCAATTTGGGTTTGAAATTGAATTTGGGAAAAATTCACCCCGGGGAAAAATTCAATCTGAATTTGAAATTTCAACTTTGGGTTTGAAGCTGATTTTGAATTTGAAATTGAAATTTGAAAAAAATTTCACCCCGGGGAAAAAATTCAATTTTGAATTTGAAATTGAATCTGAATCTGAATTTGAAATTGAAATTGAAATTTGAAAAAATTTCACCCCCGGGGGAAAATTTGAAATTGAAATTGAAATTTGAAAAAAATTTCACCCCCGGGGAAAATTCAATTTTGGGTTTGAAATTGAAATTGAAATTTGAATTTGAAATTCAACTTTGAATCTGAATTTGAAATTTGAAAAAAATTTCACCCCGGGGAAAAATTCAACTTTGAAATTGAAATTGAAATTGAAATTGAAATTTGAAAAAAATTTCACCCCGGGGAAAAATTCAACTTTGAAATTGAAATTGAAATTGAAATTGAAATTGGGAAAAATTTCACCTCCGGGGGAAAATTGAAATTGAAATTGAAATTGAAATTGAAATTGAAATTGAAATTGAAATTGAAATTGAAATTGAAATTGAAATTGAAATTGAAATTGAAATTGAAATTGAAATTGAAATTGAAATTGAAATTGGGAAAAATTTCACCCCCGGGGAAAATTGAAATTTTGAAGCTGATTTTGAATTTGAAATTGAATCTGAATTTGAATTTTGAAGCTGATTTTGAAGCTGATTTGAAATTTGAAAAAAATTTCACCCCCGGGGGAAAAAATTCAATTTTGAAGCTGAAATTGAATTTGAAATTTGAAAAAAATTTCACCCGGGGGAAAATTCAACTTTGAAATTGAAATTTGAAAAAAATTCACTCTGGGAAATTCAATTTTGAAATTGAAAAAAATTCACTCTGGGAAATTCAATTTTGAAATTGAAAAAATTTCACCCGGGGGAAAATTCAATTTTGAAATTGAAAAAATTTCACCCCCGGGGAAAAATTCAATTTTGAAATTGAAATTTGAAAAAAATTCACTCTGGGAAATTCAACTTTGAAATTGAAATTTGAAAAAAATTCACTCTGGGAAATTCAACTTTGAAATTGAAATTTGAAAAAAATTCACTCTGGGAAATTCAACTTTGAAATTTCAAAAATTTCACCCGGGGGAAAATTCAATTTTGAAATTGAAATTGAAATTTGAAAAAAATTCACTCTGGGAAATTCAACTTTGAAATTTCAAAAATTTCACCCGGGGGAAAATTCAATTTTGAAATTGAAATTGAAAAAATTTCACCCGGGGGAAAATTCAATTTTGAAATTGAAATTTGGGAAAAATTCACTCTGGGAAATTCAACTTTGAAATTGAAAAAATTTCACTCTGGGGAAATTCAATTTTGAAATTGAAATTTGGGAAAAATTCACCCCCGGGGGGAAATTTAAATCTGGATTTTCAAATTTCAAAAATTTCACCCCTGGGGAAAAATTTGAATCTGAATTTGGGAAAAAAATTTCACCCGGGGAAAAATTCAATTTTGAAATTGAAATTGAATTTGGGAAAAAATTCACCCCGGGAAAATTTCACCCGGGGAAAAAATTCAGTCTGGAGGGAAAATTCACTCTGGGTTTGAAATTCAACTTTGAATCTAAATTTGGGAAAAATTCACTCTGGGGGAAAAATTTAAAATCTGGTTTCAAATTGAACATTCCTCCGGAAAAAAATCTGGTTTTGCATTTGAAATTCAACTCTGGAAAAATTCAACTTTGCATTTCCATTTGGGAAAAATCAGCTCTGGAAAAATTCACTCCGGGGAAAAATCCACTCCGGGGAAAAATCAGTTTTGAATTAATCAGTTTTGAATTGCCATCCACTCCGGGGAAAAATCTGAATCTGATTTTTTTTCAAAATCCACTCCGGGGAAAAATCAGCTTTTCAAAATTCACTCCGGAAACGAATTTTTTTTCAAAATTCATTTTCATCCGGAGAATTCTCCCCAGATTATTTGGAGGAAAATTTTTTTCCAAATTTTTTTTCCCAAATGGATGCCCGGAGGATTTCAAAATCTCCCCCAGACGGATTTTGTGATAGATTTTCATCTCAAAAAATGGATTTTGGGATGAAAATCCTCCCGGGGATTGAAAATCTCTCCGGGGGTTTGAGACTCTCGCTGAAAATCAGCTTGAATTGAAAATTCAGGAAAAATTTCTCCCCAAGTCAGCTAAAACGTGGTTGACTAAATTGGAGAAATAATTGGTTAAAATTGAGCTTTATCCAGATAAAATGGGATTTTAATTTTTTATTTCCTTTTTTTCCCCAAAGAAAATGTCTAAGCCAGCAACGCATTTTTCAATCTCCGATGGGAAAAAAACTAAAAATTTCACTTCTATCAATTCCGCAGCCAAAGAATATGGAATCAGCAATTGCGCAATCGCCAATGCATTGAAAAAGGGAAATCCATCCATCACCCGGAGGTCGGACAAGAAAAAATTCTTCCTCGGTGAACCAAAAACGGAATCACAACTTTCTTGCGAAATCGATTTTTCTTCACTCCCAATGGATGAGACATGGTTTGAAAAATTTAAGATCGGTGTTTCATCTTTTGATGGACTTTGCCGAATGATTGCGAATAAATTATTCGCGGATGAAGATGTTGAAATAGATTGGAAGAAAAAAGAAATCAAATACAATGGCGAAACCGTTTGCTTCTACAAAATCATGTCCATTATCTGCAAAGTAATTTACAAGATAAACCAAGAGGCCGCCATGGAAGAAGTTAGGCAATTTACGTCCGGCAAAAAGCCTCCTCTTCCCCGGGTACTATTTGTCTCATCTTTGCATAAAAATCAAAGAACCTTTCACGTTGACATGTTTAATAAAATCAAGAAATTCAAGTGATTTTTCATTTCCCGGAAATGAAAACTCAACTCTCAAATCTTTCTTCCCATTCCCTCTCAAATCTCTCCAAATCCAACCCCAAATCAATCACAATCCCATCAATCGCTTCCATTGAAAACAAAAATTCAGCTCGATCAAAATTTCCTCCCCGCAAAGCGAAGCGCAAATCACTCAATGTTTTTTCATAGGTGGTGAAAGCGAATTTCGCCATTTCGATTTTGCTTTTCAGATTCTTCATTTCATTGGCGGTTTTCAAAACTAATCCTGCTCCTGAAATCACTCCCAAAACGATTGGATTTAAAGTCGCGGCTCCAGCAATCGTCCCGATTGCAACCAGGCCGGAAGAGGTCAAATTCATGAGCAGATTCATTTTCTTGAATCGACCATGCGCTCGTTTCAGGCACCAAAATCTTTTGTGATAAAATCGAAAAAGTTTTTTGATCTCTTCCAGTTCTTCTTCCCGAATTGCGGGGTTGATGTGATTGAAAGCAAAAATGCTTTGTTTTCGCGCTCGCTTCATTTTTTCAGGGAGAAAATCATTTTTCAATCAGAATTGTCGCTTTTGCTCTTTGAATGGCATTTCCATCCGAGAGAGCCAGATAGAAAGCTTCTTCCTGCCCAACATGGAGATTGAAGGTGAACTGCAGTGAACCAAATGAATTGGTGGAAGGTCTGACTGCTTTCCGAGTGATGCGATCTCCTTGAACAACACTTGTCATGATGATGGTTGCTCCACTCACTGGGGTGGATCCGCGTTGAAGAATGAAAACCGTGACATTCAAAATCCGGAAGTCAGATCCAAATTGTTGCCAATAATTTGTTTCATCTTCCTCTTCATTTGGGAAGATCAAACAATCACCGTGTTTTCCTTTCACAAATCTTGCAAAAATGAAGTGTTTTGACGGGCGAAGCGGCAAATTCAACAAGTTGTGCCCATTCAAATCCAAGTCAGCCTCCATGACCATCTTCCCCGCTTGGAAAACGAAAGGGGAATCGAAGACGCTGCTTTCAACATCAGGTTGGGAACCAGCAATGCCATATATGATCAGATTTGCGGATCCTTCTGCAGCTGACTTGGCAGTTCCTCGCCATTTCAAATCCAGGAAAATGAATTCAGGTGGGGAAATCCTCCATTTGTGCATGTGGATGATGGATCTGGAATACCCCGAAAACTTCTTAGTTGATTGTTGATTGATATTCAGACTTGTGCTCACAACGTTGACGCTCACGCCATCCATTGACGCGGGGAAGAATTCAATGCAGAGTGTGTATTCTCCCTCTGGGAGTTTGAACATATTGAATCCAAGTCTCCCAGAGTATTCGTTTAAAAGATCTTTTGTGATTTCCAAGTCATAAGCCTTCTTGTTGAAATGATGCGGCGAATCTGGAAAATCACTTATCCCAGTCACTGTCATATGATGTTCAGAGCTGGATTCATCCACATTTTCCATCAGATAGCGGAATGCGTCCTTTGGGTGAGAGGTTGACGTGATATGCGATTCATTGACATAGTCTTTAAGTTTTTCTTCTAATTCCATCGTGTGGACTACCACACCTCCTATCGCATTATCCACATAAGATTTTGGCGTGGGTTGTCGTTTCAGAGTTGGCGTTAAGATGTTGTTGATTTGTTGCGAGTTCATATCCAGGTTTCCGGTCATTGTCCCGCCTTCCAACGAAAGTTTTTTCGCGGATTGGGCATCCACATATCGCATATTTGCGCCCTGATCGGCAACTTCAGGATCTTTCACGTTAAAAATGGTGTGATTTCCCATATCCAAAGCCGTCTCCATTGGAAACGTCTCTTTGCGGCTGAGAAAGATATTTTTGGTGTCATTATAAGAAACCAGGTTGTTGTATGCGGCTCCCAAATCATGCCATGTTTGCTGTTTTGAGTTTTTCACGTTGAAAAGTTCTTTCAAATCCAGGTCCTTCGTGACTTCATGTGTGTGAGCCGGAGCATCAGGGTGGAATTTTTTCAGAGTGACCATATTCACCGCTGACAAATCCTGGTTTTCATCAGTGTCCAGATTGACGATCAATTTGCGATTCATTTCTATTTCCCCGGGGTTGATGAGTTTTTGTCCCCTGAGATCAAGATCCCCAGTCATATGGGAAGACCCATCCACCTGGAGAGAATCTGCTCGCAATTGCGTTGCAAGCGTGTCAACTTGGTGCTTTGTGATTGCATCCGAATTCCCCGTTCCTTCAGCGATATTGGTCATTTTTTTGTTTTGAAGATCGAAGTCCCCTGCCGGCGTCAGCTTGAAACCAACTCCTGGCAATCCATCTTTTCCATCTCGTCCTCCCTGGGAGTTGCTTGTTTCAGACAGCAATCCATTTGAATAACTCATTTTAAATGCTTTCATCAAAGTTTTTGGCAATGAATTTCCTCGGCTTATCCACATACAGGAAAGAGAACGGATCATGCGTTGCTTTCCGATAATCTTCTTTGCTGACATTGTTCTCCCTGCAGATCGCTGAGACTTCTTTGTTGCTGGGGAATTCAAAGATGCAAAAATGCGAGCAATTCAGGCGGATATCTTTTGGTGTTCCGAAATAACTTTGCGAAAGATAAATCACAGAACATTTTTTGTGCCTGCCCTGAATGAAATAATCAATCAATGGCTTTTGGTTTTTTTCGGAAACAAAATCATCGAAAACAACCAGTTTTTGATTCTCCCCTGACAATTCAGAAACTGGGATGATTTCATCCGGGGATGCTTCCACAACGTCATACCCAGCTTCTTTGCTGATTGGGCGAAACGTTTTCAGCAGATGCTGATATTTGGTTTGGTCAAGATTTTTCGCATAGAGGAAGATTTTATCGTAGAAGAGCAGGCGGAAAATCATATCCAGGAGAACATTTGTTTTCCCCGATCCTGAAGGGCCACAGATCAACATTCTGAAAGTTCGATCCGGCATGAAAGGGTGAAGTTGTTTGAAATTCGTGATTGGATCCTGACAATCATAATTTGGAATCTTCATTTTATTAATGAACATGACGTTCTACATCTTGTTCTTCATCCAAATTCATGTTTCTGGGATATAAAATGAGTTTATTGAAATGGCAAGAAATGGCCAAAAGCAAATCTGCTTTGGGGAAAAAAATCAACTTTGTTCACAATGCTATCACCCAAAAAAAGTTGGGCGAAGAGACAAGTCAAATCGGACTTGAAAAAATGTTCAAACCAGTCACATCGAAACTGGATGAGGTGATTGAGTCGAATTTGGGGCCACTTCCCCGGAAAAAGAAAAAAGCCAAACCGGCGGAGATTGATTATCTCCCCGAAGTCGATCCATTTGAAGATATGGATGTCGAAGGCCTGTTTGATGAGGCCGTTCCATCCCAAACAAAGAAGCAAATTCCAGCAGGGCCGCCAACATATGAAGAAATTGTGCAAGAGATGGGGGAAGATCCACCTGAATATGAAGAAGACGTCTCTCCTGATTATGCTCTTGCGCCGGGAGATGAAGGGGAATGGGAAAAGGAAGAGGAAGATAAAGTCAATAAGATATTGGATGAGTTGGACCTCACGAATTATAAAAGAGTGGAGAAGCAAGTTCTCATGGATTCAACTATCTCCAAAGCGCAGAAAACCAAATATCTCAAGCATCTTGTGACCATTGCAAACCACAGAAGAAATCAGTTGAAGGGCTACAAATCATCTTGGACAAAAAAGTGGCAGAAAGGAGACATAACCGAAGAGCAAAAAAATATCCAACATCTCAGAATAGACAAAGCAGCCCGAATTGTAAATGAATACATCCGCCATTATGAAATGAGGCAGAAAACATTGACCGGTTCGGGAATCAGGAAAAAAGGCGGCACTGTCCGATTTTTTTCCAACTCCGCAGATCTTCTCCAGCAACTTGAAGTCATCGTTGGCTCCATTCTTGCTGGGAATACGAATGCGGGCATCAGAAACGAAGGAGTTGGCATTCTTGATCTTCTCCTGAAAGAGGGAGTCATCAATCGTTCCCAGCATGAGAAGCTTTTCAGAAAGTATTTCAAGCCCTAAAATGGAAATCGAAAGAGAAATTGTCCTGTCATCCTTTTCCGTCAAGACTGGGGGAAACAAACCAGAAAATTTCACAACAAAATTCAATCGACCCATTATTTTGGATCCAAATTCCCAATATGTTGTTGGGTTGAACAGAATTATCAATATGAGTTTTACGTGGTATAACATCAATGCGGCATTGAAAAATCAGCTGATCAGATTCAGCTCTGATGGTGGGAAAACATTTTCCGATATCACCTTTCCCGCTGGGGTTTGGGATTATTCCACTTTGAATGCGGCAATTCGAAACGCAACAGGCCCCCTCGCAGGCAGCACCCCAGGAAAGAATGAAAAATTCCCAATCAATCTTGCTTTCTCTCCCACAACTTTCAGAACGACAATCACGCTGGAAGAAAACTGGCAACTTGATCTCGAGAAATCCAACTTCGGCGATCTCGTTGGTTTTGAGAAAAAGATTCTGAAAGACAAAGTCAACATTGGCTCCAGAGTTCCAAACCTCAGTCAAGATACTGATATGTTGAACGTTCATTGCGATCTCACAAGTGATTCGCTTGTGGATGGGGAAGAGAGCGATATCATCTTCTCCTTTTCAACATCTGTGCTGCAGGCCTCCTATAGTTTTACGCTTGAACCTATGAGAGTGATGTTCAGCCCTGTGAATAAAAACAGAATCAGCTCCATTCGGATCTGGATCACTGACGGCAAAAGGCGGGTTGTTGATTTGAATGGAGCTGATACAGCATTCTCGCTTATCTTGAAAAAACAAATAAAATGAAAAGTTATGAATTCTCTCGTTTTTTCCACCCCCAGCTGGGGCGGTTTGTCTTCCGGCACAAAGGAACAGGTGTCATTGTGGACAATATCTTCAAACCAATGAGGAAGGTCGCATCAGTCGTCTTCAATAAATTCGCGAAGCCCATTGCGAAAAAAGCCTTGGAATCAGGAATTTCTCACGCTGGGGATAAACTCGGCAAAAAAGCAGTTGAAAAATCTGGTGATTTGATCATGAAAAAGCTGGGAAATATGAGAAAGGGGAAACCACCAGGCAAAACAAAGCCACCAGCTCGGCCGTCAACCCCTGCGTCAACCTCCGGAGAGCGACCGCAGGGAGCGCGACCGAAGGGAGAAAGTTCTGATGCCATATTGAACAGGTTGATCTCTGGGCAAGGAATTCGAAAAAGAAAAAAATGATTTAAAATGGCTTTTCGATCGAATGAATATCTTCAAAGAAATGAATTAGTGCGCTTCCAGCTGGATGACACAATCCGAGCTCCAGCTAATACTCAACATCAACAAAAAAATGGTTATAAATTCACGATTAATGACCGATCCGCATTCTATGATTGGTACAATGCTTATTTCGAGGTGCAGTTTCAACTCCAGAAAGTAGCAGACGGCGCTGGCTATGCAGCAGCTGACAGGATCACAGTGATCAATGGCGCTCATTCCCTGATTAAACACCTGACAATCCGATCTGCGGGAAAGATTATTTATGATACTGATAATCTGCATAAAGTCTGTTTCGCAAAGAATTTGCTGGAATACTCCGACGACTTCAGCAGATCAGTTGCCAAGAACAGTTTCTGGTATTTGGATACTGATGCAACAACCGCTAATACGAATGCAGGATTTGAAGCACGGCGAGTGCAATCTCAAGCAGTTCAAAACAATGGAAACGGCGGTGCAAAGAACATTAACACGATCATTCCCCTGAATCGCTTTTCCTTTTTCGAAGAGTTGGAGGATAAGATGCTTGTGCCTATGCAGTTGCAATTCGAGATAACTCTTCAAGATGATGGGGAACTCATTCATATGGCAAACGGCACTGATGCTGGAAGAGTTGTGCTGAATCGATTTCTGCTTTGGGTGCCAAGATTGACTCCCAAAGATTCACTTTATGACAAATTTGTCAGCTCATTCCTGAAAGAAACACAATGGAAATATCTAAGGGAAATGTATCAGCAATCTGCTCCCGCAACATCATCAGGATTTTTCCAGATCTCAGCGAGCATCGACAATGTGAGGCATATTTTTGTCTGGCTGAAAAGAACCGCTCCGCCCAATGATGTCCCTGCAGAAGACAATCCCTATCTGATGGACACTTTCAAGCTGAATGCAGCGGATAATAATTCATCCTTGTTGAACTGTCGATTGGAATATGGAAACGGAGTTTTCTACCCGGAAACAGAGTACGACAGTGAAAGCAAAGTGAGGATTTTCCAGGATGTCATGGCTTATGCAATGAGGAAAAATGATTTTAACACAGGGACACAGTTGAATCTGGCCAATTTCAAGTCTCTTTTCCCGTTGATCTATTTCGATCTGACTTATCAAACTGAAAAACCGACAAGAGATCCCAAGCAGTTGATATTCAGATATCGATTGAACGCAGATGCAGCGGCAAACTTCAATGTACATGCGATAGTTCTCTATGAAGAACTGGTGAAAATCGATAAGATTGGAAATGAACTGGTGATCGTGTGACGTGTGGTCTGTGAAAAACATATCTTGTCATTTAAAATGACAACATATCACCCATATAAAGTAAATCTGTCGGAAGGGCAAAAAAGCAAGCTTGGAAGAGCATTCAAAGCAAACTGCGCTATCACCCTGAGGCTGAAAAAAAATCAAACACGCGGAAATGATGAACTGATGCTGACAGTCAACCAAAAGAACCGAATTACCAAAGCCGCATCTCAGGGAAAGGGAGTTGAAATCAAGATATCAAAAACGCAAATCCGAAAAGTGATGAAGCAAGGCGGAAGTCTTTTCTCTGCTATTGTTCCCCTGGCTCGTTCCCTGGCACCCACCCTGGCAAAGACACTTGGGCTGTCAGCATTGGCTGGTTTGGCGAGTGAAGGAGCGAGTCAAGTTGTGAAAAAGATAAGCGGAAAGGGAGCGCAGCGACCGCGACTGAAAGGAGCGGGGCAAACGGGCGGATTTCTCATTCCCCAAGATAAAATTCAGAAACTGATTGACAATAAACATTTGTTGACAAATAAACAGAAACAGGATATTTTGACTGCCCTGAAATCAGGAGGACAATTGACGATAAAACCATCAGCAAAACAATCTGGTGGATTGTTGGGAACTGTGCTGGCTTCCATCGGAATTCCACTGGCGCTGGACATGGTGAAAAATTTGTTTGGGAAGGGAGCGCCAAGAGTTGGTCGCCCCAAAGGAAAAGGAGCGCCAAGAGTTGGGCGTCCAAAGGGAAAAGGAGCTCCAAGATTGGGAGCTCCTTCGCTGCACTCCGCTTTGGAGCCACCTCCCCCATTTATCGGAAGCTGGAAATCCGGGATGGGAAAAAAATCCAAAAAAGGAACGGGACTTCTGCTGGGGGAAAAAAGTCCATTCAACAACATCCCAATTCTCGGGGCGATTCTTTGAAACCCAAATTCGTGAACAAACCCCTGAGCAACCTTGATCTTCTCCAGTGGATTGATTTTCTGAAAATTCCTAATTTCAAAGGGATTTTCGCCAGGGATGAAGCCATGCCCCGAGAACACAGCCCCTGCATCATCAATCTTGATTCGCTTGAAAATGCCGGAACTCACTGGGTTTGTTGCGCTCCGGGGAAAAAATTCACGTGGTATTTCGACTCTTTTGGGATGGGATTTCCCCAGGAATTCAAAAGTTCCAAACCGGTGATTTGGAACAGCAGTCAGTATCAAAACATCAACAGCGTTCTTTGTGGGTATTATTGCCTGTTTTTCCTCCATCAATGGTCGCAGGGGAAAGATTTCTATGATATTCTCCAGCCTCTCAGTCTGACTGACTCGGGGGAGAATGAGAAATTCATAAAAGAATATTTCGATTGAAAATGAAATCATATTGCGTGAAGGAGAAAAAACAAACTGAATGCGTGAAACCATCGGGATATATGACCGCAAAAAATGGCAGAAAGATGTGGTTTTGCCATTGCGCTTCCTGCGGAATCAAGAAAACAAGATTTGTGAAAGCGAGCGGAGCGAAATCGGGAAACTGAGTCGGCCCCCGCGTGGCGGGGGCATCGGTGAACTTGCGCTGACTGGCGTCGCGCATGCTCTTCCCTGGCTCGGGAAAAAAACAGTTGAAATGGGACGTTATGGCGCCAGTGAATTGTTGCGAAATAAAAACACTCAAAAGAAAGCATTGGATTTTGCCCTGGACAAGATGAAACCATTTCTTGCCAAAACCTCTGCTGATATGATGAATGAACTGAGTACGGCGATTAGGCCAAACAGAAAATATAAAACAGATCGAGCAGATTTGGATGGCGGTGCTTTAGATGTTCATTCCCTGATTGGGAAGCTGCCAAGACCAAAGAAAGGTTTTACTCTCCCAGGGCATAATTATACAGGCCCCTGGAACCCATTGGATAAGCAAGTCAGATTTGATGAAAAGGGAAAAATTCTCGAAATTATGCAGCAGCCCACAGGAAAAACAGACGCAGTTGCTATGCAGCACGATGTTGATTATTCAGTCTGCGCGAAGGGAAAGAATCCGCGCAAATGCAAGAACGAAGCAGACAGGAAAATGGTTGCCGCTTTGGATGCCATTCCCTGGAAAGAAAGACAGTGGGGTCATGCTTTGGCGAGAAACACAATTCAAGCAAAACAAAAACTGGGTCTCGGCTTCGCCTCGACCCGCTCCGCTGGCCTCGGCGCTCCAAAAAACGGGAAAAGATTTTGAGTGAAGGCTGGGCTCAAAATCTAGCAAACGAACTTCACCGGCCAATCCGGCGGCGCTTCCCAAAACGAAGAGTTTTGTCATATGGCATTGACAACATTTGGGCGGCTGATCTGGTCGAAATGGGGAAATTTTCAAAATGGAACAAAGGGATCAGATACCTGCTGATGGTGATCGATGTTTTCTCAAAATTCGGTTGGATTCGTCCCCTGAAAGACAAACGAGGTCAAACAGTGGCTGATGCTTTCCGATCCATATTCAGGGAGAGAAGCGGAGCTGAGCCGAGCGAAGCGAGGCGAAAACCGAAAATGCTTTGGACTGATAAAGGAAGTGAGTTTTTCAACGCAACAATGAAAAATCTGCTTGATAAGAATGGGGTAAAATTGTATACAACGGAAAATGAAGAGAAATCATCTGTGGTTGAACGTTGGAATCGGACCATGAAGGAGAAACTCTTCCGGATGTTTTCTGCTAACAATAATACAATATATTGGGATAAACTAGACAAGTTAGTTGATGAATATAACCGTCGTTTTCATTCGAGCATTCGGATGAGCCCCGCAGAGGCGAGCAAACAGGAAAATGAGAAAAAGGTTTTCGCTAATCTTTTCGGCGATATGATTTATGCAAAACATGCCCCAGCAAAATTCAAAGTCGGCGACAGGGTTAGAATTTCAAAATATAAGCGAAAGATATT
Source organism: Cladopsammia gracilis (assembly GCA_022457155.1). Taxonomy (NCBI): domain Eukaryota; kingdom Metazoa; phylum Cnidaria; class Anthozoa; order Scleractinia; family Dendrophylliidae; genus Cladopsammia; species Cladopsammia gracilis. Next base: position 182,068 of record JAJGOT010000408.1, on the reverse strand, counting down.
TGACAAAGGTTTCACCCCGAACTGGACAGAGGAGATATTTGTGATTGATGAAATATTGAGCACAAATCCTGTAACGTATAAATTAGTTGATCTGCTGGGAGAAAAAATCACCGGATCGTTTTACGAAGCAGAATTGTCGCATACTGAGCAAGATGTTTTCCGCATTGAAAAAGTTCTTCGCCGCGATCACAAGAAAAAGAAAGCCTTGGTAAAATGGAAAGGCTATTCCGCTAAATTCAATTCGTGGATTCCGCTGAGTGATGTGGAAAAGCTTGGCTGAAAAAGTCAATCATTGAAATTAAAAATATTTAATGTTTTCCTATAAAATCATGAATGTCGAGTACCGATTTGATGGGGATGAACGCCATTTTCTAAGAAATATCGGCCTTAGCGAGCCTTATGAGATTCAACACTGGAATGAAGACCAACTTTCTGAGAATTATGAAAAAACGAAAGAGATTGAAACAGCAACGATGAATTATTTCAACTCAATTCTCCAAAGACTACCAGTGACATCTTATTTGGAAGAAATCAAAAGAACATGCGAGAATCTTCTCACAATCAAAAAATATAAAGAAACATGTGAAGATGTGATGCATTTCAGAACTTATCTCAAAATAAGTGTTGCCCAGAAGACATGCTAGAATATGAATGTTTGTCATTCATATTCATGATTTCAAATCACCGCTTCGCTTCGCTCAGCTTCGCTTCGCTTCGCTTTCTTTCAATTCCCGGTGGATTTCCCAGAGGAGACAACTTTGCTTTTGGAGTTCCTTTTTGAGAATCTTGTGTTCCTTTTTGAGAATTTTGTGTTCCTCCTGGAGATTGGCAAAAGAATCAAAAAGTTTTTCAATTTCATCGTCTCCCCACTCCTCTTGTTCTGCTTCCTCCATCTCCGAATCAGAGACAATGAATTCCTCGTCAGAGGTTGTTGGGGTTTCATCTTCGCTTCTTGTTTCTTCCTCTGAGCATGTGGAGCACTCCTCATGGTCACTGGCACCAAGGCTCGCTTCGCTCGCTTCGCTCTCGCTTCGCTCGAGCTCCCTTCGGTCGCTTCGCTCAGCTTCACTGGAAAATGCTTTTTCAAGATCCATTTTCTTTCCAATCACATTTTTTGAAGATTGTTTGGATTATTTTTTCTTGTTCCGCCCGTCTGGATGGGAGTTTGAGCAGTTTGAAATCATCTTCATTGGGGCTGAAACCGTTCTTCTTCAACAAAGCGAAAAGAACTTGGTGGCAATTCAGAAACTTTTTTCTGCTGAGATGAAGGTCATCATATGCCAGTGAAAAATATTTAAAGTCGTCGATGAGAAATTGTTCCAGGTGCTCATAGTCATTGCCGTCGTGATCTGTTATGTGATTAAAAATTTCATGATCATTTCCATTGACTTTGTTCCATTTGGAAGCTTTGACGAAATCCCTGACTTTTTTTCTTGTGATTTCGTCACGGGGAATTTGGGAGAGAATTTGTTCTTGATAAAATTCGAGATCTTTGAGTGGAATTTGATTTTTCCCCTGATTTTTGCGGATGATATCTTTGAAATGTTCCAGCCTGGGATTTTTGTGAGATTGCCATGTTGTGATGGTTTCTCGAATAATTTCAGGAGTGAAATCGATTTCTTCTTCTTCGGAATCAGACATTTTCTTTCCGGGAGAGAATTTTTGTTTCCACCGTCGCCGGAATTTGGGAGAGATTTTCTACCGCCGTGGTCGGAATTTGGGGGAGATTTTCCACTGCCGCTGCTAGAATTTGGGAGAGAGATTTCATCGGTAGTATAATAAGGATTATTCACAGACAACATCATCATTTCTTACGTTTCCCCAAACATAAACCCATGACACACAGCAATAAACTAACTGTCTGCCCAATCGTAACAGATAAATAATATCATAGCTTATGCGGAAGACGAGGGTAAATTTAGTTCGATGATTTATGCCAATTCAAATTCAAAAAATAAATTTAAATTATCATGATATTTTCTGCTTATTCGAAACACGGGGTGAATTTGGTTCGTTGATGTTAATTGCCATTACGTGTTAATATCAGCAGAAATAATAATTTATTTCTCAAAATGGTTTTGTGGATTTTTAGCTTATTGCTTGTGTGTCATGGGTTTATGTTTGGGAAAGCGTAAGAAATGATGATGTTGTCTGTGAATAATCCTTATTATACTACTCACATGCGGTTACACAGACGTCAGCTCGGTAATCACTTTAAAAGTTGGATCTTTCGCAGTGTTTAGCGGAGCAGTAAAGTCGTTATTTCCCTGCATTTTTTCGCGGTTTGCTACTCAAGACAGGGATACCAATTAAGGGATACTCAGAAGCCGCTTTAGTGGAAAAAGAAGAGCTTTCAGGGATAAAATCTTGCTTCGAGGAACCCTAATACGTTTTTATCAATGCAGGGCAATGCGGGGAGATGCCTTGTTTTTATTACGGATTTCAGAACCAAAGAAGCGGAGTTTTAACGAATTTCCAAGCAGTCCAGTGACTTAACGGTAAAATAAATCACATTTTTCGATGGGAATTTATGTTGATATCAATTTTTGATTGACTTTTCCTTTGTGTTCTCTTAAGTTTTGGAGACATGTTTATGAAACGTGCTCAAATTAAGTCGTATTGTTATCTTGAATTTCATCGAGGACAGCTCTGCCTTGATGCGCTATAAATGGTACATGTTTTGCTTTTAAACATAACCTAATGGAGATTTGAATAAAATTTTTCGAAAGAAGATTATGTTGTCCATTTTTATGTGTTTGTTCATTCATTACATAGATTGAAAACCGATTTTATGTAAACAAGACTTAGATTTTCTGTCTTCACTCGCGTCGCCTTATGCAAATATGTTTGTGTATTTTTGCAATTTTGATTTCCAAATCAGTTTCTCGGGCAATTTTTGACAAACAAAAACTGTATTTTATTCGGAAAGTAGTCGTACTAGTTATTCTAGACAGAGAAAAGTTGTTTTGTGAACTTTTGTATGGTCTAAATGTACTGTGCAGACGGTCGGGTAATACAGTAAAAACCCGCGTGTAACAACCTTCATTTTTTGAAGTCTGGCAAAATAGGTTCTTGTATTTTGGGGTAGTTATTGGCAATTTAGGCTTAGTAGGTTCTTAATTAGGTTCTTAATTTCTATGAAGGAGATATACAGTAGTTGTAGATTACCAGAAAAATTAATAAACTTGGGTTTGGTTCTTAAGGTGGTCCGATACAGTTTTCTGGAGACCATACCAACATTTTTCAATCGGCTTTTTAGCGGCCTTCACCAAGTCAGATCAACGTGAAATTTTCACCACTAACTGGTTTTGAATTGAAGTTTTGCAAGATATATTTTCTGGTAAAATCGATATTACCATGACGACGATAAACAAGAAACTTAGAAATCAGTAAAGGTGAAATTTAGCGCGTTTAAGATTTCGCATTGAAAATCCCCTCATTGGCATCATAAAATATGGTATATGGCATATATATTTTGCAAGAATAAAAAAAATCTGTATGTTTGAATTAAAATAAATCGCAATAACATTTCAAACCTTACTATTTGTGTACTGGTATTAAATTGATCGAGAGATTAACACTGGTTTTGTGAAATTACTTAATGATAATGTCAAAAAGTAGCTTGATGTTATGTTTGTAAACTTTGAAAGTTTTGGTTACTTTCGCTTTTGCGATCTTGAGGACTACCTTTTTTCCTATCATCGTTTCATGTGCAATTTTTGGGTAATTTGCAAAACTCTGAGAAATGGCTCGATGGATTTTTTTTTTAAACATTCACTGTGCATGCTTACCGATGTGCAAAATAGTATCTGAAAGTTTCATTGGCATTGATTCACTGGAACGCCTTTAAATTAAAGATGAAGACGACGTACGAACCTAAAGATTTCGCAGTTTTGTGACTAAAATTTGTCTAGCTAATAAATGAATTATATTCAACAGTCTTGTGTATTTCTTGCAACTGGTAGTTGTAATTTTATCCGAAAAATCCTGCGAAATTCACGTTGAATGTTGCGTGACTTTATCGTCGATTTCATGCTCCATTAACGCGGTGTCCAAGATCAGAAGTTTATCGTGGGAGCACTTTTTCAGGCTTTCTCAGAAATTTCTCATTTCCGGTTCCGGTATTAGTACATGTACTGGGGAGTATGATTTCAGAATCGGAGAAATAACTGAAGTGAAATCAAGACAAATATACTATTTATATGTGGGAAAAATCAGAGACCTTTCGGAGTACACAGCACGGCAGGATTTTGCCCGATCCCACTGCGATAGTGTGAATTTGTTTGATGTCGGCCCAACGTTCTTGCCTGCGTGATATATCTCGCGACATAGCCCTTTTAAACAGTGGCTGAATTAATTCATGAAACTGAGGTACTAGGTCTAGACGAGGTGCTACGGGATAAGGAGACGCACTATAATCTATGATTACTACTAGTCTTGTAATATAAATTTGCAGTCTCAAAGTCAAACTCCTTGGTTAAAATGTTTATCATAATTTAACTGTAACCCACATATAAGAACCTGCTTGATCCAGCTTGGCTAAACAGGTTCTTATATTTTTGGGTACTTAAATGGCAAATTTCTGCCAGCAGGTTCTTAAACCACTAGGTTCTTACACGCGGGTTTTTACTGTACTGTTTTTTGAGAATTGCTAAAATTCAAAAATAGCCCGGTCGTCAATCTTAATTCTTGTGCTTCCGACCTTTCACCTTAGTTAAGTTTCACCTAATAGTTAAGCTTGTTCAAAGTGCGACGCTGTTAGGCTCTATCTATCTATCTATCTATCTATCTATCTATCTATCTATCTATCTATCTATCTATCTATCTATCTATCTATCTATCTATCTATCTATCTATCTATCTATCTATCTATCTATCTATCTATCTATCTATCTATCTATCTATCTATCTATCTATCTATCTATCTATCTATCTATCTATCTATCTATCTATCTATCTATCTATCTATCTATCTATCTATCTATCTATCTATCTATCTATCTATCTATCTATCTATCTATCTATCTATCTATCTATCTATCTATCTATCTATCTATCTATCTATCTATCTATCTATCTATCTATCTATCTATCTATCTATCTATCTATCTATCTATCTATCTATCTATCTATCTATCTATCTATCTATCTATCTATCTATCTATCTATCTATCTATCTATCTATCTATCTATCTATCTATCTATCTATCTATCTATCTATCTATCTATCTATCTATCTATCTATCTATCTATCTATCTATCTATCTATCTATCTATCTATCTATCTATCTATCTATCTATCTATCTATCTATCTATCTATCTATCTATCTATCTATCTATCTATCTATCTATCTATCTATCTATCTATCTATCTATCTATCTATCTATCTATCTATCTATCTATCTATCTATCTATCTATCTATCTATCTATCTATCTATCTATCTATCTATCTATCTATCTATCTATCTATCTATCTATCTATCTATCTATCTATCTATCTATCTATCTATCTATCTATCTATCTATCTATCTATCTATCTATCTATCTATCTATCTATCTATCTATCTATCTATCTATCTATCTATCTATCTATCTATCTATCTATCTATCTATCTATCTATCTATCTATCTATCTATCTATCTATCTATCTATCTATCTATCTATCTATCTATCTATCTATCTATCTATCTATCTATCTATCTATCTATCTATCTATCTATCTATCTATCTATCTATCTATCTATCTATCTATCTATCTATCTATCTATCTATCTATCTATCTATCTATCTATCTATCTATCTATCTATCTATCTATCTATCTATCTATCTATCTATCTATCTATCTATCTATCTATCTATCTATCTATCTATCTATCTATCTATCTATCTATCTATCTATCTATCTATCTATCTATCTATCTATCTATCTATCTATCTATCTATCTATCTATCTATCTATCTATCTATCTATCTATCTATCTATCTATCTATCTATCTATCTATCTATCTATCTATCTATCTATCTATCTATCTATCTATCTATCTATCTATCTATCTATCTATCTATCTATCTATCTATCTATCTATCTATCTATCTATCTATCTATCTATCTATCTATCTATCTATCTATCTATCTATCTATCTATCTATCTATCTATCTATCTATCTATCTATCTATCTATCTATCTATCTATCTATCTATCTATCTATCTATCTATCTATCTATCTATCTATCTATCTATCTATCTATCTATCTATCTATCTATCTATCTATCTATCTATCTATCTATCTATCTATCTATCTATCTATCTATCTATCTATCTATCTATCTATCTATCTATCTATCTATCTATCTATCTATCTATCTATCTATCTATCTATCTATCTATCTATCTATCTATCTATCTATCTATCTATCTATCTATCTATCTATCTATCTATATATATATATATATATATATATATATTAACACTGTAGTAGCTGAGTAGAGCAGTAAATCCCAAACCTGATCTACAGGAATGTTGATTAAGGGCTCGTGAATAACATTGAAAAATGTTTTTGGCATTCTTCAAGTCACCACGTCCCTTTTCCTGGAATTCCTTTAGTTGCTTCTGGAGATGCTGCAGTGCTCCCTCGTTTGTCCTTCAACAGTAAGGATAGTGCACCAGATACATGGGTGGTGACCTATTTTTGAACAATATTTTATTGTTATAGTAATTATTTATTGTTAGCACAATTATATATTAATTTACTTTGTAGTAGTTAATTTGTCTTACCATTTGCTCCTGAAATCGCCATCACTCTGCAGATAAACTCATAGTCTCCAAACATGAAAAGGTGAATGCTCTTATTACTAAAAAGAAAAAAAAGTGCAAAAACTTTGTGCATTAATTAAAACTAAGTCATTAATGCTAAAATGGCAAAAAGGCCAGTCAATTTCATAGCTAGAAATCAAAAGCTTGATGTCTGTGTAGTAGAAAACAAATATTGAATATTGGGTAACAATCCTGAGGTTGTTTCTGGTGTCTTTACCCTCATAGAATGAAAACACCACAGTGTTCTTGGTGGAGTTGTGGTGTGGAACATTTGCCAACTGAAAAACCAGTTTCATGGATCCCTGACCATGGTCACCTCCCAGCTTCACAAAGATCTTGTCCTCAGGAATTAGACCCCCAATCCATGCCAAGTCAACAATCCAGCACTGAAAATGAACAGAATTTCTTAGAAGTCTGCATCTGAAAATTGCTAGTGATGAATAGGCTGCTAAAATATGCTGTTACCTAAATATGCTTTCCACAAAGTCCAAGACCTTTTCCTTCGGGTTGACAACATAAGCGTATGGGGTCGCCCTCATAACCGTCACAGTTTTGTTTCCGCGCTTCTCCTGGTGCTCCATAGGAACAAATTCCCCTGACAAGTTTTCCCTATCATAGCCTTTTTTTGCTCCCGTTGCTTTTCTTCGCTGTCCATTCGAAGATTCCACTGTTTGAACCACCTATAAGGAATGTATGGTAAGCAAGATTGTGACAATGATTTAGTCACAACAATAAAGGTACATTTAACAGCAAAACCAACCTCCTTAACTTGTTTCAGCGAAACCATGAAAGCCCCAAGTCAGCTTTTATTACCAGAGCTGGCCTTCTGGTAACTCGAGGACCAGATCGTTCCCCAAGGCGTCCTTTAACATTTTCTCTCGCTCAGCTTTTTGGATTCCTTAAGATGCTTTAAGACATGAAGGTTGATCTGGTCCCCACTTACTGAAGCACCATACTTCTGGAAGTCCCTGGTTCTTGCTCTCACGTGACGCTCACTGATGTGATCACTGGGCTTTTGTGGTTGGCGTACAGCAACAACTTTGAGGGGCTAACATGAGGAAACAGTGATGTGATGGGATGTTAGCTATAGGAGTATATTAAGTATTTCACTTTTCAACAAGAAAATTGTAAAACAAAAGTTTTATAGAAAGTAGTGTTAACCCACCTTGCCTCCTGTTTTCAGTATAGCACTGCCATCAGTTGATGCCTTGAGTTTGGATTTCACAAAGAGTGTCCCCAGCTTTTCAACCTCTGGTGATATTTTCCTCTGTTTGAGGTCTAGCATCGCCTGCTCAAGGCTTCCAGCAATTGGTGTTGCTAAGGGAGGGGCAGGTGCAGGTGCCAGGGGAGGGGCAGGTGTATGTTGGGCTTGCTTAGTCATACAAACATGCTTACCACTGTCTTGATAATGACATTTGCCACTGCACAGTTTCCAGCAGACGGAGAACCATTCTTGTGGGATGTTTGAGTTCAGTGGGTAAGATTGACACTGAAGATACACTAGAGATAAAACAGAGGTACCAGCAAGACCCACTACCGTACTTGACTCAAACATCCTGCACAAAAATAGCGTTCACACTTTGTTTCAATAGGCGAACTAAGAATGTCTCTGCAAACTGAACAATTGAAGTCATCTTTACTTTCCCCGACAAATTCAAAGTTTTCCTCAAATGTTTACTACGAGCGATTGACCGAAGGGGTATGAGTAGAGAGCTCTCGTATTTGCTCCAACAGTTCCTGTTTTATATTCTGAGAACATTGCTCAGTCTCTGCGTTGGCACCTTCCATTGATTTTAGAGTTTTTCGGCCTCCTTTTTTCTGAGGCCTTCCACCCTTTTTCAGCCCAAACCACTGAGACGCGTGTCTTGGACTTGCTTAAGTAACAACCATTACAAAAGCGAAGCGGATGGATCATTTCGTCGTCTTTCTCCGTCTCCAAATCAAACTTTTCTCGCAACATTTCTTTATAATCCTCACATTTGTAACTAGATTTCCACAAATCTTTGGATTTCTTGAGCTTATTACCGCAAACACGACATAAACTTTCAAGACATTCCGCATGAAGGTCGGTCATATTGGATCGAAGGTAGGTGGTGATTAAGTAGGCTCGGGGCATAAAAACTCAGCAACCAACAGAAACGATTTCAAGTGGAATATGAAGGGAAATGACTAAACTTTCATAGAATGACACCCCTATTACAGGAAAAATTCCAGGAAGACATATATAGTTTCATGTTCTTTCTTGATTTCGCAACGCGCTTTCGCCATTACATCCTTCCCCGGGTGATTTCGAGTCTTTATAAGACAAGACGCTATGGGAGCGTATACTTGGGCGTCGTTGTATTGGGCATATTGGAGAATAATTGTCTCGGGAATCTGCATGCACGTTATTTCACACGGTTTGAGGATAGGGAGTATTCGGATAGTGTGAGCAGTCTAACACAGAAGCGCGTTTAACCGTCTAAAACAAGAAGACACAGTACACTTAGCGTGCGAGATCGCACGCAAATTATTAAAGTAGCGTGTCCATTGTGTCAAAAGACGACTACATACTGAAAAATACAAATCGATACCTACTTTGTACTTACCGTTGAAAAAAAGGCCGTATGTCGGAGTTTCCCGATGGTTGTTATTGGTTTTAGCTAAATCTTGTAACTAGCTGGTCTGTGTTTCCGAGTTGAAGTGAATGCAAATGTAGCCGCAAAGTGGCCTTTCGAAGCCATGATGAAATTGCCTGGTCCGGACCCGAGGTCAAAACAACTTTTCCAATTGAAAGTTTTGCTGGAAGTATTCCCGCCGTTATTATAATAAAGTTTGAATGAAACTTATAAATTTAATCAAAGTTAACGACAGAAGTGATAATTTAGGAGGAGAGAAACAAATTTAGCCCTTTGAAATATATTTTTTCAGTCGAGGTAAAAATGTTGCAATTTGCATAATGTGAAGGTAATTTGAAACCTTTCCAGTAACGCATAACGCAGCTGTTTCATAAAACATCTCGCAATCAGACACACGAAAATAGATCCAGTTTTTATTCCTCTGTATCCGAAACACAGAAAAGAAAATTAAATGAAAAAGTGATCGCTTTAAGGTTATTTTCGCCCGAGAATCATTCACTAGCGGAAGCAAAACTCGCAAGAAACGTCTCGCAAGACACTGCGTGCATTGTTTACATCTTCTCTCGGCGGTGAATTTTTGCACCCAAAAGTCTGTTCCTTCAATCACGAAATAAAAATTAATGAAAGGCAAACAACCGAAAGAAGTGAAATTAATTGGGATTCCTACCACGCTTATATTTCTTCCTTCGCTGTCCACTGTTCACTTCTTATTAAATAAGCGCTATAATGTATGTATTCGTCTAAATTATCTTCTTCATGTTCGTTTAAACATGTTTTAGCGGGTTTCCGTCATGAAGGTATCGTAGAATTTAAAAATCGCGAGTGTCAAATACTTTCGCAGTGTCTTCTTGAGTAATTTCCTTACGCATATTGAATATGAAACTGTTAGATGTAGCAGAGAAAACACAACTTGCACTTTGTGACGTTCGCCTCGCATCAACAAACAACAGGTGTACTCCACCGCGGTCAAACGAGAGAAATTTGCAAACGTTAACCAAAGCACTTCAAAGTTAAGGTTGTCATTTTCACTGTTTATTAAAAGTTTCATATATTAACAATACACTGTCAACTCACTCAACGTTTTGAAAGTTTACTAAAAAAAGTTCTAAGCGTTTGAAAACTATGAACCGCAGAACTGTCGGCGCCATTTGTCAACACAATTTTGCTCAGGCACGAAGCGTTTTGATCAGTTTTCAACGATCGAAAAGAAGCTCGTTATTTTGAGCCGCAAAGATGAAAAGATAGTTACATAAACTAATTATTTTATACATCCTTGCCCATGTTTCCACTTGATACTAAATGAATCCCACCAAATAAAACGAAAAACGCCTCGGGCGTGTGACCGCGGTGAAGGTTTGAACAATCCCGCCATCCCCAGAGTTGCGCAATACTACACATTTGTGTATGACCAAACTGCATTTTAATACTTGGTCGCTACGCCCAAGTAAAAATGACCTTTCCACGCAGGCAGATTGCAATTGTTATTATTGATGACTACATAACCTAAATATGCTAAAAATGCCCATTGCGCAGACATACCTTTCATCTCTACCTACTTCTCATTTTGAACTCGCGTGGGATTAGCGCCCCTGTTAGTGATTAACAGTCGTGGTAAATACGGAATTTGCTCCGTTAATGATTAAGTATAGTGCGCGGTTACCAAACTAAATTTCCGCCTAGCGAGTTATTGAAGTCCCTAAATGATGGAATGCTCCTCGTGAACTGCGCTTGTTGAACTCTGAGCGCTCGCAAAAATACGGACAGTCTGTTGAGATAGAGATTTACTGCTTGGCTTGGTAACGTTTATCGACGGCATCAAGAGCTGGGGTAGGAAAAGCATACGAACGCCAACTTGCGATCGCCATTTTGCGATTATGCAAGCGAAGTTTTTTAGGTTTTATACCTCACATGACTCAGGTAAGTCTTGTTTCTCAGCCAAGAAGGAGAAATTGTTTGAGAAAACGCTTCGAATGGCGTTGTACTGTATTTCCGTATCATTTTAGTGCCTAAAAGAGACTATGTGAAAGCTATAAATGCAGCTTGAGCTTTTCCGTTCTTTCAGCTGAATATTTCAACGGCAGAAAATTTTAGGGAATTTTAATAAAAGCTGTCTTCACATTTTAGAAAATCCTAGCTGACCCGCTTAAGTATTTCGTTTCAAAACGACATTATTTACCCCCACCCGAAAAAAAAAGGGGCATTGAATGTTCTTATGTCACGAAAGTGTGAGACGATATTTTACCGCTAGTTTGTTATCTAATTAATTACGAATTTTTATTAAGGTGACCAAGGCCTTCCGAACAGTTTCTACCGTCATAAGCATATTTATACAGCCATGCTCCGTCACGCTTGACCAGTATTTTTGAAAATTTGAATGCAGTTTTCAAGTTTACGCGTCCATTTTAATTCATTCCGAGATTCGGAATTCCCGTGAGAATTTTACCGCATTTTCGGAAACAAAGAGCAACAAAAGATCATTTTATTTGAAATGTTACATATCCGAACAATATTAGGTTTTTTATGCTTGTAGCAAAGTTATTTTTCCGTTAACTCGTAACTTTCAAAGTTTTTCCACTGAGATCTTCAAGGTTTCATTTAAATCTCGGACGTTTACACAAAGAAATATTCAAATGTTCATTTCAGTCTTGTGGATTACTGGTCACGCGTGACGGAGCATGGCTGTATAAGCAGAGCTTTTGGCCACATAATTCAGTTTGGTAGTATTTATCTGTTTCGATTTCTCTTGGATAATTTAAGGAGTCCAGCGATCCATAAACGACTCGTAAATTTTAACTGGCAATACAATTTGAATATATAAACCAGATCGTGTTAATTCTTTGTATTGTAGTCTACTGTGCTGTCTAAATAAAAAAAAAGTTTTTTTTTTTGCATTTCCAATTGACACTTGTTCTGTGAAAGAATTATTCAGTTGAATATATTGATTCTTCAGGGCTGAAGACCTCTAGAGAACCAGAGAATTGATTCTTCATCGTACAATATTACCCATGACTGGGCTATGTGCCAGGTAAGAAAACTAGAATATTTAATGTATTGTATTTTGGGCTTTTATCGTATCGGATTTCCTTGAATTTGAACAAATGTATCCACAGCCTGGCTAATATTCGGAATCTATGTTTGATTTCGCGGAAGTTGTAATGTTAACTTCTTCCAAAAGCAAGAATTCAACTGGAAAGAAATCCTAAGCGTTTCATTGTGTAAAACACTAAATGTCGTTCAATTGAACTGCTGGATTGAAATGCTGGATCGAACTGCTGTTCGAGCTTTCCTTTAAATGGTGGCGACGCCGTGTGATAACACATTAACACATTCACATGGAACTCAGTGATATTCTCTTTACTCGCGTAAATTATGGTAGTTTGTTATTGTAACGTTTGTTTTGATCTGGAACACGAATACCCAATGTCTATTGTTGTTAAGTGACTGCGATTTCTGGCTATCTGATTCGATCTCTTGACAGTTGTGCACAGACCAAACGAACCCGCAATGTTGATTGCCTGTCAATATCGCTTTTGTTTTCACTTTGTCTTCTGAATACCCTGAGTGAAGCAATTGTAACATTGGCTTACGTGTAAAAAAAAATATAATAACTCACGAAAAGATGATCAAATAACGACTTTAAGTTTGACCCCGTCGTTGACATCGCCACGGTGAAAACTAAATTATTGAAACAAACATTAGTTGACTTCGGTTGACGCCGTGACAGATATTTTTTTACTTCAAAAGCAATGGACTGCACATTCAATTTTTCCGATAAATTCAGTTCAGGGTGAGGGGTGGGGATGTTTTATTTACTTATCGGACGGGTAATTGAGAGAAGCAGAATTAAGAGACGGGACAGTATCGGCCACCAGTAATGATTTCAGGGTTCTAAATCACTTTTAGCCGTCGGATTTTTTAAATAGGGTGGCATCATTCCCAGGCTAAAATTACGTGATTGTATAGTGTACCAACGACAGAACTTTAACTTTTTTACGCAATTCAAGAAAGGAAAGTATTTGACAATCGAGCATTAACACGATATCTCAGTGGCCTACGGTATAATTTTGGTGACCAGAAATGTGTTTTTGAATCAGTTTAATGATGTACTGAACTGAAATGTTTTTTTCTGATATGAATTCCACATTGGTGCTTGTCTAATTTGTAGTTGTTTGGATGACGTTTGATCACAAATTAATAGTCGGAACAGATCAAAAGAAATCGAAACTTTGGTTGCATGGAATAAATCCTGCATATGCTTTCACGTCTTTCTGAATATCGTAAGTGAACATTTAGTTGTATTGATAGATATTTGCGTGCGATATTTTGGGGAAGGAAGCGACCTCTCATCGCTGACCTTTTAAAGAGAGGAAAGCAAATTTTGAATTCAACTTTCAAATATGGTCGCTGATTGTGATAGACAGTCAAACAGCCAGCAAATTGGAGCTGTGAAATATCCTCTTCTCTCAGAAGTAAATTACTTGTTTATCGGTCAAAACTGACTGTAATGTTAAGCTTGTTTTCGACAGATAAAGGGGTATTAAATGACTACTTTATCCCTTTTACTGCCTAAAGCGTCTGAAATCAATATTCATGACAAACAGCACCATAAATAAGTATAATAAACAGACTTTACAGTTAGAACCACGCAACACGACTCAAGGTGTGATTGTGGCAGCCTGCCTGATATCAGTGCTTGCTTCGTGAGATATTGCTTGAAGGTAACTTGAATAAGGAACTCGGTTTACTCCGGACGAGAACAATACTGAAGGCCTGATTCACAGAGTTTGTTTTTGTCGAGTAAACAATTCTCACCATGTACTTGCGAGGAAATTCCTCAGTTGGAAATCACCGTCCGCATGGTTACTGAACTCAATCAGTGCAAGTTCCCATTTTATAGCCAGTACTCTTCTCATCAGTTGCTTAATGGTATTATGACAACAATGAATAAGGAGGAAGAGGAACATTTTTCAACAGGAATTTCGAGCTATTTAAATCAATCCAAGACTGTTCGATTTCAAAAAGGACTTCTTTCCGTGTAAGGATTTTTGGACTTGCCATGGCGGTGATTGTTTAAATACGGGTTGATCTAATCGCTATTGAAGATGCCTGGAATGAAACTATAGAAATGCGAAGACTACTAGGATTTTCACTTCTACTGGACAAGAAGTTGACATGATAGTACAGTTCTCGCAATTATAACATTTGAATAAATATATCAGTTTCCGTGATCCTCTTACATGCTTTTACATCCTCACCTCAACCCTGTGAAGCGTTAAGCGTTCCTTTTTGGAAGAGATATGTCAAGCTAATGAAAACAGTAGCAACTTGTCTTGCTGGCAAGTTAAAAATTAGAAAGTAATGGTTTTCGCCTGACGCCTGGATAAACACGTACAGACAGTCAAACGTTTAGACGTGTAATGGGACTGATCGATAAAAGTGCTGTTCAGAAGTAAAATTCGTCACCTATCGAGTCATTTCTTGATAAGTATACCAGGCCAGGGCGTAATTTGAAATTTAAATTCCTTCTCCCCCCTTTATGAAGTTACTTTCAGGTTGTGCATCCAGAAGTATTCGGCGGACGAGGGCGTTTGTACGTTAACACTGAACAACAACATTCAATTGATGGAAGGATTGTAAAACGTTTTAGCAGATTTGTGCAGTTATAAAGCACCCCAATGAAAGATGTTTAGTTGACTCAGTGGAGCGAAAGCATTTCGATCAACATGTACTGAAGCAGACTGCATTTTCAAGTGATGTCATTTCTTGTTCGGGAGCTGTATATTTAAATATCAGGTTAGGAATTTATTTCGCCTTTGTTCGAATTAACTTGGGATATTTCAATGTGTCTGATAGAGAGGACGATTTGAAATAAATTTTAGAAAGATAACAGGAAGCTTGCCAAAACCATGATCTATATATAGTCGGGAGAGCGGTATAGATCGACGCGAAGAATAAACATGACGGAACCTTTCGCATAAATAGTTACGTTCCTGTCAGAGTTCCAATAATTTCAAAAAAGGTGTATATTAATCGTATCACTTTAGCATCAATTTGGCATCAATTTGGCATCATGGATGAAGAATAATCGGTAAATGCCGAACAGTTATATTTGCGAGGTTAAAGACTTTTCAGGCAATGTAAGTCCCAATACTACTATCAAAAGTGGCTGCCAATTGATTGCATCAACACACTTGCCGGGATGATTTGGTTAAGTCGCAAAAAAACAGGGGTCCATATTAAGTTTGTATTTTAAAATTGACACCAATATTAATTTCAGAGTTTTTAAGAGATTTCAGTCGGTGTAAAATGCAATCTGCTGCACATAGTCGCCACATTGAAGAAACAGCGCTTTAACCACGGTCCGAAAATAAAGATCGATGTCACGGTGTACGGGTTACATATTATTATGCAGCACTGATTTAATGCGAATTGGCACGTCGTTGTTCAACATTTATGTTCCAAGAAGTTTTTCTATCCCTATTTTAAATGGGGATTTGCTACCCAGCCGGTGATACTGAATAAGCCGATACATACAAGCAGAAATCAGTTGTTTATGGTGTTCCTTTAATCTTGTTTTTCTAAAATGTCAGATGGAGTATTTATCTCGTCGTCTGTAATATTTCTCCTCGAATCCCTGTCTGTGATATATTTGTACTCGAAGCAATTCGAAATTATACATTTAAGACCTATTAACAAGGGAACAATCAAGAGTTAAATCACTGTTAATAATATTGAGTGACCAAACGACTTTTGTGCGGTAACTTCGATTTCATGGTTTCGTACATTTGACGTTTGCAGTGCCGTGGACAATATATTATTATATATCTCCCATAATCCCCTATAGCCATGGCTTCAAAATCGATTAAACTTTTCATTAAATATATTGAGCAGTAGTTTCTGCATGGTCAATTACATTTTAACACATTGCAACCTTTAAGAAGGTTATCAAAACCACAATTACAAGCTGGACCACCTCTCATAGAGAACAATCGGGAATTGCCGTGCCGGGGAACTGATGAAGGTGTTGATAGGCTTTTGTGTTATTTCAATTCGAAAGAAGTGCGCAGCCTCCCAAAACGACTTTAATGGCGGTTACAGTCTCTTTTCGTATTTGTATCTGCCACTCATGTGACTTTAATTATACGAGAAGTCTTCAGGTTCTCAACCAAATAAAGAACTCGGTTTACTCCGGAGGAGACCAACCATGAAGGCCTGATTAACAGAGTTTGTTTTTGTCGAGTAAACAATTCTCATGATGTACTTGCGAGAAAATTCCTCAGTTGGAAATCACCGTCCGCATGGTTACTGAACTCAATCAGTGCAAGTTCCCATTTTATAGCCAGTACTCTTCTCATCAGTTGCTTAATGGTATTATGACAACAATGAATAAGGAGGAAGAGGAACACTTTTCAACAGGAATTTCAAGCTATTTAAATCAATCCAAGACTGTTCGATTTCAAAAAGGACTTCTTTCCGTGTAAGGATTTTTGGACTTGCCATGGCGGTGATTGTTTAAATACGGGTTGATCTAAGCCTTATTGAAGATACCTGGAATGAAACTATAGAAATGGGAAAGATATGTCAAGCTAATGAAAACAGTAGCAACTTGTCTTGCTGGCAAGTTAAAAATTAGAAAGTAATGGTTTTCCCCTGACGCCTGGATAAACACGTACAGACAGTCAAAGGTTTAGACGTGTAATGGGACTGATCGATAAAAGTGCTATTCAGAAGTAAAATTCTTCACCTATCCAGTCATTTCTTCCTCAGTATACCAAGCTAAGGCGTAATTTGAAACTCCTTCGCCCCCTTTATGAAGTTACTTTCAGGTTGTGCACATCCAGAAGTATTCGGCGGACGAGGGCGTTTGTACGTTAACAACAACATTCAATTGATAGAAGGATTGTGAAACGTTTTAGTAGATTAGTGCAGTTATAAAGCACCCCAATGAAAGATGCTTAGTTTACTCAGTAAAGCGAAAGCATTGCGATCAACATGTACTGAAGCGGACTGCATTTCCAAGTTATGTCATTTCTTGTTCGGAAGCTGTATATTTAAATATCAGGTTAGGAATTTATTTCGCCTTTGTTCGAATTAACTTGGGATATTTCAATGAGTCTGGTAGAGAGGACGATTTGAAATACATTTTAGAAAGATAACAGGAAACCTGCCAAAACCATGATCGATCTATAGTCGGGAGAGCGGAATAGATCGACGAAGAATAAACATGACGGAACCTTTCCCATAAATAGCTACGTTCCTGTCAGAGTTCCGATAATTTCAAAAGAGGTGTATATTAATCGCACACTTTAGCATCAATTTAGCATCATGGACGAAGAATAATCGGTAAATGCCGAAGAGTTATATTTGCGAGGTTAAAGACTTTTCAGTTAATATAAGTCCCAATACTACTATCAAAAGTGGCCGCCAATTGATTGAATCAACACATTTGCCGGGACGATTTGGTTTAGTCGCAAAAAGCAGGGGTCCATTTTAAGTTTGTATCTTAAAATTGATTCCAATATTAATTTCAGAGTTTTTAAGAGATTTCAGTCGGTGTAAAATGCAATCTGTAGCACATAGTCGCCACATTGAAGAAACAGTGCGTTAACCACGGTCCGAAAATAAAGATCGATGTCACTGATTTAATGCGAATTGGCACGTTGTTGTTGAAATTTATCGTACAAGAAGTTTTTTTCTATCCCTATTTTAAATGGGGATTTGCTACCCAGCCGGTGATACTGGATAAGCCGATACATACAAGCAGAAATAAGTTGTTTATGGTGATCCTTTAATCTTGTTTTTCTAAAATGTCAAATGGACTATTTATCTCGTCGTCGTCTGTAATATTTCTCCTCGAATCCTTGTCTGTGATATATTTATACTCGAAGCAATACGAAATTATACATTTAAGACTTATTGACAATTGAACAATCCAGAGTTAAATCACTATTAATAACATTGAGTGACCAAATGACTTTTGTGCGGTAACTTCCATTTCATGGTTTTGTAAATTTTAAAACATTTGCAGTGCCGTGAACAATATATTATTATACATTTTCCATGATCCCCCATAGCCATGGATTCAAAACCGATTAAACTTTTCATTAATTATATTCAACAGTAGTTTCTGCATGGTCAATTCCATTTTAACACATTGCAACCTTTAAGAAGGTTATCAAAACCACAGTTACAAGCTGGACCACTTCTCATAGAGAACAATCGGGAATATAAAACGTGCCTGGGAACTGAAGGTGTTGATAGGCTTTTGTGTTATTTCAATTGGAAAGAAGTGCGCAGCCTCCCAAAACGACTTTAATGGCGGTTATAGTCTCTTTTCGTATTTGTGTCTGCCACTCATGTGACTTTTAATTATACGAGAAGTCTTCAGGTTCTCAACCAAATAAAGAACTCGGTGTACTCCGGAGGAGAACAACCATGAAGGCCTGATTAACAGAGTTTGTTTTTGTCGAGTAAACAATTCTCATGATGTACTTGCTAGAAAATACCTCAGTTGGAAATCACCGTCCGCACGGTTACTGAACTCAATCAGTGCAAGTTCCCATTTTATAGCCAGTACTCTTCTCATCAGTTGCTCAATGGTATTATGACAACAATGAATTAGGAGGAAGAGGAACATTTTTCAACAGGAATTTCGAGCTATTTAAATCAATCCAAGACTGTTCGATTTCAGAAAGGACTTCTTTTCGTGTAAGGATTTTTGGACTTGCCATGGCGGTGATTGTTTAAATACGGGTTGATCTAAGCGTTATTGAAGATGCCTGGAATGAAACCATAGAAATGCGAAGACTTGGATTTTCACTTCTACTGGACAAGAAGTTGACATGATAGTACAGTTCTCACAATTATAACATTTGAATAAATATATTAGTTTCCGTGATCCTCTTACATGCTTTTACATCTTTTACATCCTTTTCATCTTCACCTCACCCTTGCGAAGCGTTAAGCGTTCCCTTTTGGAAGAGAAGCCAATGAGAACAATAGCAACTTGTCTCGCTGGCAAGTTACAAATTAGAAGTAATGGTTTTCGGCGGACGCCTGGATAAACACGTACAGACAGTTAAAGGTTTAGACGTGTAATGGGACTGATCGATAAAAGTGCTATTCAGAAGTAAAATTCTTCACCTGTCGAGTCATTTCTTGATCAGTATACCAGGCCAGGGCGAAATTTGAAATTCCTTGGTCCCCTTTTATGAAGTTACTTTCAGGTTGCCGGTGCATCAGATGTATTCGGCGAACGAGGGCGTTTGTACGTTAACAACAATATTGAATTGATGGAAGGATTGTGAAAACGTTTTAGTAGATTAGTGCAGTTATAAAGCACCCCAATGAAAGAGGCTCAGTTGACTCAGTGGAGCGAAAGCATTTCGATCAACATGTACTGAAGCAGACTGCATTTTCAAGTTATGTCATTTCTTGTTCGGGAGCTGTATTTTTAAATATCAGGTTAGGAATTTATTTCGCCTTTGTTCGAATTAACTTGGGATATTATTTCAATGTGTCTGGTAGAGAGGACGATTTGAAATACATTTTAAAAAGATAACAGGAAACCTGCCAAAACCATGATCGATCTATAGTCGGGAGAGCGGAATAGATCGACGAAGAATAAACATGACGGAACCTTTCGCATAAATAGCTACGTTCCTGTCAGAGTTCCAATAATTTCAAAAGAGGTGTATATTAATCGCACACTTTAGCATCAATTTAGCATCATGGATGAAGAATATTCGGTAAATGCCGAACAGTTATATTTGCGAGGTTAAAGACTTTTCAGGCAATGTAAGTCCCAATACTACTATCAAAAGTGGCCTCCAATTGATTGCACCAACACACTTGCCGGACGATTTGGTTTAGTCGCAAAAAGCAGGGGTCCATTTTAAGTTTGTATTTTAAAATTGATACCAATATTAATTTCAGAGTTTTTAAGAGATTTCAGTCGGTGTAAAATGCAATCCGTTGCACATAGTCGCCACATTGAAGAAACAGTGCTTTAACCACGGTCCGAAAATAAAGATCGATGTCACTGATTTAATGCGAATTGGCACGTCGTTGTTGAAATTTATCGTACAAGAAGTTTTTTCTATCCCTATTTTAAATGGGGATTTGCTACCCAGCCGGTGATACTGAATAAGCCGATACATACAAGCAGAAATCAGTTGTTTATGGTGTTCCTTTAATCTTGTTTTCTAAAATGTCAGATGGACTATTTATCTCGTCGTCGTCTGTAATATTTCTCCTCGAATCCTTGTCTGTGATATATTTATAATCGAAGCAATACGAAATTATACATTTAAGATATATTAACAAGGGGATAATCAAGCGTTAAATCACTATTAATAATAATATTGAGTGACCAAATGACTTTTGTGCGGTAACTTCCATTTCATGGTTTTGTAAATTTGAAGTTTGCAGTGCCGTGGATAATATATTATTATATATCTTCCATAATCCCCCATAGCCATGGGTTCAAAACCGATTAACTTTTCATTAATTATATTTAGCAGTAGTTTCTGCATGGTCAGTTCTATTTTAACACATTGCAACCTTTAAGAAGGTTATCAAAACCACAATTACAAGCTGGACCACCTCGCATAGAGAACAATCGGGAATATAAAACGTGCCGGGGAACTGATGAAGGTGTTGATAGGCTTTTGTGTTATTTCAATTGGAAAGAAGTGCGCAGCCTCCCAAAACGACTTTAATGGCGGTTACAGTTTCTTTTCGTATTTGTGTCTGCCACTCATGCGACTTTAATTATACCAGAAGTCTTCAGGTTCTCAACCAAATAAAGAACTCGGTTTACTCCGGAGGAGAACAACCATGAAGGCCTGATTAACAGAATTTGTTTTTGTCGAGTAAACAATTCTCATCTTGTACTTGCGAGAAAATTCCTCAGTTGGAAATCACCGTCCGCATGGTTACTGAACTCAATCAGTGCAAGTTCCCATTTTATAGCCAGTACTCTTCTCATCAGTTGCTCAATGGTATTATGACAACAATGAATAAGGAGGAAGAGGAACATTTTTCAACAGGAATTTCGAGCTATTTAAATCAATCCAAGACTGTTCGATTTCAGAAAGGACTTCTTTCCGTGTAAGGATTTTTGGACTTGCCATGGCGGTGATTGTTTAAATACGGGTTGATCTAAGCGTTACTGAAGGTGCCTGGAATGAAACCATAGAAATGCGAAGACTAGGATTTTCACTTCTACTGGACAAGAAGTTGACATGATAGTACAGTTCTCACAATTATAACATTTGAATAAATATATTAGTTTCCGTGATCCTCTTACATGCTTTTACATCTTTTACATCCTTTTCATCTTCACCTCACCCTTGCGAAGCGTTAAGCGTTCCCTTTTGGAAGAGAAGCCAATGAGAATAATAGCAACTTGTCTCGCTGGCAAGTTACAAATTAGAAAGTAATGGTTTTCGGCGGACGCCTGGATAAACACGTACAGACAGTAAAAGGTTTAGACGTGTAATGGGACTGATCGATAAAAGTGCTATTCAGAAATAAAATTCCTTCGCCCCCTTTTATGAAGTTACTTTCAGGTTGCCGGTGCATCAGATGTATTCGGCGAACGAGGGCGTTTGTACGTTAGCAACAATATTGAATTGATGGAAGGATTGTCAAAACGTTTTAGTAGATTAGTGCAGTTATAAAGCACCCCAATGAAAGATGCTCAGTTGACTCAGTGGAGCGAAAACATTTCGATCAACATGTACTGAAGCAGACTGCATTTTCAAGTGATGTCATTTCTTGTCCGGGAGCTGTATATTTAAATATCAGGTTAGTAATTTATTTCGCCTTTATTCGAATTAGGACGATTTGAAATACATTTTAGAAAGATAACAGGAAACTTGCCAAACTATAATCTATAGTCGGGAGAGCGGAATTGAATAGATCAATAGATCGACGAAGAATAAACATGACCGAACCTTTCGCATACAAAATAACTACGTTACTGTCATTAGTTCCAATACTTTCAAAAGAGGTGTATATTAATCGCACACTTTAGCATCAATTTAGCATCATGGATGAAGAATAATCGGTAAATGCCAAACAGTTATATTTGCGAGGTTAAAGACTTTTCAGGCAATGAAAGTCCCAATACTACTATCAAAAGTGGCCGCCAATTGATTGCATCAATACATTTCCCCGGCGACGATTTGGTTTAGTCGCAAAAAACAGGGGTCCATTTTAAGTTTGTATTTTAAAATTGACACCAATATTAATTTCAGAGTTCTTAAGAGATTTCAGTCGGTGTAAAACGCAATCTGTTGCACATAGTCGCCACATTGAAGAAACCGTGTTTTACCAACGGTCCGAAAAGAAAGATCGATGTCACGGTCAGTGTACGGGATACATATTATTATGCCGCACTGCATATCGTTGTTGAAATTTATGGTCCAAGAAGTTTTTCTATCCCTATTTTAAATGGGGATTTGCTACCCAGCCGGTGATACTGAATAAGCCGATACATACAAGCAGAAATCAGTTGTTTATGGCGTTCCTTTAATCTTGTTTTTCTGAAATGTCAGATGGACTATTTATCTCGTCGTCGTCTGTAATATTTCTCCTCGAATCCTTGTCTGTGATATATTTATACTCGAAGCAATACGAAATTATACATTTAAGACCTATTAACAAGGGAACAATCAAGAGTTAAATCACTGTTAATAATATTGAGTGACCAAATGACTTTGATGCGGTAACTTTCCATTTCATGGTTTTGTAAATTTTGAAACATTTGTAGTGCAGCGGACAATATATTATTATACATCTTCCATAATCCCCCATAGCCATGGGTTCAAAACCGATTAAACTTTTCATTAATTATATTCAGCAGTAGTTTCTGCATGGTCAATTCCATTTTAACGCATTGCAACCTTTAAGAAGGTTGTCAAAACCACAATTACAAGCTGGACAATCGGGAATATAAAACGTGCCTGGAACTGATGAAGGTGTTGATAGGCTTTTGTGTTTTTTTAATTGGAAAGAAGGACGCAGCCTCCCAAAAAGACTTTAATGGCTGTTACAGTCTCTATTCTTATTTGTGTCTGCCACTCATGTAGCATTAATTATATAAGAAGTCTTCAGGTTCTCAAGCAAATAAGGAACTCGGTTTATTCCGGAGGAGAACAACGCTGAAGGCCGGGCCTGATTAACAGAGTTTGTTTTTGTCGAGTAAACAATTCTCATGATGTACTTGTGAGAAACGTCACCGTCCTCACGGTTACTGAACTCATTCAGTGCTAGTTCCCATTTTATAGCCACTACTCTTCTCATCACTTGCTTAATGGTATTATGACAACAATGAGTAAGGAGGGAGAGGAACTTTTTCCAACAGGATTTTCGAGCTATTTAAATCAATCAAGGACTATTAGATTTCAAAAAGGACTTCTTTCCGTGTAAGGATTTTTGGACTTACAATTGCGGTGATTGTGTTTATAAGTGCAACATATGTCAATTAAATACTGGTCGATCTAAGCGTGATTGGAGATTGCATGGAATGAAACCATAGACTAGGATTTTCACTTCTATTGGACAAGAAGATGACTTGATAGTACAGTTCTGACAATTATAACATTTGAATAAATATATCAGTTTCCGTGATCCTCTTACATGCTTTTACATCTTTTACATGCTTTTACGTCACCCTTGCGAAGCGTTAAGCGTTCCTCCTTGGAAGAGGGAAGCTAATGAAAACTGAGTAACAACTTGTCTCGCTGGCAAGGTTACAAATTAGAAAGTAATGGTTTTCGCCCGACGCCTGGATAAACACGTACAGACAGTCAAAGGTTTAGACGCGTAATGGAACTAGCCTGATCGATAAACGTGCTATTAGAAGTATACTATACTAGGCTAGTGACCGGTATGTCCGTTTCGTTTCAATAACATTCTTATGTACTTTAAGAACGTTATGCAATTTCATTTCGTTTCAATAGCATTCGTATGTACTTTAAGAACGTTATGCAATGGATTTATTTCAACTCCATCTCATTTAGTTGGACATCTACGATCTCGATTCAAAATACTGGCAATATATTGTTGGTATGTTCTTATTTTATGCCTTGTACTATTGCCATGTTTGGGTTGGTAAGGGCATGTTGTTGGATTAGATCTTGGCTGGTATACTTATGCAGTGTCCTACCCATTTCAACTGTCTTTGCTTGACAACAAATGAGGGAGGTCATTTGTTGACTGCATCATAGATTGGAAACGTACCTATAATTTGGCCAGTTTTGTCTTCAGTCTAACTAGCAACTGATCGAGGGATGATGATTGTAGTTGTGTGCAAGTGTTACGTAGGACAACTTCGATTATCAAATGGCGACTTTGATGCCTGACCCATTTCGCATGCCTCTTTAAAGCATGGTGGGTAGTAAATTCAAAAACCAAGTTTTACATGTCATGTCTTTCTGGCTTTCCTTTGCTGCATAGTGTGATAGACTGTGAATCATCTGCACGACATTTCAATTCACTCTGTCAAGACCTTCTGTAGACTTTGATGTCGAAAGGCAAAGCTGGAATATTCATGAGCATGTATTATTGCTGGCATCCCGTTTAGTTTCTCACTGGTTTGTTTCCGGCAATATTACCTTGTTAGTTTAAAACTATTTTACTGGCCTGAGCATGCATTCAACTTTGAAGTGTCTTTGTGAAATATAGCATTATTGGACAAACATTGAAGCTAACAGACGACTGGTTGTTTTTAGTCTACAGTCTTGGTATTACTCAACGGCAAACTCCATCAACAAAGGTAAATTTATTAGATGTTACTTTGATCGATTATTGTGAAAAGAACGCCTGGGAAGATTCTGCAGAGCAAGTTGTATTTGGCATGCATTCTCGAAATAATAACTCCTACGGTGCCGACTTTCTCTTCCTGTTTAGCGGTATAGAAACACTACACATTGGGGAAAGATTAGGACCATCTAACACCAGGTGACTTACATGCTATTATATATTTTGTAGGAAACTCTCATCGAGCCACATTTTCATGCTTCATCAATTTAAGTAGATCAGTAAAATACAGATTGTGTGGTATGTGAATATGGAATGATGCCATAGTCTCGAATACTTGAGTAATGTTCACTACGATTTCGCAGATTTACGAAGACGATTCTACTGTAGAGATCATCCCTAATTGATAATCAATACATATCCCAGTTTCATAAAAAAATATATAAGTCCTCTTAAATTTATTTGTCACAAACACGTTTTATTGTAGTTTAATTGCTTGTATTTGATTGAGTTATCTAACCTTCGTTTACTGCATTCCTTCCTACACATCAGTCAGGGGCTTTTTTTGACTCGCCATGCCATGAATCGTGGTCGACTATTTAGTTTGTTTGTAGAGATTTCAGTCGGTGTATCTGTTGCACACAGTCGCCACATTGAAGAAACTGTGCTTTAGCTTGCAGAGATCTTCCAGCTACTTGAAAACTTTGTAGAATTTAAACTGAATATGTTTGTAAATATATATTTTTTTACCTTTTTATCTTTATCTTAACAACGGTCCGAAAGTAAAGATCGATGTCACGGTGTACAATATACATATTATTCTGCAGCACTGATTATGCGAATTTTCACGTCGTAATTGAAATTTATCGCCCAAGACGTTTTTTAGCTCTATTTGATATGGAATTTGTTACCCGGTCGGCGATACAGAATAAGCCGATACATACAAGCAGAAATCAGTTGCTTATGGTGTTGCTCCAATCTTGTTTTTCTAAAGTATCAGATGGTAATATTTCTCCTCGAATCCTTGTCTGTGATATTTATACTCGAACCAATGCGAAATTAAACATTTAAGACATATTACAAGGAACAGTCAAGTGTTAAATCACTCTTAATAATATTGAGTGAACAAATGACTTTTGTGCTTTAACTTTCCATTACATGGTTTTGTGAAATTTAAAATGTTTGCAGTGCAGTGGAAAATATATTATCATACATGTTCCATCCCCCATAGCCATGGATTCAAAACGTAACTGATTCAACTTTTCTAGTTTCTGCATGGTCAATTCTATTTTAACACATTGCAAATTTTTAAGAAGGTTATCAAAACCACAATTACAAGCTGGACCACCTCTCATAGAGAACAATCGGGAATATAAAACGTGCCGGGGAACTGAAGGTGTTGATAGTGTTATTTCAATTGAAATGAAGGGCGCAGCCTTCCATAAAGACTTCAATGGCGGTTACTATCTCAATTCGGTAAATGAAAGCTCTAGACATGAAATGGAGATTATCAGGGTAAAGAGCTTGAAAGGCATTTGATTTGCTCTAATGACGCTTAATTTACGTAACTGCGAGCGGTAGTTAAACGCTTTCCTTTTGCTCGCTAATTGAAATCAGCTAGTGAACCGCAATATCGTTGGCGAACTTTATATGAATAACAAAATCATCCTTTTGCAAGATTATTGTTTCACGAAGCTGCAGCATGATGGACATAAGAGATATTTTCTATTTTGTTTCCATTTTCTTTCCCAATTCTTAGAATGGAACTACAGGCCAAAATCAAAATTATAAATATAGAATCAAACATGATAGAAAATCAACTTACTCTCTGTTTGAAGCTGTGAACCGTTACTTGCGTAGAGTTGGCTGTTATAGATCTCATAGCCTATTCGTCAGTTTATCAGGAGTTCTGATTTCATGTTTTTGCACGTGTTTGGTTCACGAGACATCACAAGCCTACCTCAAGTGTAGCGCGTTTTTTTTTTCTCAATCCTCAACCCCGGCCCGAGTTCTATGAGGGGTGATCTCCGCCAAAATTATGTTTCAAATTGTGTTATGCAGAACCTCCAATTTTGTTACAAGCCATCAAATTCTTTTCCAAAGAAATCTGAAGGTTAGGTCTCCAGCCCTTGGAGAGAAAGCCTATAAAGCAATTCTGAGGCCGAAAATGGAGTACTGTTCCACTGTCTGGTATCGGAGGAAGGGACTGAGTGGAAAAAAGTGGCTCATATGGGATGAAATGGTACAAAGAAGGGCTGCTAGATGGGTGCTGTCAAGATACCATCCATTAGCAAGTGTTACTGAAAAGCTCCAAGAATTTGGCTGGCCATCCCTCAAGCAACGGAGAACCGTCTCACGCCTTGTTCTCCTGTATAAAATTATGTATGGCTTTGAGCAGTTAATCCAGGAAACAATATCAGGTTACCAACTAGACACTCACGCCACATAAAACCTTACTCGCTCCTCCCCATAATCTGCAATACAGAATCTCAAAGCTTTCTTTTTACCCCAAAAACTATTCGTGATTGGAACTCTCTGCCAGACTCTGTTTTCTCCCAGGCCTCAAATGTAAACTTGTTCAAGAGCCTGGTAGCAAATTCTGTAAAATAACATCACTCTGACCGCTCGTCCAATAATCCTCAGTTCGAGGGATGGCCTTATTGGAAAATAAATAAATATTAGCCAAATGGTTAAGCGTTGGTTTCAGTAGCGATATAAGCAGTAGCATAGGGGGAATTATAACAAACCTTATGGACCCGACATGAGCCGAGAAGCATAAGCAAAAGTGCAAGGATCAGTAAGCCTTGCATGGCTACACGTTCTAACATTGTTGTATAACATTTGTTAGAAGGTTTAGCCTGGTCAAGTGAAAACGCCTACGAATAAAGCCCCGCTACACGTTCTAACATTATTGTTATATAACACTGTTAGAACGTGTAGCCGGCATGTTAGATGATGTTTGACTAAAATTTTGTGTTGGAAGAATGTTTGATCAAAATCAAAACATTCTTCTAACAACAAAATGTTCGGGCTTAAAATGCAAATTCGACAATCTTAATTATTGGTGTACCAAAGTACTTTTATTTGTCTTTCTCTGCGACATCGTGTCTCTTGTGTTGCTCTTAAAGCCAGAAAAACAAAGTGCTTACGCAGATTAACACTACCTATACCAGACTATGAAAGCAGTTCACATTATTTTCGTGGCAGTACGCAGCTCTTACAAGGTCTTCTCTGATTTGCTGAGTTAACAATAGAACAAACAACGCAACAATGGACTCTATCCCTAAAAACAATAGAGCTGCGTGATATGCAGGTCCAATGAAATTAGAGGTTGTAAAGAGCTGCATGGGGTCGGATATTTTCATTGAAATCTCTGTTCACACTAAGAGGTTCACGCCTGTTCGCCGAGTACTGTGGGATAGATAAAGTGGCTCCGATGTATTTGTTTAGCATATGACATATAATGTCCAGTCCATCATGTTCCAGAGAAATACCAAGTTACGATGTAATGCATTGTAAATTTTAGAAACAACCAAAAATATTTATAGTTTTTAAACAGAACAGCATCAGTCATATTTTTCGCAAAACCCTTTAAAAATCAGACCCTCAGTCGATATTAAGACGGGAAAAAATTGTACTTTAAACCAACGCAGCTAGAGTGTTCAATTTCATTTTGCCACCTGGGCTATCGTTCAGTATTAATATGAATTGACATCTCCAATGTCGGACGGAATGAAAAGAGAAATGAGACCTCGCCCGATGCAAAGATGCATTGCGGCGTGCTAAAAGCAAACCGCGCCATTTTTATCTCCTGTAAGTTAATGTTTAACTTACAGGAGTTTATGTGGGCTAACATGCATTCTTTATGCATTTTTGTTAGCAAAAAATGCGTTAGATACTATTAATAGACTTTTTTTTCCATTGCTGCAGTTGAGGGTATTACGATGTTGCCATAATGAAAATGTGGGTAAACTAATGGGTGATAACAGGAAAGCTCCTGGTGATAAAGCATTCTTAGTGTTTTGGGAGATACGTAATACCTAGTAGCTTTAAAGAGAATGTCTCCAGTCTTGGAGACCTTTCTTGTTATATAATTTATATGGTGTTTTCATGTTAAGTTGGAATCTAAACATTTCATTGATTCTACACGAACTGACACAGACAATTTTTAATAGCGATAGCGGAATGAGACAACATTGAAAAATAGTATACTAACGAATAGTTCCTGTACCGCAATAATTATCATGATCATTTAACATTTTAGCAACCTAAGCGGTACCAATCTACATATTTTGATCTCTAAAAGGTACGACGAGCACCCCAGGCATTTATAAACTTGTAATAAAAAGTCCTACCATCTGTCAAAAGTCGTCCGCCGCATCTTTTGAACTACAGTGGTCACAGCGCTGATCCAAAACAATTGATAATAATCTCGACATTGGGTTGTGGCGCACAGAAAGATAACAATATCATTTTCCAGACTACAAGAATAGGAAAACAAACTAATGTTTCCTGAGAAGACAAAAACAATGTCAGTTGACATCAGAAGATAAAGTAATTCAAGCTCTCGCAAGGCGAGATCTACTGGTCACGATTTACTGATAATATGTTATTTAAAAGGCAAACTGATCCTTACGACAGGAAGACGAGATTGCGAAATCTCTTTCAGTCTCTTCTCCTTGCTGTAAGGATCAGTTTGCCGTTTTTTTGCTTATTATTTCAAGATTTTTACTGATTTAGGTCTAGAAAAGATCCAGCACTCATCATTGGTTTGTCGCAGTGGTTTGGCATTTATTAGGTTTTTTGGGTTTCGTGTCTCTTGCGTTGCTCTTAAAGCCAGAAAAACAAAGTGCTTAATACGCAGATTAACACTACCTATACCAGACTATGAAAGCAGTTCACATTATTTTCGTGGCAGTACGCAGCTCTTACAAGGTCTTCTCTGATTTGCTGAGTTAAAAATAGAACAAACAACGCAACAATGGACTCTAGCCCTAAAAACAATAGAGCTGCGTGATATCCTGCATGGGGTCGGATATTTTCATTGAAATCTCTGTTCACACTAAGAGGTTCACGCCTGTTCGCCGAGTACTGTGGGATAGATAGTGGCTCCGATGTATTTGTTTAGCATATGACATATAATGTCCAGTCCATCATGTTCCAGAGAAATACAAAGTTACGATGTAATGCATTGTAAATTTTAGAAACAACCAAAAATATTTATAGTTTTTAAACAGAACTGCATCAGTCATATTTTTCGCAAAACCCTTTAAAAATCAGACCCTCAGTCGATATTAAGGCGGGAAAAAATTGTACTTTAAAACCTACGCAGCTAGAGTGTTCAATTTCATTTTGCCACCTGGGCTATGACCGGCTATCGTTCAGTATTATTATGAATTGACATCTCCAATGTCGGACGGAATGAAAAGAGAAATGAGACCTCGCCCCGATGCAAAGATGCATTGCGGCGTGCTAAAAGCAAACCGCGCCATTTTTTTTCCATTGCTGCAGTTGGGGGTATTACGATGTTGCCATAATGAAAATGTGGGTAAACTAATGGGTGATAACAGGAAAGCTCCTGGTGAAAAAGCATTCTTAGTGTTTTGGGAGATACGTAATACCTAGTAGCTTTAAAGAGAATGTCTCCAGTCTTGGAGACCTTTCTTGTTATATAATTTATATGGTGTTTTCATGTTAAGTTGGAATCTAAACATTTCATTGATTCTACTTGTTTAATGTACCATTCAATTTAAACGTGATTCGTTTGATGGGCGTGACTCAAATGGATTTTTACCCACAACACATGAACTGGCACAGACAATTTTTAATAGCGATAGCGGAATGAGACAACATTGAAAAATAGTTGACCAACGAATAGTTCCTGTACCGCAATAATTATCATGATCATTTAACATTTAGCAACCTAAGCGGTACCAATCTACATATTTTGATCTCTAAAAGGTACGACGAGCGCCCCAGGCATTTGTAAACTTGTAATAAAAAGTCCTACCATCTGTCAAAAGTCGTCCGCCGCATCTTTTGAACTACAGTGGTCACAGCGCTGATCCAAAACATTTGATAATAATCTCGACATTGGGTTGTGGCGCACAGAAAGATAACAATATCATTTTCCAGACTACAAGAATAGGAAAACAAACTAATGTTTCCTGAGAAGACAAAAACAATGTCAGTTGACATCAGAAGATAAAGTAATTCAAGCTCTCGCAAGGCGAGATCTACTGGTCACGATTTACTGATAATATGTTATTTAAAAGGCAAACTGATCCTTACGACAGGAAGACGAGATTGCGAAATCTCTTTCAGTCTCTTCTCCTTGCTGTAAGGATCAGTTTCCCGTTTTTTTGCTTATTATTTCAAGATTTTTACTGATTCAGGTCTACAAAAGATCCAGCACTCATCATTGGTTTGTCGCAGTGGTTTTGCATTTATTAGGTTTTTTGGGTTTTTGATCGCGATTGACTGTCGGGGAAGAGGGGGGGAGGGGGGGGGGAGTTTATCTATATAAGTGTTTTAAGAAGCAGGCCGCAGGGATTAGTGTTATTAAACAAAGAAGTTAACATATTTTGTTTTTCGAAGGGGCCATGGCCATGGTGCACAGAAGGATTAGAACACCTGACTGCGTGCGTAATCTATAGGACACGTGCATTTTGACTCCAGTCGGCTTGTATTTACTGTCGCGAAATCACTCGTGGAACCTTAAGGTGTTTCGATACAGTTTTCTGGAGACCATACCTACAGGCTTTTTTAAAAGCTTTTAGGCTTTTAAGCGGTCTTTTCCAAGTCAGATCAACGTAAAATTTTCACTATTAACTGGTTTTGAATTGAAGTTTGGCTAAATATATATTCTGGTAAAATCGATATTACCATGACAACGATAAACAAGAAACTTTGAAATCAGTTAAAGTGAAATTTTGCGCGTTTAAGA
Organism: Cladopsammia gracilis; assembly: GCA_022457155.1. Classification (NCBI taxonomy): domain Eukaryota; kingdom Metazoa; phylum Cnidaria; class Anthozoa; order Scleractinia; family Dendrophylliidae; genus Cladopsammia; species Cladopsammia gracilis. Next base: position 149,912 of record JAJGOT010000408.1, on the reverse strand, counting down.
TTTCGCATTGAAAATCCCACATAGACATCTTAAAATATGGTATATGGCATATATATTTTGCAAGAATAAAAAAAATCCGTATGTTTGATTTCAAATAAATCGGAATAACATTTCAAACATTACAAACCTTACTATTTGTATACTGGTACTAAATTGAGCGAGAGATTGACACTGGTTTTGTGAAATTACTTCAAGATAGTGTCAAAAAGTAGCTTGATGTTATGTTTGCACATCATGTAATTTTTATTTCTCTTTTGTGATCTTGAGTTTTACCTTTTTTCCTAACATCGCTCCATGTGCAATTTTTGGGTAATTTTCGATTTTAATCGCTTTTGCAAAAATCGGCTCGATGGATTTGTTAAATTTGTTAAATTTAAATTATTGAAATAAAATGATGATAAAATGATAAATGATAAATGATGATAAACGTTCACCACGCATGCTTACCGATGTGAATAATATTATGTGAAAGTTTTATTGACATTGATTCGCTGGATCAATTTAATACCAGTATACAAATAGTAAGGTTTAAAATATTAATGCGATTTATTTGAAATCAAACATACAGAATTTTTATTCTTACGAAATATATATACAGGAAATATATATATACATATATATATATATATATATATATATATATATATAGGATGGAACATGGATAAGGAATTTCCAACAACAGAAAAAGGATATTTTATTATCCTGCTTTGCAAGATTTTTCATTGACTGGATATAAAACAACTATTCACTGAAGTGGAGGTCGCGCGCAAATTGCTGGGAGGTGCATAACACTTGCTATTCCGAGTTTCAGTAGCCAATCAGAGCGCGCCAACAATGCTATCTACTGTTTCAGTATATACTAATTACATCCTAAAGTAAAAAGGTGTAAATCCTTTCAAGAAAGTGTCAATGTCATTTATAACACAAACGTTTCGGGAAAAGTGTCAATTTCATTTATAACAAACGTTTCGGGCTGAGCCGTCAGCCCGAAACGTTTGTGTTATAAAAGACATTGACACTTTTTTGAAAGGATTTACACCTTTTTACTTTAGGATATAACCAGAGTGTCACGCATCACTGAAAAAATTTTTTTGCTTTCTCCGTGTTGCTATATTAATTACAGTTATTCTTGGTTTTCACATGATGTCATAAAAAATTAAAAAATCTAAAGAATACTTCCTACAAAGCTGTTTCTAACATGGCATGTGGATACTAGTGTTATAACCGTTCACAAAAAGTTTCAGGTTTTAACGATGTTTTACTTCCAATTTATAAAGGTTTTAAATGTGTCACGCAATTCGTCACGCTATTTCAGATAATCCGTGAAAATAAACAAAATTGAATCAGCTGCAAGTTATTGTTTGCATTATAAATGTAATTTGTGATAATCGGTATTAACATAAATTAATATTTTGCCGACACGGAGCAGAGAACTGGGTTCTAGTGTAGTGCGCAGGGGCTCACGGTTCGTGAGTTTGGAAAGTGTTCGTTGATAGATTTGTGTCATTCTACGGTCAGCCTCGCCGCCTCTAGTACTGTTCAAACAAGTTCAATGTTACCCCAATTTTTTGCTTTCCTCCCTGGCAATATGAATGAGGCTACAGCGGTTCGACTAATAACACAGAACAACCAGGACCCTCTTGGTCAGTTTAAGACTCTGGTTAAAGATTCCAGTTTAGCTCTCAAGCGTTCAAATGAGGATATGGCTGCCCAGCAGATGACAGAAATCAAAAGAATCAAGCGCGGTTTCACTCCCCAATTCAACAAGAAGAGCAGCGAGGACCAGTACAACGTCAATAAAGCGATTAAAGAAACCATGAAGGACGCAAAGGCCGCTCTGGAACGCAAAGATATGCAGAAATTAAAGGATGCCTCAGACAAAGGTTTGGCTCTCGTGCAAGAGCGTGAAAAATTCATCCTGCTTGCAGATAAGTCACCGTTTGGTTGGAAAACTGTCAATGAATACAAACATCATGATTTGGCCGACGACGAAGAAGACGAAAAGAAAATTTTACAGAGCCGTAAGCGTTTCACCCGCGCGTTCTTCCCACCAACGAAAACCTTGCCGACGTCCATTCAGGCTAAATCTCCACAGATCGCAAGACAACAATCATCTTATTTCTTCTCTCGCCTTAATCAACAACATTTAGTGCAAAGATCTGCTACTGGTGTTTGCTTTGCGTGCGGAAAACCTCTGACGCTGTTCAGACATGGAGTTGGACGAAGATTACTATCAGAAGGACTCTTGCCCATCATCTCTATATTTTGTTTTTTTTGGACCCCGAAGTACAATGCGAATTTAAGTCTGACCAGGAATTCGTATCGGTCTGAGGGAGATTATATTGAGTAATTGAGTTCTGGAAGAGCATTAACACGCCGAAGTTTATTATCGATGTTATTCCATTTGTATGCAAATTGCCGTTGCTCAAAATTCCCACGTCTTTTACGGCCAGTAATAACGCGTTAGCTTTGAAGGATTCTAGTTCCATTGAGAATGTCATAAACGAGCTCATTAGTCCACATTGTATTACTGAAGTTTACGAGCCACCTTTCACTATGGACTCTTTGTTTGTGTTAACGCAAAAATCTGTTTAACGCGTTTTATTTTAGATGTGCGTCACGACAAGAGAAAATTTCAGATGCGAAGACTTGACTGTTGCCTAAAAGATTTAGAATCCGGGAGACTATACGTTCTCTTTTGATCTTGTGGTCATCATCATGTTGAAGATCTTCGTTCATCGAAAGTTTCTTTCTTTTTCTTGGACATTTTCCGCCGGTCACGCTAGATATTTTATAAGTTTTCAGTTTTACCTTTCGGTTTTAGTTTAGCGCCTTACCTGTTTACGGAATTGTTTAAGCCGTTAATTGAGAAATGGAGATCTGAAGCCGGGTAAATTGTTGCCTTCTTAGACGACGGTCTCGTCGCTGCTGTCGGTTACAACAACGCAAAGATTGCGAGCCTTCAGGTTCATGCCGATTTGCTTATCTCTGGTTTTCTTCCTAATGAAGCCAAATGTCTTGGGGCCCAACTCAGGTAATTTCTCGGCTCGGAACTGTCATCAACACGTACGGCCATGTCGGAAATTTACGCTACATATAGACAGACAGATAGATGTGTTCCATATTGGTCGCTTCTTTTCGCGTCCCAGTTCGTAGGATTGCGAGGGTTAGCGGGGAAAATTATTTCACTCGGTTACTGCGTGGGCAACGTCTCCCAGCTTATGACTAGAAATCTATTTGCTATGATCAACACTGCGTCGACATCACTTTCCTCCCGAGAATGCTGAATGCTGAATTGATCTTCGGGAAAACCAACGTAGCGAGCCTTAACGGCATACCTATTTGGCCAGCCCGTCATAAGTCCTCTTATGAGTGATATATTCCGATGCAGTGGCCTCATCTTGTGGAAGTTTTATAGTTTCGACGGCAAAATTTTTCATCAATACCCGTTCCGATTTCGAGAAAGCGCAAGGTTCCACGTTCAGAGAGTTGCTTGCCGTTTTTCCTGTCATTGAAAGCTTTCTAGGAGGCCAGTAAGCCAGTTACCTGGTCTACTGATAATCTAAAGGTCCGGCTTTACAACAGCCTGCAGTAGGCATCTTTCAGAGCTGTCTGTTCAACGACGTTGACATCGACATGCAGTGGATACTATTAAGGAATCTAAATACTATTGCAGGTGTTATATTCAAGTTCATTGATTATGTCGATTACACCATTGATGGCACGGTTTTCTATGCTCTCGACGGTTTAGCGGGTCTTCATACCTGTGATAGGTTCGCATGTTCATTCAACGCTAACGTTAAATGTTTTCAATTCCAGATTCTACCAACCCGGTTCCAGCGGTGCATACGCCTTTGCCCAAAATTGGTCCCATCACGACAGCCGGCTGCGTCCTCGGGTTTACTTAACGTGCATAGTCTTCAGCCATACGAGATCTTGCAGTGCTAAGGGAGCTCTCAGTGTACCATTTTGGAAGTCTGCCCATTTCTGGCCCATTCTGCGTTTAGATGGTTTTCCACTGGAGCACCTTTATTCATGATTGGGGCATTCTATCTAATTTAATTTGCCTAATTTACTTATAGATGTCAAGCCAGAAACTCTATTTTCGGTTGTAATCCCGTGACGGTCCCTTCATTAGCAATTCGTATTGACTTTAGTATCGCTCCTAGGTCGGGCTACGAGTTATCTAGTGAGAGCTTTCGTGTCCCAAGTGAATGCACAGAGATATGACTATTTTGCTGAGATTTCCTACTGAACGTATTTCAACCAGAGTCGAGTTTCTAGGGTATTTTTTTTTTTTTCCTAGATTGAATTGCCTGTTAGAGGTGTTATGCCTTAGATGGGCTTAATGAATGCCCTAGATGGGCTTAGCGTTATGCCCTGGAGGGGTTTACCAAATGCCCAAGATGGGCTCAGCGTTATGCCCTGGAGGGGCTTACCGAATGCCCTAGATGGGCTCAGCGTTATACCCTGGAGGGGTTTACCGAATGCCCAAGATGGGCTCAGCGTTATGCCCTGGAGGGGCTTACCGAATGCCCTAGATGGGCTCAGCGTTATACCCTGGAGGGGTTTACCGAATGCCCAAGATGGGCTCAGCGTTATGCCCTGGAGGGGCTTACCGAATGCCTTAGATGGGCTCAGCGTTATGAAATGCCCTAAATGGTTTTCAATGTTATGCCCAAGAGGGGTTCAATGTTACGCCCTAGATGGGTTTTAATGTTACGCCCAAGAGGGGCTCAATGTTATGCCCGAGAGTGGCTTAGACAGGCTCAATGTTACGTCCAAGAGGGGCATGATGATATGCCCTATAGGGGATCATCCCTATTTTCTAAGAGGAGCTAAACGGGGTTTAAGTTTGGTATTATGCTTGTCGAATCAGTTAGGATAGTTTTCTGTTTTTGACAGCAGGGTTGCGAGCGCAATTTAAATTCATTTTTTTTTATTACCCGTTCGTCCGTACATTTTTCTTTATGAGTTCGTCTCTTACATTATATGTGTTTCATAATGTTCTTAGATATCTCCTCGTCCGCATTTTGGTCTGCAGGAAGCCCGGACAACGTACCAAGTTATCCAGCTAAAACAGAATCTCAAATTCACCGTGCTTGCTTCCAAAACCACTGGGTCATCGCAAAACTACCGTTAATAGATGGCGAGACTTTGCTAAAGACGTGTTGCGTATTCCTGATTTTCCGGTCAGACCTTTGGATCGTGCCCTGCATCTGCAACATCTGCTCGAGTCCACAAAGTCAGTGTCTGCATCAATTGTGCTTTCTACTATACGCTTTTAAGTGGGCGCACTGTTAGCTGGCCAGAGTTGATTCCCCTTCAGTACACCCGACTGTCATTGCTGCAAAAGAAGGCGCTCTTCGCCTTGCCAGCCAACCTACCACCAGGAGGAACGAGCCCCTCGAAGTTACTCGTCTCAAGCAACTTGCTGAAAGAAAACTGATTGGGACAATCTTCTGCAATTAAAAAGTCTAGTTATGTTTATTCTCACTTTTTCAGGTTTCCTTAGAAGCTCTGAGTTATGTCTTATTCGTAGCAGGGATGTCCAGTTTAGCTTTGTTCATAACTTAAACGCAGAAGGCCCGGATAGCTGAGAATATCCACTGCCCGCAGTTAGCAGGTTAGCTGGTCGAGGCGAGCAGCTAAAACATTTATGTTAAGGATTCACTACCAAGCAGACTTGAAGTCTTCAAGTCCTTGTCGCTCTGAGCTCTAGCCCTTTCTTTTGCTGTCTACTATGGGCCTGGCTGACCAACGCGCCCATGCCTCAACGTTTGAGTGTGTTCGGTTGTGTAGTGAAGGCAAAATATGTAATTTGTGATAATCGGTATTAACATAAATTAATATTTTGCCGACACGGAGCAGAGAACTGGGTTCTAGTGTAGTGCGCAGGGGCTCACGGTTCGTGAGTTTGGAAAGTGTTCGTTGATAGATTTGTGTCATTCTACGGTCAGCCTCGCCGCCTCTAGTACTGTTCAAACAAGTTAACTTTCGTCTAAGTTGTTTATTGTAATACCTTAAGATTTGTTATCGGCAGTTTTAGCCGCATTTTAGTCGTTTGTTTCTTAGTTAAAAACACCTTAAAACCCCAAAGGTAGCACCACTGCATAGGTCGGGGGTACACGGTCCCTATTTTTTCCAACAGTTGGTTTTTTGGGGTTTACGTGTCCGGCTCTGGTGCGGTTAGAGTTATCGTTATATTATAGTTCTTCGTCAATAACAAAATGTATCGTGGGCCTGGCCGGCCAACCTAGAGTTATTGTAATATTATAGTATAGTATATTATAGTAATATTGTAATACGATAGTCCTTTGTCAATAATAAAATGTATCGTGGGCCTGGCTGACCAACGCGCCCATGCCTCAACGTTTGAGTGTGTTCGGTTGTGTAGTGAAGGCAAAATGTGTTTCTAAGCCGAGTTAATGGAGCTTATAGCATATACAATATTTTTTTTATTTGAATTTTGGTGCAATTAAGACTTTGAATCTTTGGCCTCCATGTTTGTGCCCCTGAGTGGGGCACAAAGATGGCCGCTCCATACATTTCTTACTAAAAATGTCTAAGACTCGTTCGCCTATAACTCTTGAACGAAATGCTTTCGCGCTTCAAAATTTGGCCATGATGTGTAGTTTTAAACTCTCTACAATTCCATAAACATTTTGGAATCGAAATCTATTGTTTATTGCTTCTGAATTTTGATATGACGTGAAAACCAAGAATAGTGCGAAAGCGAGCACAATAAATATCGCCGAAGAAAATCAGGCGATATTGCGCAAGCCTGAGCACAAAAACTGTCTGTTTTATAATTAACATATTGACTAAGAGAACGAAAAAACTAAGTTTCGCCACAAAGGCAATTCTGATTTCTGGTCCTGTCAGGCAAACAAATTTGATGAACTGCGCATGCAATCCACCTATATATTCTTGTAATTCTGAACTTTATCCCTAAACTATTTGTTCTGTTTTGCTCTGTAGAATCTTTTCAGCCGAGTTATCCAATTTAGTGGTAATTTGGTGTCATTTTGCATAGTAATAACGACTAAAAGCTGCCACGTTCTGATTGGCTAGAAAGCGTATTTTGTCAAGTAATACATGATTTGGCTTTATTTATTTATTAAGTATAACAAGGAAATAAGGTAAGCGAAATTTCGATATAGTCTCGCGGGAAACTGTCTCTTTTTTAAGTTAGCTGGGGGACCGAGCGACCCCGTAGCTGTCCAAACGATGTCTGTGATTGGCGAACGATACAATTGACAGAGGCGTTCCTAGGCTTTTTCCGATTGTAAGCCTTGATGGTTGTGAGTGTCATTGTTTATAGTCAGGGACTTGAGCGCCGTAGGCGCAAACATGAGTGCCAAAGGCACGAATTTTTAGGAGAGTCCGGCGGCATGCCCCCCGCCCCCCTCCTTAGGGAAATTTTTGAAATTGGACTCTCTGAATCGCCATTTCACTCCTTCCCTGGACAGGAAGTGGTTAACCGGGAAGGTCTTTTAACGCATTAAAATGCTAACAAAAAATTATTTGAGTTGATAATTGTGACAATCATCAGTCTGCAGGTGTCCGTTTTTAGTAGAAGATTCTATCTTTGATAAACAAATACAAAACCATCCGATTTATTTACACATAGAAAATAACTATTTCGTGTGAAAGTATCAGACCTTGCATGTCAAACGACGGGACGTTACGTCCGGCCTCCGGCCATAGAGCGAGTTGTGATCGAGTAATGCTCTTGGAGATACGCCTTTCATTAAGTCTACACTAAGTCCTCACTGTCTACAGTTGGATCACCGCTTAGTCCAGCAGCCGAGCTTTGTGAATCGTTCTAATACAACATTTTTAAAAAGTTATTATACCGTCTGAACGGCCTGTAAGCCCGTGCTTATTTGCTTGAAGGCAGGTACGCGCCTGATTGATTCACTTGAACAATGCCCCTGTCCCTAATCCCTATCCCAGCGGAACAAATCTATTGTTTTCTTAGCGAATCACAGATATCGTTTGGACAAGTGCTGGACTGCAGGGGAGAATTGGGCAACCCCGTAGCTGTCCAAACGATGTCTGTGATTGGCGAACGATACAATTGATATATCACTTGAACAACGCCCCTATCCCTAATCCCTATCCCAGCGGAGCAAATATCTATTGTTTTCTTAACGAATCACAGATATCGTTTGGACAAGTACTGGACTACCAGCGGGGGAATTGGGCGACCTCGTAGCTGTCCACGATGTCTGTGATTGACGATCGATACAATTGATATATCACTTGAACAATGCCCCTATCCCTAATCCCTATCACAGCGGGACAAATCTATTGTTGTCTTAGAGAATCACAGATATCGTTTGGACAAGTGCTGGACTACCAGGGAGTTAGCTCCGAACAGCGCCCCAAAAGAGAAAAGCGCAGGAGCTCCAATCACGTACATAACAGACTTCAACTGTTTGGTCCAAACATGTTCTCCGTAGCCTATTTCTCCTGTCAAAGCTCACCAACCGAATAATCCTCGATCGCCGTTTTACTTTATGGAGCGGTTTGCAATTAAGCGTAGCAAGTATTTTAGCAATTGCTCTGGTTTGCATAGCAACACTTAATGATTGGCTAACATAAAAAAGCTTGCGCCACTTTCTCAACCAATCAGAAGTTAAACCTAAACCAATTGTGACTTGTTCGCACACGTTTTCCCGCGCTTGGCGCCCGCTACATGTACTTGCTTCGAGTTCTGATATCGGTTCATTGGATTGTCTGCGTGTTATGATTGGCCAGAGTAACCACGACAGCACTTTCGGTAACCTCTTCCAATGCACATTATATCATGAATATCAGTAAGACGGCAAATTAGGACTAAAAAACTATACCTCATCGCAGAAATTTTCTGTTGGAAGAGCTTCGTGAAGAAAATAAATGATACATTTATCAATAAATTGATCATCGGTGAAAATATGATAATTATAGTCAAACCTCCCATAAGCGATTAACCAAAATGCAAAGCCAGTTTTGATGCAACTCCGAAGGACAACATTTTCGTTTTATTGGAGTTGTACTGTAACGCAGTTCAATTTGCGTCTGTAACTACATAGAAATATGGCGAGTGGTCGCTTGTAAGGAGTAAATTTGTTTCGTTTTTGGTAACAGGTGTGCCATCGACGCCAGTAATGGCTCGGATACGTCCACAGGATGGAAGACGGACGCATCCCCTGCTTAAGACCGTTTGTACGGTGAGCTGGCCACAGGAACTCAAGCCATTATTCGCCATTACTGAGCTTCAAGGACGTGTATAAACGGGAATTGAGGCGCTGACCGGCATCAACAAAGCTTAACCAGTTTGGATTCTATTGTTGACGACCTTCATCTCTGGAGCCGCGCGGTCGTAGATGGTGTCATGAATAAGACCCTCCAGCTGGACGAGAACAGAGAAAGCAGACAGTTGACCAGGGCTGCGTGAATACAGCATACTCAAGTATGTTAAGGAGCCTAATTTGCATAACATCTGAAAACGATCATAACTTTAACAGTGATTTTACAAAACAGGCTCAAACTTGGCAGCAGGATAAAACTGACTTAATGATCTTAATGAATATTGGCATCACGTGACCTAGTAACATTGTATTATAGTCTATTATCACAAACAGTAATTTGAAAATGGGGCGCTGAGATGGCATCTGATGGATATAAATGTAAAATAAAACGTTAATGAATTTGTATGGTTTCCCTTAAGACGGACCATTATTTTTCTGGAGGGGGGATGAGAAACATTCCACTGCAAACATTTTTTTTAATTTGTGCGCCTCTGCAATCATTTTTTTCCAAGAGCACCTTCTTGCAAACATTTTTTTTTTTTCATTTTTAACCCGTGAACACGCGCATGCGTAATGAACGGGTTATCGGTAAGGAGACAGATATGCAAATGAGCACTGACCGCTCCCTCGCTCCTTCCATCAGCTGTAAACTTGTCACTGCTTTGTTACGAATGCGTTTCGTAACAAGAACAGCGTGAATCCAGCGATAACAATAACTAATTTGTTGTAAAGGAATATAAACAACAATAAGCTAAAAGATGTTTCGCATTTGGAGTCTTTAATGCGACATAAAATCGATCTAAAAGGATTTTCTAATCGAGACACGCGTTTTGATGCGTATCTATCTTTAAATAACAAAATTTAGTCTTAATTGAGCACGTGTTCCTCGATGGCCTCTTGGGCTAAGGCGCTGGATTTGACAATTTTTTTTTTGAACTGGACATTATGAAAGTGATTTCCTTTTTTTGCGTTCGCCCGTGACTCTTCTTTTTTTCTTTTTTTTTTTCCTCGAACTGGACATTATGAAACTAATTTCCTTTTTTTTTTGCGTTCGGCAAAAATCCTTACGGTTTATTTAAAAAAAAAATCGAACCGTGTCAGTGTGAAAACATAAGCTTGCCGAAATATTGTGTTGCGTGTTAGCATTTTTTATTCACGGGTTGGCTGTTAGGAGCCTTTGATTTTTACAGTGCTCAAGGCTCTGGTGCTAAAAATATTTGAGCTAATGAGCTAGTTTTCGAAAAAAATCAATAGTGCTATAGCCAATTATTTTGGCCCCAGACGCTCCTTGTAATTTATAGTTTGCTGTTGCTTTATACATCACACACAGTTTTAATTCCTACGCAGCAACTGGTGCAAATAAAGGGCATACGACAGGAAATATGCAAAGAGAGTAGCAGGCTTTTTCGCGATTCCACAGTACCGAAGTCCTGATCCTCTTTGTCGTTCTTCCCACAGGCCATCATACTCGTACCACCCGGCCTGTGGTACCAGCGGTGAAGGCAAGCACATTGCTGATTTAAAATGATTCCCATCGCCATAGGTTACTCCAAATAACTTGTAAACAGTTAGTGACCCATTAGCTTTGATGGTAATATCGTCAGGAAGATGACAGACGGCTGAAACTCGCCCATTTCTTGACAGAATGTCAAAGTTAAATGGCAAGGCAAGCTGCATTCCTTGAATGAAAACCCGCGGCACAACGAAGAGCTTTTTGGCTGCTTTTTGCGAAGGCAAGGTGTAGGAGTTGTCTTGTGCAGCCAAATGGAAAGACGCATCTTGAAGCTATTTTCAACTGTATTTGCTTTCGCATCGCTGAGCAATATTTCAGTTTTGGAACTAATATTTTTTAGTACGTTATCTGACTTCACTGCAAACTTTTTTTTACACATATCGTGTTTGCAAACAATTTATTTTGTCTTTTCAGGCCCTGGAAACAATTTTTGTCAATATTTCTGATCCCCCACCCCCCCCCCCCCCCCTTCTCTCTCCAGAAAAATAATGGTCCGTCCCTTATATGAATCTGTCCGGAATGGTTGACAATGATTTATAGTTGAAGAGTTATTTTCAATTGTAAAATAGGTATCGTGACACATTTTGTTTCTTAATAACTTTTGAATTATTCGGACACAAATAGCCTTTATGCATTAATGCAAAAAATCTATCACTCACTCATGCCCATTATGCCGGGTGGCGTGTAGGGCAGCAACGTCGTCCCTCCACTTATGCCGGTCTTTCGCCATAACTCGAATGCTGCTCCAGGTCTTTCACGTTTGCTTCATTTCTTTCTCCACCGTCCACCGCCACCTGGTCTTCGAGCGACCCCTGTTTCACTTTCCCTCTCGCGTACCTTGTTCTTACATTCCAAAAGCCAGTCCGTGTAGTTGTTTTGGCGCTGACGGCTCCCGTAATCATGACAGTGGCTTCGTCTCGGCTTTTACCACTGCCAGTCATTCTTTCCCTTGGCGTGGATTCCGGAAGCCAGTCTTGCGCAGATGTTGAGGTACTCGTTGCTGTTTCCGTAACAAGGTTACATGACAGGGTTGTTAGCCCTGTGCAAAACAAACAAGGTTACATGACAGGGTTGTTATCCCTGTGCAAAACAAACAAGGTTAGGGGCAGTACGCAGCTCTTACAAAGGTCTTCTCTGATTTGCTGAGAAAACAATAGAACAAACAACACAACAATGGCTAACAATAGACCCTAGACCTAAAAACAATAGAGCTGCATGATATACAGGTCCAATGAAATTAGAGGTTGTAAAGAGCTGCGCGGTATCTGCAAGGTTACATGACAGGGTTGTTATCCCTGTGCAAAACGCCCAACCTGGAGGACCAGTAGATCAAAAAATATGAGCGTGAGATTTTCTTTTAGCCAAAGTTAACCATCCTTACCTCATTAGAAGTTTTTTGTTTGTCCAAACTAGGACGTCATCAGAAACGTGACTACAATAACTAAACCTTACGGAATTTAACTCTTTCACTCTCAGAGTCAATTATGAAGACATGTATTGTAGTTCTAACTTTTGAATCTGTTGATGAAATCCTATGGTGTGACCATTCAAATGAAACCTCTTCAGCAGTACTTTTGCATGGTACCATTTGTTCTAACTTTTGAGTCTGTTGATGAAATCCTGTGGTGTGACCATTCAAATGAAACCTCTTCAGCAGTACTTTTGCATGGTACCTTTTGTTCTAACGTTTGAGTCTGTTGATGAAATCCTATGGTGTGACCATTCAAATGAAACCTCTTCAGCAGTACGTTTGCATGGTACCATTTGTTCTAACGTTTGAGTCTGTTGATGAAATCCTATGGTGTGACCATTCAAATGAAACCTCTTCAGCAGTACTTTTGTATGGTACCATTTGTTCTAACTTTTGAGTCTGTTGATGAAATCCTATGGTGTGACCATTCAAATGAAACCTCTTCAGCAGTACTTTTGCATGGTACCATTTGTTCTAACTTTTGAGTCTATTGATGAAATCCTATGGTGTGATCATTCAAATAAAACTACTTGGGCAATACTTTTGCAAGGTACCATTTGTTTTTCAATATTTTACAAAATGAAATGTATTAACATGCTTGAGTAAGTCAGTTGCCACCGCAAAGAGATGCAAAGCTGACATTTCGTCAGAATTGTTCGCTTTTTAAGATTTTTTATAACAGGACAACCTCGTTCAAGATTACGTACGACTGTTCAAACCTAGTGCACATGCAGGTCCTTCTCACAGCATAAATTATGTATCATTAAGTCGTCAAAATGTTCAGGTTTTGAAGTTAGATATCGAAAGTTGTATAATTTATTGTAGTACTACAAAAATATGAAGGTTCCTACTTACAGTATTAATCTCATATTTAATTTGTAAATTGTATAACATTAAAAACGACGTTTCACTGTCAAGCTAGTACACCCCACTCTTGGAAACGACAAGAGATAAACATGTAAAGTTATTCGATCTACAATGTGTATCTTTAAGCTGGACAAACTGTTCTTTATGTAATAACCTAACGAATCTAAAAATATACAGGGGTGTAAAGGTCATCCTCTCATCATTATATCTGTACTTCTTTCGTGAAAGTTTACGTCGTTTTATTAAAGTGAGACAAGCAATAAAGCATTGCAATAATGCAAATGATAAACTTAAAAAATGAACTTAAACCTTAAAAGCATTCTTATAACTTTTCACTATCCCTATGATTTTATATTTTTGATCTAATTTTTATTAGTGACTTAACTGTTTTTCTTCAATCGCTAGGGATACTGGAGTTCTACAAATATATTACTATTATTTTCCTTTCTCCAGAGATTCTAACAAAGCCATTCATTTCGAGAAGATCTGAATTGGTCTACACAACTCGTTTGTTACATTTCTTGTCATTTGTATCGGTTGTGGTATCTCTTTCTATCTGGCACCGACTCAACCTTGTATTCAGTTTTTCTTATCAACCTTTGTGGCAGACATTTCCTTCGTAGAGCACATTTACGTATCTCCCTTTCTCTTCCTTGATGATAAATTTCAACTTAACATCGCATTCTTCCCGTTTGCACTCCGCAGCTCCTCTGAAGAACGGTGCTGAATTGATCTTGCGGGAATTGTCCGTTCGCACGTGATTATTCTTGAAACGAACGCTGCACCAAGGATTGCTTTTTTGTACACCACGTTTAAATATAGTAGTCCAGGCACCTCCCAACAAACGACCCCCACTCGGAAAGTGTTTGACGTCCATTAGATCCCAGTCGTGATCTGTAAGCTTAAATTTCGCTTCAGACCCATCGAGAGTAACTCTAAACAAATGTGCTTCTTCGTCAGAATCATCAGCGTTGTAACCCTAAAGACAGAAAAAATAGTACCACAGGGATTTTGACCTATTGGAGTTACAACCATTCTAGGAATAACAAAATAACTTATTTAAGAAATGATACTATAACACTATGAGAAATTAATCAACCAGTTCTTAAAAGAGGAAAAAAAATCATCGTTTGTTGCAGCGTTACTACTCCACATTTGTGGCCAATTGAGTGGCCAACTGTACAACTGGGACAACTATTATAATATGAATAATTGAATACCTCTGATTCTCAAAATCAAGAGAATCCAAGCTTCCATGTGTATTTTCACTTCTTTCTATTATGGTTTTTGAACCACACTGAAAATCTTGAAGAGTTTAAAACCACATCAGCGCCAAAGTTTGAAGCGCAAGCGAATATTAGACATTTTTAGTAAAAATAAGAGAGGATAAAGGGTAAGAGAGGCCATCACCCATACATGCCCTATTCCATAGGTGATCTGTCTCAGGTTATTTTTAGAAGCGTGGGTTATCCACGCGGAAACATTCGCGCCATGTGATTGGCTGTTACCTAACGCCTTGGGATCTCTACAGCCTTGGTGCCGGTCTAAAAATAACTTGAGACAGATTACCTATGGAATCGGGCATGTATGGGTGATGGCCTCTCTTACCCTTTATCCTCTCTTGGTGAAAATGTATGGAGCGGCAATCTTGGTGTCCTACTTATATTAACCCTCGGACGTACAAGGGGGGAGGAGGGGTGAGGGGGGGGGGGGGGTGAGGGGGGGGGGGTGAGAGGGGGGGTGGGATGGTGGATGTCAACCCCTTATGGTTTTTTTTCTCCTATTTTTTTCAAGAGCATTTAAAGGGAAGAACGACATATCAATGACACTTAAAATTGTAATCTAAAAACTTAATTTAATTTATAATATAGACGGCAAAATTACTGAATGCTGGTTGGCTGACAAAAAGGACATTTTTTTCTTAATTGAGGGCAAAATTACTCGCTCCTGATTGGTCGAGCATCAAAATTTCTCCCTCGTGATTGGTTGAGCGCGTCGTTTTCGTTGCATTCAGTTGGCTTGGCGGGATTTTGAAGAAAATTTACAAACGGAGCGCTCGTATGTTTCGCCAGAGATTTTGTTATAAAAAAGCAATGAAATCGGATGATACGTAAGAAAGGAATTCTATAGATGAATTACAGTATTTTACGGCAAACAGGAAGCGATTATTTGGGTTAAAACTAGTTTGATTAACTAGGCGCCTGTAGGCCAGTTTGCGACGTTGAAGACCTTGAAGAAATTCATGGCCACAAAAGCCGGTTAAGTTCCATCACTTCACTGAATATATGCGGACTTAAAGAAAGAACTGAAAGGGACAATTTACATTTAACAGGAGAAAGAATAAGGCTGAAAGAAGCGAAAGAAAGCAATTTTAATTGCTTTCTTTCGCCAAACGTGCAAGTTAGTTTGAACTCGCCATTTGTTGTTGTAATCAAAGCGACAAAAACTTCATAGCACAGGTACGCTTAAATAAAATTAGCTTTGTTTTGGTCGTAAAGTGTTTTATATCGATATATTAGGCTTTGTTTTCTAGACTCATAACAGCCAAATGCATCTTTGACATTAGAAATATGTTTAACAACAGTGGGTTGAAAAGTTTTTCTTGTCAGTTTGCGAGAAAGTATTTTCATGTCGGGTAGGTTTCAAGTCTGAGTGACTCTTGAAAAGTCCGAAAAGTTTCCCTACAATTTTGCCCTCTTCATTATAAACAAGTAATCACATGTTCTCTCGTAAAATTAAGGATTACCGGTAATACCACTTCTTCCCATAGGAATGCAGCCTTGTCGTTGGCTGGGAGGCTTGCGTGTCTCGATGACCCCGAGAGCTATGCCGGCGGGAGATTCGTCTCCTGGTAGGGCCACCCAAGCCGGACAGGTCAAAGGGTAGAGACCAGACTAAGAGCATTCCACCGGCCCTCTAGGTTTAGGGGTTAGGCATTGGGCCAACAACCCAATCCTGTAAAAAAACACACACGTTACAGAAACTACAACCACAAATCCCCAAAGCGGCTTGGTCGAGGAAGAGACCTCTCCAGTAGAGCTCATGACGCGACCTGGCGAAAGCCTTCGGGAAACCAGTGCGCCGACAACTCTTCTGACACCCAAGACCAAAGCCAGGATAGGGACCTGGAACATCCGAACATTATACGAGACGGGAAAAACAGCACAAGTGAGCCAAGAAATGCACCGCTACAACTTGAAGATACTTGGCCTAAGTGAGACAAGATGGACAGGAACAGGCCGCATGCGACTCGCATCCGGAGACACCATCATTTACTCTGGGTACGAAGAAGGCCAGCCACACATGCATGGAGTTGGGTTGCTGATGACACCTGAAGCAACACGAGCACTACTGTCATGGGAACCAGTGTCACCAAGAATTATAACAGCTAGATTCAACTCAAAGGGCAGGAAAGTCACCATCCTCCAGTGCTACGCCCCCACCAACACGGCGGATGAAGAGGTTAAGGAAGACTTCTACGAGCAGCTTCAAGCTGTCCTGGACAAAACACCGAGAACGGACCTGAAGATCCTCATGGGAGACCTCAATGCCAAAGTGGGAACCGACAACACGGACAGAGAAGTCATCATGGGCAAGCATGGAACAGGGGTACAGAATGAGAACGGAGAGCTCTTTGCTGAATTCTGCACCTCCAACGACCTGGTCATTGGAGGCACCATCTTCCCCCACAAGACGATCCACAAGACCACTTGGACGTCGCCGGATGGAAGAACGGCAAACCAGATCGACCACATTACCATCGGCAGGAAATGGCGAAGAAGCCTTCTCAACGTTCGAGTGATGCGGGGAGCCGATGTAGCCTCAGACCACCACCTCGTCATCGCAGCGCTTAAGATCAAGCTGAAAGCCTACAGAGACCAGGCAGAAAGACCATCCCATAAGTACAACGTGCACTGTCTGACAGAAACCGAAAAGATTACCGCCTTCAGATGCGAGCTGAGAAACAGGTTCAGCGCTCTCGACACATTACCTGACGAGACGATTGAGGAACACTGGCAAAACCTGAGAGAAACCTGGACAACAACATGCAACGAAGTCCTAGGGAAAAAGACCAGGAAACGGAAAGAGTGGATAACATCTGACACTTGGGACCTTATCACGGACAGGAAACGCCTGAAAGACCTGATCAACCAGACAGGTGACCAAGAACACAAGCATGAACTGCAGGCTCAGTACTGGGATATCAACCGGCAAGTCAAGAGAAGTGTAAGAAACGACAAGAGGAGATTCATCCATGACCTCACGGAAGAAGCAGAAACAGCAGCGGGCAAACGAAACATGAAAAGACTGTACGAAATAACAAGGACACTCTCCGGAAAAAACAATAACCCCATCAGACCGGTCAAAGACAAGAAAGGAGAAACCCTCACGAGAGAGGATGACCAAAGAGCAAGATGGGTGGAGCACTTCCAGGAGACACTCAACAGACCATCACCACCAGTCATGCCAGTCATTTTACCAGCAACCCAGCTACTTGACATTAACATCAACCCCCCAACCAAAACCGAGATCATCAAGGCCATCAAGTCCCACAAGTCCGGCAAAGCAGCAGGCCCTGACAGCATACCACCTGAAGCCCTGAAGGCTGATATCCAGACCTCCACCGACATGCTGCACCCGCTCCTGAAGAAAATCTGGGAGAGTGAGATCGTGCCAGACGACTGGAAGAAGGGACACCTGGTGAAACTACCTAAGAAGGGGGATCTCTCATCCTGCAACAACTGGAGAGGCATCATGCTCCTGTCCATACCGGGAAAGGTTCTCACCAGGATCATCTTGGAGAGGCTGAAGACGGCATTGGACAAGACACTCCGGGAGAAACAGGCAGGATTCCGCCAAGACCGATCCTGCACTGACCATATAGCGACGATGAGAATCATCATCGAACAGTCTCTGGAGTGGCAGACCCCCCTGTACAGCGTCTTCATTGACTTTCAGAAGGCGTTCGACAGAGTCGACAGAGAGGTCATTTGGAAGCTGATGCATCACTACGGATTTCCACCGAAGCTCGTCAACGTCATCCGGCAGCTCTATGAAAATGCCACTTGCCAGGTAATCCACGACGGGAAACTGACAGAACCATTCACTGTACAGACCGGCGTCCGGCAGGGCTGCATTCTCTCACCAACAATCTTCCTAATGGTGATTGACTGGGTCATGCGGCAGTCGACAACAGGGAGGAGGACAGGGATCCAGTGGACCTTCACCACACAGTTAGAGGACCTAGATTTCGCTGATGACATCGCCCTCCACTCCCATAAACGTCAAGACGCCCAGGAAAAGCTGGACAGTGTTGCGGATGAAGCCGAGAAAACTGGGCTCAAGATCAACACAGGCAAGACTGAAGTCATGAGAATTAACCACAGACAGCAAACCCCTAGCCCTATCAAACTACACCAGGAAGTCATCAAAGAGGTTGACAAATTTGTTTACCTTGGCAGTGTAGTGAGCAAGGACGGGGGAACGGACGAAGACATCAAGAGCCGCATCAATAAAGCCAGGCATGCCTTTCGCACTCTGCGCCCAATCTGGAGATCCTCAGCACTGTCCCGACACAATAAGATCAGGATCTTCAACTCCAACGTGAAGTCAGTTCTACTTTATGGTTCGGAGACATGGCGCACTACAAAGGCGAATTCTCACAAGCTGCAAACCTTCATCAACAGATGCCTACGTAACATCCTCAACATCAGATGGCCAGAGGTGATATCCAACGAGGACCTCTGGGAGAGCACAAGGCAGACCCCCATCGAGCAAGAGATCAAGAAAAGGAAATGGACTTGGATCGGACACACTTTGCGAAAGCCAACAGCGAATGTCACCAGGCAGTCCCTTGATTGGAACCCCCAGGGAAAGCGCAAAGTGGGCCGGCCAAGACAGACCTGGCGGAGGAGTACGCACGCTGAAATCAAGGCCGCCGGAACGACATGGGCCGAACTGAGGAGGACTTCCCGGAACCGAGTCCGCTGGAAGAGTGTGGTTGCAGCCCTATGTTCCCCAGGGAATTAAGAGGATTAACTCAAGTCAAGTCAAGGTAATACCACTTGTGTTTTCAGAAAACACGCGTGATATTAATCCTTAATTTTACGTGGGCCCATGCGATTACATATACTAATTGAATGTAAGAAATGTGAAAAACAGTACATTGGGGGAACCAAACGCCAACTAAATGAACGCTTTAGGGAACATCGCTGCTCTATCCTCAATCACCACCATCTTATCAATCCTACTCCTGTTTCATTTCATTTTAACCAACCTGGATACTCTATCAACGACATCCTCCTCATTCCCTTGATCAAAGTCTAATTACACCAAAAATCAAATCAAAACATATTGTATTTACTATAATCTCCATTAACTCGGCTTATAAGAACTTATAATGCAAACAATAACTTTCTTGCTGATTCAATTTTGTTTGTTTTCACGGTTTATCTGAAATAACGTGACGAATTGCGTGACACATTTAAAACCTTTGTAAACTCGGAAGCAAAACATCGTTAAAACCTGAAACTTTTTGTGAAAGTTTATAACACTGGTATCCACATGCCATGTTAGAAACAGCATTGTAGCATGTACACTTTAGATTTTTGAATTTTTATGACGTGTGAAAACCAAGAATAAATAAATGAACAAGAGAAACATCCGCAAATCGACCGCAAAATCCGCGTGGCGTGTCAATTGCCGCGCATGCGTAATTGCCGATCTTGTCGTGTCAAAATTTTAAGAAATTTGAAACTTTCGAAGTCCACACTTCCCCTTCCGATCGGTAATTTTTTTTTTCATTTTTTGCATGTTGACTTCGCTCTTTCCAAAGTGCGTGTTATGCGATTTTGAAAAGTTTCTGTCAACAGAGAAAAAAATCACCAACGAATTCTAAAAAAACTGTTTTTTCGACACATCTATGGCAAATTAATACTGTAAAATGTGATGACGATCCGCAAAGTATAACTCTAATTGTTTGCCTCCAAAACGCTACCAAAAGCAGGAAAATGTATTATATTTTACAACTCTAACAAAAATTATTTGCAATTTTCGCATTTCCCCAATAAAGTTAGCCTGCGAATACAGCCGCCTCTCACCGCTCCCGGTCGTAGAGGCGGCTGTTTTCGAAGGCTACGATGAAGTTGAATTTTTTTTGTAAAATTCACGATTGCACCCATATGGGTGGCCATTTTGGATGACGTCATGGACCCCAGCAGTGTCACATCACTGGCTATTTATGGGAGGTAAAATATTTCCAATATTTTGTAACACGCAAAAAGCCATGGGAAGGGTTGCAGCCAACCACTCTCCTTCCCACCCCCGCCTTGTACCACGTAAGTTTGCGTATACGTCCGAGTGTTAAAGACACCAACATGGCTGCAAAAACTTCAAAGGCTTAATTACGCCAAGAATCTCATCACAAAAGATTGGATTCACTATAAGCTTTATATAATCGGCTTATAAGTATTTATAACCCATACATGATTTTCAACTGGTTTAATTTTGCTTATTTTCATCACGGCTTATATAAAACAGTGTGACGAATTTCGTGACAAATCGGAGGCAAAACATTTTAACCTGAAACTTTTTGTCAAAGATTGTAACACTGGTATTCACATATTATGTTACAAACAGCTTGACGGGATGTATAGTTTAAATTTACGAATTTTTTTATGACGTCATGTGCAACCTTTACCTGCAACGGCGCATGTGTATCACTTGGAGTTTTGTAATTTCTGGTCACGGGAGCCATAATAACAGAAGGACGCTCCCCGTTTAAGACAGGAAATGGTGATGGAAAGTGGCACACACACGGACAAGCGTTGAGACAACTCAGGGTATTAGCCACGGTCTTCTTTTGGAAAATCTGAGAACGGTTACCTCCATAAGTCACCCTGGGCTGTGTGTCCGTCTTTGCGTTTTCCACTGCAGAACCAGTTGCTGTTACCATCAGAGCATCCAAGCTGCTCAGTGGCAATGTGGCTTCATGGCAACTGGTGTTAGGTGATAAAGCGCCTTCATTATGAGAAGCAAGCTGATATAATGGCATCATCTCAGAAGCACCACTCAGGGTATCAAGCTGATAAGCTGGAAATGGAGGTTGATGATAACTCATCTAAATCAAAACAAAACATAAATTGATTAATGGAGTAAAATCTACCATTCATTGAAATGAACCTGTGTGAAAACTGGAACTGAATAGTCAGAGCCTTAATATATATACCCTTAGACGTCCACGTTATTGAAACTACAAATCATTTAAATCGCTTGGGGTAATCATAGAAGATAGTATTAACTTTGGTAGCAATATAAGTGAGCTGTGAAAGAGGCAAGCAAGAAAGTGGGAGTGTTGTGCATGTTGCGTTTGCTTGCCGTGTTCGGCGAAATTAATATGCCGCTCCAAACTTACTGCCATGTAATGAATGGTGTTAGTTTCTAGAGAAACTGTGGTGCTGCGTCGGTGGGGGTGAAGCACAAAAATTTGGTTTTATCGACTGAGTCGATAAGGTAAATTAGCCACCGTAAAAAGATCGAGAAAGCTGACGTTTCGAGCGCTAGCCCTTCGTCGGAGCGAATCAAGGGATTGTGGGTGGTGTGTGGTTTTATATAGTAGGTGGAGCTCCGCTATTGGTGGAAATTTGGTGACTTGAAAAACAAATGTAAATTAGTTGAATGAAAAGCGTTCGTTAATTCCGTGGGGTTTGAGAGTGCCGATTCGAAAGATGATTTTTTGTTCTAAGTTTTTTTTTTCTGTGTTGCCCTGGTATAGGGAAACGCCACAGATTGTCATGTGTTGTTTAGAATGGTTAGCAAGATTGAAATGACGCGCGACTGGTTTGGATGCGTCTTTGTCATTTTTTGCAACGTCTCGGAGATGTTCTCGAAAACGGTCGCCCAGTCTCCTCCCTGTTTCGCCAATGTATATCTTTTTGCAAAAAGTACATGTTATGCAGTAGATAACATTTACGGAGGTGCATGTGAAACGATAGTGATTTTAAACGATCGTTTAGGTCCCGTTATTTTGTCCGCGTTGTGAATGAAAGGACAAGTGTTGCATCGTGTGCGTGCGCATTTAAAAGTTCCCGGTTCATCGTCAGATTTCAGTGTACTCGTAACTAGAAAGTTGCCTATGTTTTTGTCACGTTTGAATGAAATTAGTGGGGGTTGTGAAAAAATTCTGCCAGTTTCGAGGTCGTTTTGGAGCAATTTGAAATTTTTTAAAATGATGCTTTTGACTGTGTGATTGTGTGGGTGGAAAGTGAGGGTGAATGGAATTCTCTCGTTCTCTTCCTTCTGTGATGTTTGTAGTGCTGATTGTCTGTCGATCTGTTGTGCACGTTGTTGGCCCGTATTAACAACAGAGTCAGGGTACCCACGTTTCTTGAAAAACTGGCACATTTCTTCCGATTTGTTGGAAAAATCGGAGTCATCACTACAAAGACGTCGAAGTCTGAGAAATTGAGAATACGGAATGGCGTTTTTAACGTGTGATGGATGTGAGGATGAATGTAACAGATAACTGTGGGAATCTGTAGGTTTGTAGTGCACACTTGTGGATAAACTGTTGCCGTTGATCGAAATATTGATGTCGAGAAAAGCGACAGAGGTTTCATAAATTTCCCAGGTGTATTTTAGAGCCGGATGAAAAGTATTGACAGAAGTTATGAATTGATTAAGTTCTTCTTTACTGGAAGAGGTAGCGCCAATGCAGTCATCGATGTAGTCGCCGTAGAGTTCGGGTTTGGTTCCTTGGTACTGATCGAAAAATTTCTTTTCGACGTAGCCTACAAAAAGGTTAGCATAGCTTGGTCCCATTTTGGTGCCCATGGCGACTCCATTTACTTGTTTGTAGTAGTTTTGGGAAAATGAAAAACAGTTAAGTGTCAAAACTAATTCGGCTAAGCGGAGCAGTGCTTCTGAGCTTGGGTTTTGAATGGAGCGCTGGTCGAAAAAATATTTTAGTGCTAGAAGTCCTTCGTCATTGGGGATGACGGTATATAAAGAGGTAATGTCCATAATGAAAATTAATTTGTTTCCGCTGGGAAAACTGAAATCACGGAAAATTTCGAGTGCGTGATTGGTGTCTTTAATGTACGAGGGTAGTGATTTGACAATGGGGGCCATGATTTTGTCTAAATAGCTAGAAATTAGTTCAGTAGGACAGCTACAAGCGGAAACAATTGGTTGGCCCGGATTGTTTGGTTTGTGGATTTTCGGCTTGAAATAGACGCGCGAGGTTCTAGGAGTAGTGATGATGAGATTATTGACGGTAACTGGTAATTGTTGTTTAGTAATAAGGTCTTGGATAGTTTCTTTGACAATTTTTTGGTTGGTAGGAGTGAGATCTTTATCAACTTTGGCATAGAAAGCGGTGTCAGAAAGTTGCCGAAAAGCCTCTTGTCGGTAAAGGTCGGTCCGCCAAACAACTACCGCGCCGCCTTTGTCGGCCGCTTTGATAACAATGTCGCGTCGTTTGCTAAGACTTTTTAAGCGCTGTCCACTCTCCTGTTGAAAGGTTGGAAATTTTGGTGTGGCGGTTGAATTTAAGTTTTTAGACATCGTGACGACATTTTTTGATAAAAAAATCTAAAGAAGAAAACTGGCTCTTTGGGGGTGTCCATTTAGATTTGCGAATGATCAGTGATTCAAAAACATCTTTTTCCGAGGTGTCATAATTTTTTTCTTTGTCATAGAAAAATGCTTTTAATTGGACGCGGCGAAGGAAAGTTTCAACATCTTGTTTGACTGAAAATTCGTCGGTTTGTTTGGCTATGGGAACAAAATTTAAACCTTTACTAAGAACAGATCTCTCCGAATCAGAAAGCGGCAAATTTTCCGGAATTGTAACTACGGCGTTGTGATTATCAAGTGGAGAGTCTTCGGATGATTGAGGGCCTATTAAATGATCAAGTTTTTGGGCCTTGATTTGGTTTAAGGTGTAGAACAATTTAGCGTTGAGTTCCTTAATTTTAGCGCTGATAGATTGTACTAAAACAGCTGGGCGAATTTTGCTAAGTTTAGAACGGTATTGCCATGTAGTTTGGTACTTCTGCAAGAAACGAGTTATAATAATAATAATACGAGTTGACTTAAGAACTGTCTCGGCAGCGAGTGGGTAACGGTCTTGATTTCGTCGGGCATTCTCTTGTGCAACAAACTGCGATTCCATAGGGGCAGCGTTCTTTCCAAACACAACACGGCTAAACTCGTACACATCTGGCTGTCGTTCGCAGTCAAGGTCTCTCCACAGTAGTCGGAAGTAGGGACGATCTTCCTCTTTGATTTCAATTTGAAGGTACATCTCTTTGATGTCACAGACGATCCCAACTGGGTTTCGACGGAAACGGACAAGGACGTTAAAGAGATCTTGCTGTAATTTCGGTCCAGCAAGGATCATGTCATTGAGAGAAGTTCCCTTACATTTGGCGGAGCAGTCAAACACGATCCTCACTTTGGTGGTTGTTTTGTCCATCCTCACGACAGGAAAATGAGGTAAATACCATGCGCTGACAGGTGACTGCTCGTCTGGAGGCACTTTACGCAGATATCCTTTTTCAACATAGGCTTCGAACGTTGGCGACTCTGAAGGCGGGACAAAGCCATCGGTTTGGTGTCGAGCAGCTCGAGCTTATCCTCTTTCCAAGAGACACCCACGCAGTACCTTCCATCTTCGTAATTTAGGGATTCTTGTACTTTGATCATAGCAAGCTTCTCCTCTTCGGTAAGCACAAGTTTATCGACGCTCTCCGTGCCTGAGTTTTCAATTTCCCAGAATCTTTTAAGGCTTTCATCAATGTCACAACACGAGTCTCTTCGGCGATCATACGAAACGGGTTCTCTTGTAAACAAGGCTCGAATAGTGTGAGATCTTGTTCGCGGAATTCCGTTTTTGTCAGAAGAACCAATGCAGGTCCATCCGAGTGGTCCCAGGCGCGCGATAGGTCCACCATTTTGGCCGTGGAGGTCGACATGTGAGTAGTGTAGATCGGTGTTGTCTGTGCCAATCAGAAGATCGACAAGTCCATCGTTTGCTGGTTTGGGAAAGTCGCTCTGTAGAAGGTGAGGCCACTTACTCTTACATTCTATCCAGTTTACTACTCGGTAACCACCAGTGACTTTTTGAGGGCATGTTTTGACAGTGATATCTTTTGTAAACCGCCCATCGACACTTTCGAGCTCTATCCTCAACGGCATTGACTGAAACGTTTCCACTGTATCATTGAGCACATTCACTTGAACTTTCTGAAGAGGCTCTTGTAGTCCCAGGACACCAGCAATTTCTTCGTTTAGAAACGTTTCATTTGAGGCATCGTCTAAGATGGCGTTGACCTTTACCTTTCTCCCATTAGCCTTTATCCACAGAGGGACAGTTCGTAACGAATAAGGTTCAATCGGAATCTCGGTATTGCAGGTCATGGTCACTACCGGGGGTGGAACCCCCTTCCGTGGAAGAAATAGGCCTCTTCTATCTTCGGGGGTGGTCGATGCAGCCATTATTTCGGAACCATGTAGAAGGCAGTGATGTATTCGCGTGCAGCCATCTATTCCACATAGTTTCGATCTTCTACAATCCTTTCCTCGGTGGTCGGAGGCCAGACAACGAAAACAAAGCTTCTTCTCTTTAGCCAACTGCCAACGGTCGTCAACACACTTGTTGTGGAACTGCTTGCAAAACAACACACCATGACCATTTCTCTGACATAGAGAACGGAGTGGCCAAGCATTTCTTGTTTCATCCCCACATGTAAATGAATGGAAGTTTCGCCCTCTACCTGAATCCGGGAACTTTGAAAATCTTGCTGTTGTAGCATTTGCAGCTGTCTTCGATTCAAATCCGTTTGTCATTTCTGCCGCTTCTACTCGGAATCTGGCTCCTTCTTTTAACCAATCTCGGAATGTCGTGACTGATTTCTCTTTGGCGTGTTCACTCGTCCAACGGCTGTAGTTTTCTAACTGACGTTCAGGCATCTTTTTCACAAGCAGGCTGTGTAGGGTTCCATCTTCCAACTTTCCATCGCGGCCCTCAGTTTAACCACGGTTATTCCGACAAGGTCCGCAAACTTCTCGAGTGCTTGGACATCATTGATTCGGATTGTAGGTAGCTTTTCCAGCTGATCCATATACGCTCTTAAAAGCCGTCGCGTACCACCAAACTTCGTCTGGAGAATTTTCTTTGCTTCGCGTCATACTCAAGGGGTGAGACGCCCAGTCCTCTAACGGCTTCAAGAAACGGTTTCGGTTGTCGGGAATGAAGCCGTTCTCACCTCCCTGATTCTGCCTAGCCGGTTGCTGCTCGCTGTTGTTTGTAGCATTTCCAGTGAATGACGTGTACGCAGTGGTGGTCGTGAGATTGTCCTTCTTCAATGGCTGTTTGTACTTCGTTTTCGATTGTTTCTGTTTCGTGGAATACTTCGTTCTTGCCTGCCGTGTCTCCCACTTCGATGTAAAAGGCGGAAAGTTCTTTCAAAACGTCCAACGTATTTTCGAGCGCTGTCCACAGCTGTTCAATCGCACTTTCGATCATCGATATTTTTTAATCCTTAACGCAAAGTTTTTCCAGCTCGTGTCGTAGCTTTGTGAGATTTATCTTCGCCGTTCGTTTCCGGCTCTTTATCCTGATTAAAACGGAGTCCATTTTCCTCTGTTTCTCGGCTTTGGTTTGTTCGGTTTCTTCGTTTTCTTGGACACCATCGGTCGCTTCGTTGTCCGCGGATGCCATCACCAAAACGATCAAAAACAAAGCAAAAACTCAAATTTGAACGAGAATACCTTTAGCTCCCGTCGTGGTCGCCAGAAAATGTTCGGCAGCGGAATTCAACGGCCCACAGACAAAACTACACGGCAGTAGTAAAACATCCTCAGCGGATTTTAATGTCCAAACTAAAAAACCGTAAAAGAAAACTACGGTAAAACTTTTCACAACACCACCACGAATCTTCGCTCCCGCGATGCTCGCGCAAGTTTGAATTGAAATAGAAATGTAACCAATGTGCGTGCTCGTGCGTAGTGGTAACGCGCGTACAATCCGTCACGCAAATAAAGTTCAATTAAGTTCTGTTCTTCTTAACAGACGGGAAGAAGAGATTCCCATGGACTGAAATGTTTTTAGATATCATTAGCTCGCTCAAAGGTTAGAGGCGAGGACGGTGTTGTCATGGGGCCGGTGTTGTCATAGGGACGGGGTTGTCATGAGAACTAAGTACGGGAAGTGAAAGGAGTTTTTATCCTTTACATTGCTCAAGCGCGCGAATCACGGAGCTGAGAGCCAGCTCACAGTCTATTAATAATTTTAGTTATAGTATAAACACAGCAAAAGTGCAATTCCGGAAATTAGAAAAGTTGCAATTGGTCATTACTTTGATACTTTTGAACGAAGACCGCAAAGGAGTCGATGGCATTAATTGTATTGTAAACGTACTCTTGATACCTGTAAGGCGATCTTACCTTTTCATTTACTGGTTTCTTTGCCTCAGTACTGTTCCTGTGTGGCTGTTGGCCATTGCCAATTCTTGAAGGCAGTTCAACTGCTTTGCTTTCGATGCGGATGCCAGTAAGTTCTTCTTGAAAATACTGAGATGGCGATCCACGGACGTCACTTATTTGAAGGCTTTTGCACTCATTTGCTTCGTTTTTCGATGTCGTTGTGCGTGGAACCTCTTGATGATCCATCGCCTCGAATGATGTCATTTCTCTTTGATCGGTGGGAGATATCATCACGTGGCTTTGCTCCATGTTTGTGGTCGCTTCTTCCTTCTTGACAATATTGTTTAATAAATCTTTGAAGGAATACATCAACTTGATATCTGTCTGTTGCGCTTTAAATTGAGAGCAAAAAACAAATACTTTAAAAGGACGTACAATAAAAAACTGAACAGTCTTCATTTACATTTACACGAGTAGTATAGGGAATTGGTGATCCGGGTCTTGGGGGAGGGAAGGCAAGTATTCTAGGAAGGCTTCGTTGGGGTGCACGAATGCTTATTTGGGATGTCCCCGGATGCACCAATTCCCTATTCTACACACTATAAGGTGATGTAGGATCACCAACCACGCTGATCGTTGAATTTAAAAGTTAACTTTAAAAATGCCTATTATATAGGGTGCGGTAAAATCACCCTCATACCACCCTCATGCGTGGTTATTACCAATTGAACATTTTATAAACCTAGCTATATTTGCGCCATAAATGCTGTACTTCAGTTTCATCTGAGAAATCGGGCACAAAAAAGGTGTCAAGAATTGGGACTGTCGTTGGCAAAATTGCGTTACCGTGAGCAACAGGCACTTGCTCATGCTCAACGGTTTGGACCTGAACGTCGAACACCATCATGGCGTGCTCTTAGAGGATTCGGTCCTTTATACGATGAAGAGTATGCTTTGACAAAGCAGCAGCTTGATAAGCTTATCGCTACTGCGATGTCAGGATTGACACTTGAAGATATCCCTGGCGAAGACAATAAAAAAATCTGTTTTTTTTCAGTGGCGTAGCAAGCCTATAGGCCCGTAGGCCCGGGCCTACAAATTTTTCAGCCCACTTGTGTTACATTTTTAAGAATTGGAAATGAAAAATTCAAATCCATTCTCTTTTATCAAATATTTATAGGATTTCGGTGCTGTCAAGATACACATAAAGTCCCAGAAAGTGAAGAATAAAGCATTTTCAAGAGCCAATATCGAAAAATTTTCCGGGGGGTATGTCCTCGGACCCCCCTAGAAGCGGCCTTTGCGGACCGGATGGCCAGGCCTACAACTCTTCTAAAAGCTGGCTACGCCTCTGGGTTTTTTTTTAATACACTAGAAGTAGACAAAAAAATGATATATACAAAGAAGCTGGTTTAAAGCTCCTTGTAGATTAGGGTTAAACAATCCTTTCTTTAGTTATTGCGGACAACATTCCGCATTTATTTTTTGCTTGTCATATCGTGAAAAAGGTCACAGAGCTGTATCAATTTCGTATACAACATCATAACAGGTAGTCAACGTCAATTGAAGATTTTTCCCTTATAAATTATCCGCAATAGATACTTCGCTTTTGTTGAATCGAAGAAATCAGGTCATCCGTGGCTGTAATGCTTTCAAGGCTTTCTTACAAACGAGAAAGATAGGCCTAAAACAAAAAAGCGCCGACTGGGTGAAAGCCAGGCTAAACACCATCGGGCATCAGAGATCTCTGCTCTGACAGGCTCAATGCGGTTTGAGTCCCCGAAAAGCTTGCTCTTGAAGAAAATGCAGCCAGTAAATTCATTCAATATTACGGCATGTACTTGGGGTAATCTTTTTGAGCCACGTGTGCGCCGATATTTTGAACTGAAACACTCTGTTTCCGTTTTCGGTTATGATCTTTCTCTTAACCTCGCAAGAGATCATCCTCTATATCGTAAGGTCACATGTAGTCCAGACGGCTATTTTATGAGTAACAAGAGGCTACAATTGTGGCCTACACTCATGCGCTTGCGAAAGAAAGTTTTATGGTTTATTTTAAAGTGGTCACGCACCCCTTCCCCCCCCCCCCCCAGCGAATTTTGCGTGACACACTAGAGAAAACGCTAAAACACGTTTTCTGTACTCGCTTTGAATATTTAATTCATTGATTCCCGATCAAATACACACGCGTCTTTTTTTTTCCCAAACCGTGACTTATTTCCGTTACATTTGAAAAGACTAATTTTAAAAGCAATGAAATCAGCAAACGACCGGGCTATTTTTTCACTTTAGCGAATCTCAAAAACAGAATTACGCGACCGTGCACAAAAACTTTTACTCGGTCTAGAATTACTAGTATGACTAATTTTCGAATAAAATACTTGGGACTTTTCCACTCTTTATACTAGCTTTCCACACGCCAAACTTAAACATCAACTCTATGACCTACTCGAAAGGGTTTTTAACACCAGAAGAAAAAGTTTCATAGCAACCAATAATTTCCACACATTCTGGGCTAATGATGGGAAGTCTACGAAGTACACTTACTTCTCCCAGGCCGGTAGGGTGGGGGGGGGGGGGGGGGGTGGGGGTTCGGGGGGTTCGAACGAACGAACGAACGAACGAACCCCCAAAAATTTTTTAACTCGGCATTTTTGGGGGGTTGAAAAGATAAAAATATCACTTGATTGGTTATTTATATTATGGTAGTGCTACAGGCCCGTAGGGTAGGCGCATGTGAATGGAGTTTCTCTGCACTGAGGAGGTTGAATACTTTCAACCGTGCCTGTATGGGCCGGGAAAGGCTTTCGGCACTTGCCTACAGATTTTGCCTACAGATCTGTATCATGCATCTGACAGTATCGTTGCATTATAATTCATTACAAATTTTGAGGGAAAGACACCCATTGCAACAGCAATCAATACAAAATTTTGGGTTCGATAAAAATGAAAAATAATGAAGGAAAAGTGATAATATTATATTCATAAAGTCCATAACTTACGTGATTGCAAAAATTGTTTAATTTAAAAATCACCTTGCCAAAGGGCTTAAAATTCTACAATGAAAATGATGAGAGGAAAGAACATTGTTTTGTGGATTTCTGGACAAAGCTCTTCGTCTAAGACAGTGTGTATAAAGCATTGCAAAATAATCCCAACCAAAATTTCTGAAAGTTATAGACTTACCCCCGGGAACTAACAGATATTTCTGTGCATGGAACAATGACCACTGAAAGCCCGGACTGAAAGGCTGAATCTAAACAACCCGGCATTTTTCCACACGCGTGCGTGAGCACTTAGTCAATGACAGGACCTCGCACATTTTCAAACATCTACTGAATTCTGAACATTGCCGTACCTTGTGTTCACAAGATTGCTTTCATATTTTAGATCACGCTTCTACGAGTTTCCAACTTAAGATAAAAGAGGCTTTTCATATTCATAGAGAAAAACCGTCTTTGAATCAACAATTACATCATGTAAATTTGAAACTATCCTTATAATTCTCACATTGTCACGCTTTTATTTACATTGTTGTTACTAGCATAATTAACATTTGTTTCCACTTATATATTCACTGTCAACGCTTTGTACACTATTAATTAACTGAAGATGACAGAAGTTGCTGTCGAAACATGTTTTTCAAACTAAAACGTTTTGTCGTTTTTCTTAAAATGAATCTAAAATATATTTTCTATAAAAGGTCGAAACTTTTCAATGAAACTCATATTTCCTTGAATGAAGATGTCTTTCCTTTGATTAAAAGAGTCAAACACTTATCAGAATTCAGTGATTTTCTGCTTCTGGAAGTCTTGGCGATTTATTTATCCCCTAATTATGGCGTGGAAGACGCGGAACGCTATCGTCTGCGACAATATATTTATAAACATCACAAAATAATTCAATTCAGCAACCTGTTGTTATTATGTTTTCTAAAATTTCAGACTTTTCCAGTGTATATAGAATGCCATTCTTATCCGGAACGATGATTCGCATAATACTTTCGCTAATCAAAAAAGCAGTTGTGAATGCTCAAATGTACGATAACAGAGCCATAGATGGATGAACGTCACATGATTAAACCCACGGCGAACAACAGGGGTAGCTGGATGGGGACAGCTAGACCCCCTCCCGACGTCTCCATTAAAAAGATCTTAATGAGGCGAGCCTTCACTCGTTGCGATCAGTTGCATGAACTGTACCCAACACCCCCTCCCCCGCCAAATTCCAACTAAATAGATATACTCTATTTCATATTCGGAGATGATACCTGTTTATTTTATTTTTATTTACCGGTATTTATTTCTCTTTATTTTTTAGTTAGTTATTATTATTATTATTATTATTATTATTATTATTATTATTATTATTATTTGTAGGTTTTATCGATTCATTTCTATACAGGTTATATCCGGGTATAAACCATATACCTAGGGTATATAACCAACAATCATGTAATGGAGAGCACTTTCCGTAGGATATGTGCAGTTCCCAGCAACGAGATCTTCTGTATCTGACTGATCTCACTTCTTCCTGGTATTCTCTCAAGGTACTCGCTCACTCCCGTTTTGATCACTCCAGGCGCTCCAATTACCAGAAATTATTATTATTATTATTATATTATTATTATTATTATTATTATTATTATTATTATTATTATTATTATTATTATTATTATCTCTTTTATCACAGTCTTTGCTGGTGTTCTTTTTGTGCATCAGCCGGGCGCAAACCATGCACCTAGAGCGTCAGTCACTCAAGTCAATCATTCTGTTCATACACTGAGCACATTTCTGAGGATTCGTGCAGATCCCAGCATCAGATCTTTTGAATCTCTGTCATAGCAGCTCTCTCTCTCTTATTATTTTTATTATTATTATTATTATTATTATTATTATTATTATTATTGTTATGACGGTACTCCCCCTTAATAAGAGGGAGTTCCGTGATGCAATTAAACTGCGCTATGATTGGCCAGTTGATGATCATGGATCCCGGCCACTTGTGTATGTGGCGACATTTTCACAGTAGACCACGCAATGATATGCAAGCAAGGTGGTTTCGTTGCCCAACGTCACAATGAGCTGAGAGATTTAGAAGCCGAACTTCTGGGTATGGTATAGTGATATTGAGATCGAGCCTGTTCTTCAAGATATTTCGGGAGAACAACTGGGAAGAAGTTCTAATCGAGCGCCAAATGTGAGATTAGATATTCACGCACGCGGGTTCTGGGAGAACCAACGATCAGCATTCTTCGACGTGAGGGTTTTTCACCCTAATGCTGACTCGTATAGGGACCTAGAGCTCCAACAGATATACCGCAATCACCAGAATGAGAAGAAGCGTCTATATTCGAGGAGGGTTTTGGACATTGAACAAGGAACTTTCACACCCCTTATTTTCACATCAAGGGGCGGTATGGGAAAGGAGTGCTTGCAATACCATAGCAGACTAGCGCAGCTGATCTCCATCAAGAAAGGAGAAGACTATGCCAAAACAATCTCTTGGATAAGAGCAAGTCCTTTGCTCCATTAAGATCCGCGCTAATCTGCCTTAGAGGATCGAGAGTTAGAAGAAGAGCCTTTTGTGATTTTATTAAGAACATAGATATTGAAATAAAAGTAAACTGCACAAGACCGCAAACGATAATGCTGCTAATGAGACGTAGGATCTACGAGAGACCTAGCCAGCCAAAAAATGAATGCACAAAAACAATGAACTGGAAGGCTGATCTGACCACGTAAAAAAGTAAAATTTGCGAGACACCCCGACAGAAACCGATAAAGTAGGATCGTAACCGTGGACAATAGATATGTATAGAATTATTAATCGAAAGGAATAATGTAAATAGTGTTTTGACTGGATAGTTTTTTAAGTGAAATTAATTGTAAAATAAGATTTTATTAGTAGCTTTGTTATCAATAAAAGATTTGGTTATTTTATTATTATTATTATTATTATTATTATTATTATTATTTATTTTTTTTAATGAAGATTTTTTAGCAATACTTTTACAATATTTGTACGGATTGTAATTATGAATGTTTTTAGCATTCTAGTAGATCAATAATTGTAAACGTAAGATTGTTTGAGAATTATTAATCGAAAGGAATAATGTAAATAGTGTTTTGACTGAATAGTTTTTTAAGTGAAATTAATTGTAAAATAAGATTTTTTTTAGTTAGCTTTGTTTTAAAGAAAGATTTGGTTATTATTATTTAAATATATATATATATATATATATATATATATATATATATATATATATATATATATATATATATATATTATTAGTATTTGTAATAATTGTTCTAACTTTTCATGTTCTGGAATGTTCCGGAATGTTCCAGAATGTTCCGGAATGTTCTGGGTTGTTCCAGAATGTCCCGTTTCCGTGTTTTATCGACGCCCGGCGACCTTTAGGCCCGTCACGCGCTTCTCCGATTGCGTGATGAGCCCAAAGGACGTCTGCGTACTTTTAGCGGGACTGGCACTTCAATAAATGATATTGTTTGTCGATCAATTAGCAAGTTATTCTTGCGTGAAGGGGAGGCGTAAGCTCATTTCCAAGATGTTGGAATGCTCGTGAACTTCGCTCGTTGAACTCTTTCCGCTCGCAAAAATACGGACAGTCTGATGAGACAGACATTACTTGGCTTGGTACATTTATCGACGGCATTAAAAGCTGAGGTAGGAAAAGGATACAAACGCCAACCTGCGATCACCATTCTGCGATTATACAAGCGAAGTTGTTTTGGCTTTATACCTCACATGACTCAGGTAAGTCTTGTTTCTCAGCCAAGAAGGAGAAATTGTTTGAGAAAACGCTTCGAATGGCGTTGTACTGTTTTTCCATATTATTTTAGTGCCTTAAAAGGAAACTGTGTAAAGACTAATACATCTTGAGCTTTTCAGTTCTTTTACCTGAATATTTCAGCGCAAAACATTTTAGGGAAGAGAATCATC
Organism: Cladopsammia gracilis; assembly: GCA_022457155.1. Taxonomy (NCBI): domain Eukaryota; kingdom Metazoa; phylum Cnidaria; class Anthozoa; order Scleractinia; family Dendrophylliidae; genus Cladopsammia; species Cladopsammia gracilis. The sequence continues at coordinate 115,369 of JAJGOT010000408.1, read as the reverse complement.
CCCTGAATTTTACATTGTAAAACAAGCTTCTTAATTTATATTTCAGAAAATCCCAGCTGACCGACAAACACCTTATTCCAAAATGGCGGGCAATTTATTATTCTTTTGTATGCATTTCAATTAGCCCTTTTTGCCTCATTTTCGCGTGAAAATTTTGTTGTAGTTTGCACATGCTGACGAGGCAACAAGGGCTAATTAACGTACATATAAAAGAACAATAAATTGGCCACCATTTTGGAATAAGGTGTATTATTTATCCTTCCGACAAAAAAGGCGTTGAATTCCCTTTTGTCACGAACGTTTGAGACAATATTATTACCTAAGAAAACTCTAGTTGTTAAACTATTAACTATTACGAAATTTTAGGTGACCAAAGCCTTCCGAGCTGCTTCTCGCCGCCTTCATAAGCAAATAAAAGCACAGCTTTTGGCCACAATTCACTTTCTAGTATTTATCGGCTTCGATTTCTCTTGGATAATTTGAGGAGTCCAGCGACCCATAATCGACTCAGAAATTAAACTGGCAATTCAAATTGAATATATAAATCCAGATCGAGTTAATTCTTTCTATGGTAGTCTATTATGTTGTCAAAAATGTTTTTGCATTTGCTTTTGACACTTGTTCTGTGACAGAATTATTCATTTGAATATTTTGATTCTTCAGGGCTGAAGACCTCTAGAGAACCAGAGAATTAATTCTTCATCGTACGATGACCTATGACTGGGCTATGCGCCAGGTAAGAAAACTATAATATTTAATGTATGGTATTTTGGGCTTTTATCGTATCGGATGTCCTTGAATTTGAACAATGTATCCACAGCCTGGCTAATAGTCGGAATCTATGTTCGATTTCGCGAAAGTTGTAATGTTAACTTCTTCCAAAAGCAAGAATTCAACTGGAAAGAAATCCTAAGCGTTTCATTTTGTAAAACACTATTAAATATACACTGTGGTTAAATTGAACTGCTGGAAGCGACGCCGTCTGATATAGTTAACACATTCACATGGAACTCAGAGATGTTCTACTTTACTGGCGTAAATTATGGTAGAGTTTGTTATTGTAAACCGAACGCATGCTTGTTTTGATCTGGAGACGAATACCCAATTGTTACGTGTTTGCGCTTTCTGGCTATCTGATTTGGTCTCTTAATTGACAGTTATGCAGCCTATCAATTATCGCTTTTGTTTTCATTTTGTCTTTGTGAGGCACTATTGTATCCATTGGCTTGCATCTCACGAAAAGAAAACTTGGAAGATCAAATAACGAATTTAAGTTTGACCCTGTCGTTGACCTCGCCACGGTGAAAACTAAATTATTGAAACAAACATCAAATGACATCGGTTGACGCCGTGAAATATATTTTTTCTTTCTTCAAAAGCCTATGTGTTTTTAGCAGGCTAACAAATATCACCGGTACATTCAATATTTCCGATAAATTCAGTTGAGGGTGACTGAAGGGGTGGGGATGTTTTCTTTGCTTATCGGATGGGTCGTGATCAACACTGAATCGAGAGAAGCAGAATTAAGAGATGGGACAGTATCGGCCAACAGTAATGATTTCAGGGTTCTAAATCACTTTTAGCCGTCTGATTTTTTAAATAGGGTGGCCTCATTTCCAGGCTTAATAATTATAAACTTGTTTATTGGTTGGGCCACAAGCAGCCCACTGGATGTTGTTATGAGAAATTGCAATATAAAGTTTATGTCTGTAGAACTATTTGAATGTTGTTTTGTAAAACAACGTATACGAGCGTGTTTCATGTCTGTGATAATTCTACGTACATATAAAATTACGTATATGTAGGTCATTTAATTCCAGTAAGAATTTTACCTGAATGACTTTGAGGCATGCAATTTCATGAGTGCAAAGTGAAGATATACGGATAAAAGACCAGTATTTTATAGATATACAGGTAAAAGACCAGTATTTTCAATCCGATTGAAATGCAACTTGTTTCATGTACAATCCCAGCCTTTTTTATTAATTTACCTTGCTCGTGTGTCTTGCCAACTAGCTTGGTTGGGGTTATGGTTGTGAAATACAAACAACACGCCATGTGGAGTAATTTATGTATAAAGTTATAATTTTAAACCACAGTGTGTGCAAAATTGGTCGCCAGCAGTCATGAATCTCATTGAACCTGTTCATTAATGTTTCAAAGGTTTTATTCGAACAGTTTGATAGCGAAAATGAGATATTATTTTTTTAACGGGGTGAAACATGGAGGTAACTCACCGATGAATTAATTTTCCCATACAATAATGGTTCCTTTTTGTCAATAAAATCGTTAATTCCCGAATGAATGACCGAGGGGCACAGATAAACAGAAAAGCGCAAACGTTTCTTTAACAATGGTTACTTGGAAATTACTAGGAAGTTGTTGCAAGTAACGTGTCTTTTCTTAATAGAATTACAGGGCCAAGAAAATTACAGCGAACAATTTTAAAGCGTACGTATTTGCAGTGCCCCGAGTACGTACGCTGTCTGTCTAATTCATTGTAAATAAGATATTTTGTGCAATCGAATAATTCCCACTCTGGTTGCGCACAATTACTATAATGCATGTGCACATCATAAACTTGTCTTTTTGTGGAGATAACAAGACAGTACCATTAGATTATTTTTTGCAAGCTTCGAATACTCAGTCCGTCTTCAGTTTTAATTTAATGCTGCCATATTTTTGTGGTTTAAATTACTTCATGTTCCAACGTATTTTAATTTCTCCGTGCTACATTTACAAATTACAAGAAAATTTTAATACGGTGTTTGACTTGCACTGAACGGTAGATTAAACTCATTCAACACACACGCTCCATAATGTCGATGTGGTCTGTTAGTGAGCCTTCTCTGTTCGGTTATCTTTGCTGTCTTTCTACTTCAAATCATGCCAGTCTTCCTAGCGTGCAAATGACAACGTTGGCCTTGCTTAATTTGGAATCTATGAATTCCCACGCAAGTACTTTAGTTGTGGTGTCGCGTCTGGCCATGATTACAACAGTGTTCTTTCGTTATATGTTAGTGAGCGTTTTGGGTTCAGTTATCTCAGTTTGCTGTAATTGTGTTATAGTCTACTTTTACAGGAAACGTCTCATTAATAGCACTTTTTCGAGTCAGTGGAATCGAAAACGTTTTATACAAACATGTAGTAGCGCTTTTTTCACTGACATTGCAGCATTGAGGTGGAGAATATTCTCCCGTGGATGTATTTTGAAGCGCTTATCTTTAAGGAGCTTCCTTTCACTGCATTAGCGAATGTAATGAACTGTATGATGGATTTCTATCCTTTCCTTTTAATTTGTAAATGATGTATTTGCACGATTTTAGATCTATAGGTAATGCCATGTATAGATATGGACATACCTCAATAAATTGTTGTTGTTGTTGTACTTGCATGGCAGATTTCAAGTGCAGCATTAAAATGAAATAGTTTTGAAAACCCAGATTTGCCTTATCAGTTATGGTTTTTGTATTACATGCAATCGTGTTTCCTAAAGTGATGCATACCTATATGTATGTTTACGTTGAATTAAGAAATCAGAATATAAAGCGCCTCGAAGTTGCTAAAAGAAAATACAATCGACTGCAGACCTACAAAGGGTCGATCGATTCTTCAGTTTAGCACATCATAACGAACTGAAAGACGGCGCCATTCTTCTCAGACTTCGAGCCTTTACTCTAGCCATGACTGTCTAGTACTGTGTGACATTTTATGTGAGACAACTGAAAGAAGATGGTCGATTATAGGTAGGATTTAAATGGAAGTTTGATATTCGCAATTGTCTCGCTGCGCTAAGTTTGCACAAATTAGAAATTTCAACGTAATCTCTCACAAAATTTATTTAACACGCCTTTGGCTTACAATGACGACGGATTGAATGGAATTGCAAGCGTTCAATGGCTGCATGACGGTTGAATGGAATGAGTAAGCGTTCAATGGCTGCCTTCAGGCTTTTCACTTCATCCGTGAACCCGCAGGCAAAATGTACATGTAGTGCGTTAATTGTAGAGAGGAGGGGAGTGGCTGAAAGAACATTACGTGATTGTATAGTGCAGCAAAGACAGAACTGTTTAACATTTACGCAATCAAGAAATGAAAGAATTTGACAATCGGGCATTAACACGATAACTTGGCCTTCGGTATAATTTTAGTGACCAGAAAGGTGTTTTCAATTTTACAATTGAACTGTTCAGACTGATAATGTACTGAACTGAACTGATTTTTCTGATATGAATTCCACACTTGTGCTTGTCTACTTTGTAGTTGTTTGGATGACATTTAATCACAAATTCATAGTCGCAAACAGATCAAAAGAAATCGAAACTTTGGTTGCATGAAATCCTGCATATGCTTAATTCACTTCGTCTTTCTGGATATTATAAGTGAACAGTTGTATTTGACATTTGCGTGCGATATTTCGGGGAAGGAAACATTCAGTTATGTCTGCCTGCTGACCACTCATCGCTGACCTTTCAAAGAGAGGAAAGCAAATTTTGAAGTCAACTTTCAAAAATGGTCGCTTTTAGGCGACTTATTGCTGATTGTGATCGACAGTCAAACAGCCAGCAAATTGGAGCTGTAAAATATCCTCTTGCCCCATAAGCAAATTACTTGTTTATCGGTCAGGACTGGCTGTAATGTAAAGCTTCTTTTAGACAAATAAAGGGGTATTAAATGACTACTTTATCCCTTTTACTGCTTTAAGCGTCTGAAATCAACGTATTCACGAAAAACAACAAATGTTATTTTGTAAAAAGGCAGAAACAAAGCAGCACCATAAGTAAGGTATAATAAACAGACTTAACAGTTAGAACTACGCAACGTGACTCAAGGTGTGATTGTGGAAGCCTATTTGACTATTGCTATTGCGGCAATCTTGCTTGCCTGATATCAGTGCTTGCTTCGTGAGATCGCTTGAAGGTAACTTGAATAAGGAACTCGGTTTACTCAGGACGAGAACAACACTGAAGGCCTGATTGGCAGAGTTTGTTGTTATCGAGTAAACAATTCTCACCATGTACTTGCGAGGAAATTCACCGTCCGCTCGGTTACTGAGCTAATTAATCAGTGCAAGTTCCCCATTTTACTTTAGCCAGTATCTTTTTCATCAGTCGCTTGATGGTATTATGACAACAATGAATAATGGAGAAAGAGGAACATTTTCCAACAGGAATTTCGAGGTTTTTAAATCAATCCAGGGATATTACTATTAGATTTCAAAAATCCATGTAAGGATTTTTGGACTTGCCGTTGTAGTGACTGTTTTTATAAGTGCAACATATGTCAGTTAAATACGGTTCGATGTAAGCGTGATTGACCTAATGCGGGGAATGAAACCAGAGGAAGGCGAAGAGTAGGATTTTAACTTCTATTGGACAAGAAGTTGACTTAATAGCACAGTTCTCGCAATTAAAACATTTGAATAAATGTATTAGTTTCCGTGATCCTCTCGGATGCTTTTACCTCTTTTACATGCTTTTACATCTTCACCTCACCCTTGCGAAGCGTTAAGCGTTCTCTTTTAAAGAGAAAGCTAATGAAAATTGTAACAGCTTATCTCTCGACTGCCAGATTTCAAGTCAAAGCTGAAAGTTGAGTCCCAGTAGTGTTTTCTTCAATTTAAGCCAACGCGGTAACAAATGCATGCGGTGTCAGAAAACCAAATGGCAAGTTACAAATTATAAAGTATTATAATGGTTTTCGGCTGACGCCTGGATAAACACGTACGAACAGTCAAAGGTTTAAACGCATAATGGGACTGATCGACAAACATGCTATTAGAAGTAAAATGTGTGACCTATCGAGTCATTTCTTGATCAGTATACCATAGCGTTTCGTTTCAATAACCTTCGTGTGTACTTTAAGAGCGAAATGCAATGGATTTATTTCAACTCCATCTTGTTAAGTTGGACATCTCGGTTCAAAATACTGGCAATACATTGTTGGTATGTTCTTTTTTTATGTCTTGTACTATTTATTCTCATGTTTGGGCTGGTAAAGGACATGTGTTGTTTGATTAGATCTTGGCTGGTCTTATACAGTATCCTACCCATTTTAACTGTCTTTGCTTGACAACAAATCAGAGAGAAGTCGTTTGTTGACTGCATCATAGATTGGAAACGTGCCTTGATTGGTTTTGTTTTCAGTTCGACTAACTAGCAGTCCAGGGATGATGATTGCAGTTGCGTACAATATGTGATGTTACGAAGGACAACTTCGATTATCAAATGGCGACTTTGATGCCTGACCCATTTCGCATGCCTCTTTTAAAGCATGATGAATGCTAAAATCTGAAACCAAGTTTCACAAGTGGTGTCTTTCTGTCTTACCTTTGCTGCATAGTATGACAAACTGTTCAGACTGATAATGTACTGAACTGAACTGATTTTTCTGATATGAATTCCACACTTGTGCTTGTCTACTTTGTAGTTGTTTGGATGACGTTTAATCACAAATTCATAGTCGGAAACAGATCAAAAGAAATCGAAACTTTGGTTGCATGGAATCTTGCATATGCTTAATTCACTTTGTCTTTCTGGATATCGTAAGTGAACAGTTGTATTTGATATTTGCGTGCGATATTTCGGGGACGGAAACATTCAGTTATGTCTGCCTGCTGACCCCTCATCACTGACCTTTTAAAGAGAGGAAAGCAAATTTTGAAGTCAACTTTCAAAAATGGTCGCTTTTAGGCGACTTATTGCTGTTTGTGATCGACAGTAAAGCAGCCAGCAAATTGGAGCTGTAAAATATCCTCTTGCCCCATAAGCAAATTACTTGTTTATCGGTCAGGACTGGCTGTAATGTAAAGCTTCTTTTAGACAAATAAAGGGGTATTAAATGACTACTTTATCCCATTTACTACTTTAAGTGTCTGAAATCAACGCATTCACGAAAAACAACAAATGTTATTTTGTAAAAAGGCAGATACAAAGCAGCACCATAAGTAAGGTATAATAAACAGACTTAACAGTTAGAACTACGCAACGCGTCTCAAGGTGTGATTGTGGAAGCCTTGACTATTGCTATTGCGGCAATCTTGCTTGCCTGATATCAGTGCTTGCTTCGTGAGATCGCTTGAAGGTAACTTGAATAAGGAACTCGGTTTACTCCGGACGAGAACAACACTGAAGGCCTGATTGACAGAGTTTGTTGTTATCGAGTAGACAATTCTCACCATGTACTTGCGAGGAAATTCACCGTCCGCTCGGTTACTGAGCTAATTAATCAGTGCAAGTTCCCCATTTTACTTTAGCCAGTATCTTTTTCATCAGTTGCTTGATGGTGTTAATGGTGTTATGACAACAATGAATAATGGAGAAAGAGGAACATTTTCCAACCGGAATTTCGAGGTTTTTAAATCAATCCAGCGATATTACTATTAGATTTCAAAAATCCATGTAAGGATTTTTGGACTTGCCGTTGCAGTGACTGTTTTTATAAGTGCAACATATGTCAGTTAAATACGGTTCGATGTAAGCGTGATTGACCTAATGCGGGGAATGAAACCAGAGGAAGGCGAAGAGTAGGATTTTCACTTCTATTGGACAAGAAGTTGACTTAATAGCACAGTTCTCGCAATTAAAACATTTGAATAAATGTATTAGTTTCCGTGATCCTCTCGGATGCTTTTACCTCTTTTACATGCTTTTACATCTTCACGTCACCCTTGCGAAGCGTTAAGCGTTCTCTTTTAAAGAGAAAGCTAATGAAAATTGTAACAGCTTATCTCTCGACTGCCAGATTTCAAGTCAAAGCTGAAAGTTGAGTCCCAGTAGTGTTTTCTTCAATTTAAGCCAACGCGGTAACAAATTCATGCGGTGTCAAAAAACCAAATGGCAAGTTACAAAATTATAAAGTATTATAATGGTTTTCGGCTGACGCCTGGATAAACACGTACAGACAGTCAAAGGTTTAAACGCATAATGGGACTGATCGACAAACATGCTATTAGAAGTAAAATGTGTGACCTATCGAGTCATTTCTTGATCAGTATACCATAGCGTTTCATTTCAATAACCTTCGTGTGTACTTTAAGAGCGTGATGCAATGGATTTATTACAACCTGTTAAGTTGGACATCTCGGTTCAAAATACTGGCAATACATTGTCGGTATGTTCTTTTTTATGCCTTGTACTATATATTCTCATGTTTGGGCTGGTAAAGGACATGTGTTGTTTGATTAGATCTTGGCTGGTCTTATACAGTATCCTACCCATTTTAACTGTCTTTGCTTGACAACAAATCAGAGAGAAGTCGTTTGTTGACTGCATCATAGATTGGAAACGTGCCTTGATTGGTTTTGTTTTCAGTTCGACTAACTAGCAGTCCAAGGATGATGATTGCAGTTAAGTGCAATATGTAATGTTACGAAGGACAACTTCGATTGTCAAATGGCGACTTTGATGCCTGACCCATTTCGCATGCCTCTTTTAAAGCATGATGAATGCTAAAATCTAAAACCAAGTTTCACAAGTGGTGTCTTTCTGTCTTACCTTTGCTACATAGCATGACAAACTGAATCACCTGCAGGCCTTTTCATTTCACTCTGTCAAGACCACAAACATGGTAGACTTTGATGTTGAAAGGCGAAGCCGCGGAATATTCATGAGCATGTATTATTCCTTGGGTCCCGTTTAACTTCTCACAGGTTTGTTTCCGGCAATGTTACCTTGTTAGTTTAAAACTATTTGACTGTCCTGAGCAAACATGGAAGTGTCTTTGTGAAATGAAACATTATTGGACAAACATTGGACAGCTAACAGACGACCATTGCAGTTTTTAGGCTAGTTTATGTAAACACAATGTTAGTCACCAGTAGTCGGCGATAATCTCGTAGAATTAACCTGTATTTTATGTTTCCTTTGAAGCTTTATAGATGATATAACAAAAAAGATATAATTATCCAGTGAAAAACATCACGTGAAGGCAAGTCAGTTCTGAACTGTTCGTCATGTAGGAGCGTTTTCATTTGCATACAAGGACAAATCAGTTCCACATGTATATAAACTGAAGGAATAACAAAACATAACTGTTGGTCCCTACACTGTGTGATGATTGCTTGAAAATTGTTTGTGTCTTAGTTTTTCTTAATACGTTAACAATTCATGTGTTTCTCATTTGTCTTTGGTATTACTCAAACGAAAAATCCACCAGCAAAGGTAAATTTATGATCTTATTTTAATCGATCATTGTTAAAAGAACGCCTGGGAAGATTCTGCAGAGCATGACATGCATTCGCGAAGTAATAACTAAAGGTAAGGTCAGTAGTATACATGTATCAAAACTCCTATGGTGCCGATTTATTAGCGGTACCTGTTTAGCGGTATAGAAACACTACACATTGGGGAAAGAAGGACCATCTTACACCAGGTGACTTAGGTGCTATTATATATTTTGTAGGAAGCTCTTATCGAGCCATATTTTCATGCAACTTTGTCCACGTAAGTGGTGTATTTTGTACATGCAATTGCTGTGGTAAATTTCATCAATTTAAGTGGATCAGTGAAATACATATTGTGTGGTATGTGCAAATGGAATGATGCCATAGTCTCGAATACCTGAGGAGTGTTCACTGCGTTTCCGCAGATTTACGAAGACGATTCTACTGTAGAGATCATCAATGCTTATCCCAGTTTCATTTAAAAAATATAAGTCCTCTTAAATTTTATTTACACGTTTTATTTTAGTTTAATTGCTTGCATTTGATTGATTTATCTAACCTTCATTTTCTGCAATCCTCCCTACACATCAGTCAGGGGCTTTTTGTTGACTCGCCATGCCATGAATAGCGGTCGACTATCGACATACCGAGCTACGCTGTGGTTGTCTTTTAATTCTCTCTCTCTCTTACCAGGATTACAAACCGGGATGTTTTCAGGATAGTGGTCCTTTTGGTTTCGTTAATTCCCTTATTGTATTGGATGTGTTTAATAGTTTGTCCTGCAATTGTCACAGATATAATGTATTGCGTCAGAAAAACCAAAATCTGCGCGGCGTCTGCGTAGAAGACCAATAATTGGGAAGACGTAATTTGAAATTCCTTCGCCGGCCCTCCTTTATATGAAGTTACATTCAGATTGTGCATATCCAGATGTATTCAGTGTACGAGGGCGTTTGTACGTTAACAACAACATTGAATTGATGAAAGGATTGTGAAACGTTTTACTGAGTAGAGTAGTCCAGTTATAAAGCACCCTAGTCAAAGATGCTTTATTGACTCGGTGGAGCGAAAGCATTTTGATCAACATGTTCTGAAGCGGACTGCATTTTCAAGTGATGTCATTTCTTGATCAGGAGCTGTATATTTAATTATCAGGTTAGAAATTTATTTCGCCTTTGTTCGAATTAACTTGTGTTATTTCAACTGATGTGTCTGATAAAGAGGACGATTTGAAATAAATTTTAGAAAGATAACAGGAAACTTGCCAAAACCAAGATCTATTGTCGGGAGATCGGAATAGATCGACGAAGAATAAGCTTGATATAAAAGACCTTTCGCATGAATTAAGTTACATTCCTGTCAGAGTTCCAATAATTTCATAAAAGGTGTAGATTAATCGCAACACTTTAGCATCATTTTGACATTCATGGATGAAGATTAAGCGGAAATTGACGAACAATAGATTTGCGAGTTTAAAAACTTTTCAGGGCAATGTAAGTCGCAATACTTGCTTGCTTGCTTATTTCGAGCGAACTCGAACTCCATTAACTAGCTTCATCCATAATGGTCGCCAATTGGTTGCATCTAGATCGACACTTCCCTATGCGATTTGGTTTAGTCGCAGAAAACCAGAGATTTTTAGTTTTTATTTTAATACTGGTACCAATATTAATTTAAGAGTTTTTAAGAGATTTCAGTCGGTGTAAAACGCAACTGATCTCTATTGCACACAGTCGCCAAATGGAAGAAATCCATGTGCTGAACGGTCCTGCGAAAATAAACGAGATCGATGTCATGGGGTACGAGATACATATTATTCTGCAGTACTGATGCGAATTGGCACGTCGTTGTTGAAATTTGTCGGCGTCCAAGAAATTTTATTATCCCTGTTTGAAAGGGGGATTTGTTACCCATCCGGCGATACTGAATAAGCTGATACATACAAGCAGAAATCAGTTGTTTATGGTGTTACTCCAATCTTGTTTTTCTGAAATGTCAGATGGACTCTTTATCTCGTCGTCTGTAATAATTCTCCTCGAATCCTTCTCGAAGCAATACGAAATTATACATTAAAGATATTTTAAAAAGCGAACAATCAAGCGTTAAATCACTATTAACAATATTAAGTGACCAAATTACTTTTGTGCGGTAACTTTCCATTACATGACTTTGTAAGTTTTAAAATATTTGCAGTGCAGTGGACAATATATTATTATACATGCTCCATCCCCATAGCCATGGATTTAAAACTGATTAACTTTTCATGAATTATATTCAGCAGTAGTTTCTGCATGGTCAATTCCATTTTAACACATTGCAACCTTTAAGAAGGTTATCAAAACCACAATTACAAGCTGGAAATATAAAACGTGCCAGGGAACTGAAGGTGTTGATAGGCTATTCGAAAGAAGGGCGCAGCCTCCCATAAAGACTTCAATGGCGATTACAGTCTATTCGTATTTGTGTCTGCCACTCATGTGACTTTAATTATACGAGATGTCTTCAGGTTATGAAGCAAATAATTTCTGCGATTATAAATCTTAGTCTGGTTCGTGTATGTAATAGGGTATCGGGGACACTGCGTCGCTGCGTCAGTAATAATTGCACGCATCTGTAGCAGAGCTAAGTGATAGCTCTAGACATTCGACAATCAATCTTTTTTCGAAGCTTGGCCATGATCATGAACTGGAGATTATCAGGGTAGAGCGCTTGAAAGGCGTGTGATTTTCTCTAATGGCGCTTAATTTAGGTAACTCAAGGGGAGCTTTTTTTCTTATCCGTCTTACTTACTGCATAATCTCGCAGAAGACGGAACCCACTCATTTTGCGGTATTCGGCCGTGTGCAAAAGCTAAGAATGTCAGTTGAAAGCTGAGTTCTTTTGGACGTTTTGCAAGTTTAATACGTGTTGACAAGTGCGCGCGGTAGTTAAATCCTTTCCTTTTGCCTACTTGCTTATTCCTGGAGGGGGGGGGGGGGGGGGGCTCCCATATAAAAATGACGTGGGTAATCGTCTGAATTTTTTTAAAAACACCACAAAAGGTACCAGAGTCTTGTTTGATGGGTGTGGCTCAAATCAATTTTTACCCTTAAGAGATACCAATTCTAAAACAACATATGTCATATTCTGTCATATTTGTTCGGCTTTATACCCTAAAAGGTACCGCGATAATTCTAACGATGGTCATTTTAGTACCCTAAGATCAGTACCAATCTGCAAATTTTGACCCCTCAAAGGTACGACGAGCACCCCCGTCATTTTTATATGGGACTCCCCCCCCCCCCCCCCCCCCCACCTCGGGTGCTTATAAAACTCAGCTTTTGAAATGCAATTCGTTGTCGAACTTTCTATGAATAACAAAATCATGCTTTTGCAAGATCTTTGTTGCACGAAGCTGCAGCATGATGGAAACATGTTTCCATTTTCTTTCCCAACTCTCACAAGGGAACTACAGGCCAAAATCCCATCAAGATTATAAATATAGAATCAGGCATGATAGACTATCAACTTACTCTTTGTTTGAAGCTGTGAACCCTTACTTGTGTAGAGTTGCCTGGTATGAATCTCATAGCCCATGCGTCAGTTTATCAGGAGTTCCGATTGCACGTTTTTGCAAGTGTTTGGTCACGAGACACCTCACCTGTAGCCTCTCATTTTTCTTTTCAATCCGCAATGCGAGATCCTGAGTTCAAGTCCTTCTCTGACCTTAGTCATCAGAGTGCAATTACACATGTGTTCAGATCCAAGTCCACGCCATGTAAACGTAAATAGCCAACTGGTTAAGCGTGGGTTTCAGCAGCGACATAATAATAGCATAAGTATAGGGGGATCATAACAAAGCTTATGTCCGGTGAAAACGGGCCCGACTTGAGCATAAGCATAAGCAAAAGCCGCGCAAGGATCAAGGTAAGCCTCGGCTACACGTTTTAACATTGTTATATAACATTTGTTTTCTCAGGAATGTTAGAACCTGTAGCCGGCATGTTAGATGATGTTTGACTAACATTTTTTTCAAATATGGTTGTTGTTCATTGTGGTGTGTATGATAGTTGAACAAGGGTTCACCTAACATTTTTGTTGGAAGAATGTGTTGATTTAACCAACAAATGCTATATAACACTGTCCGAACGTGTAGCCGGGGCTAACGGATTAATCTTATTCTTATCTCAATGTTCGCAATGTTCGTCGGCGTTTCACTTCACCCGGCCAATTTGTATAGCATTGTTAGAACGTTTAGCCGGGGCTTTATGCTTTTGATTATCTTGCTAGTGAAAATCTACCAGTCTCCCGTCACCTGTTAGGGTTTTCAAACCTCTGTGTTCAGTTTGTAATGTTACTTTGTCGTATTTACAGTGTCCCCAATTAGAAGTTTCCTGCTAAATATAAATTCACACCAGAAACGCGTTGACCACAAGCAGTGTTTGGAATTTTATTCGACGCCTTTATCCCGCCATTTTTAGCAATGTTATGTTTATCGTAATTTTCACTCAAAACTTGGTTACCACTTTTTAAACTATTGTCGCTGAAAAGCCTCGCAGTAGGGTGTTCAATTAAAGTACTCTACTCTACTCTACTCTACTCTACTCTATTCTATTCTACTCTACTCTACTCTACTCTACTATACTATACTAGATACTCTACTCTACTCTACTATATTATACTATACTATACTATACTATACTATACTATACTATACTATACTATACTATACTATACTATACTATACTATACTATACTATACTATACTATACTATACTATACTATACTATACTAGATACTCTACTCTACTCTACTCTACTAGATACTCATTTCTGGCTCTACTCTATTCTACTCTACTCGACTCTACTCTGCTCTGACAGTAAAAATAAATTTTCGCAAGTTTGAGAGGTAAACAACGCTGTCTTCGTTAAACTGCTGGCAAGCAGACAGCGCAAGGTTATATTTAACTTAACAATATACTGATCCCCAATTTCGCCATCTGTGCAACAAGTCCCCCTCTTTTAATTTTGTGAATATTATTCCACTGTATAGAAGAAAAAAAATGCACGTTAGCCCACATAATACTCCTGTAACATTAACTTACAGGAGATAAAAAGGGGGCTCTAGATCTCGTTCACGATAATATGACGCATGCTTTAACCCATTCACTCCCAGAGCCATGGAGGTATGCAATATACTGAGTTTTAACTTTTGAGTCTGTTGACGAAATCCTATGTTTCTGTACGTAAACTTGATAACACTGGCGATGGTTTACCTCAAGCACGTCATAAACGCGTTTATACTGTGGTCTATGAGCAATGATTTTTGCTCTGGTTGCTTAAAGTTATGTCAACATTAAGAAGCCCTAACCCTTTCACTCCCAGAGTCAATTATGGAGACATGTTGTGTAGTTCTAACTTTTGAGTCTGTGCAGGACGAAATTCTATGGTGTGACCATTCAAATGAAACCTGTTCAGCAGTACTTTTGCATGGTACCATCTATTTTTCAATATTTTACAAAATGAAATTTGGGATCTTTCTTGAATTTTGATTTTAGGCACTTGTTCCCAGTGTGTTTTTTTTACTATTGAACAGAAGAAGCTCTTTCGTCTCATCTTGAATGTTTGGCCCATATAAAATCATCGAAACAAACTGGTTTGTGATGGGTGTGATATTACATTGCTAAGAATGCTCCAGAATGCGAAGTATCCACAGAGGGAATGATGTTGATCTCGTTTCTACAAATCTTTGCAACTTATAGATAGTCAACCAAAGTGCGCACGCTTCATTATGACTCGGAGCCTTTTTAAGGTTAGAACAACATAAAACATTTCCCAATTTTCGCTTGGGGTTTAGATATCTTACACACGGAATCATTCTCAGCGCAAACGGACAAACTATTCTGAAACGATTTGATAAAAAAAAGCAAGGCTGATAAACGGTACGGAAACGACTATATTTGTAAAAAATCCAATATTACGAAAGGCACAGCCTTTCTTCTTCAGGGTCTTACAGATAATAACTAGTTATTATCTGTAAGACCCTATCAGATAATAACTAGTTATTATCTGTAAGACCGTGAAGAAGAAAGGCTGAGCCTTTCGTACTATTGGATTTTTTACAAATATAGTCGTTTCCGTACCGTTTATCAGCCTTGCTTTTTTTTTATCAAATCGTTTTATTATTTTATAGCTGATCAGATCCTTTACTACAGGATCCGGTGCTTCAATCTCGTTACGGTGGTCTTTGCAAATACAGTTACTTGTTTTCAAACTATTCTGAATATTTATGATAAAGAATGTCGACAATCTCATTGGCAAACTTGGATTCTCATTACATAACCCTGAGTCCTCGGGGGGGGGGGGGGGGGGGGGGACGGACTCCCATATAAAACTGGGTGCTCGTCGGGATTTTTTGAAAAACACCCTAAAAGGTTCCAGAATCTCGTTTGATGGGCCTGACTTACAATACCCACAATGCTTGAACTGACACTGGTAACTTTTAATAGCGAGAGATTAATTAGACAACAATAAAAAAACGATTGACTGACAAATAGTTCCTGTACCGCCGAAGCGGTACCGATCTACGCATTTTGATCTCTAAACTGGGTACGACGAGCACCCCCATCTTTTACTATTAATGGGAGGCCCCCACCCCCTACCCAGGCCCTAAGTGGACTAAGTAATCCCAAATCTGTCATGTCATAAGCCGTTCGCCACATGTTTCAAATTCCAGTAGTCATGGCGGATTAATACAGCAAAGCAAGCGCTGATTTGCAAACAATTGATAGCAATCTCGGCATTCTATTCTAAAGAGGGTCATGGGGCACCAAGCAGGGTGCCTGTCTTGTGGACGTCCACGTTTTGAAGAAATTTATGGAAATTGCACCTAATCTTTTGAAAATTTATGATGGGAAATTAAGACGCTCCACTTTTCAATTGCTAGCTAAAAACCTGTGGGGCACAGAATGACTATAATAACATTTTCCAGACTCCGAGGAAAGAAAAACAAAATACTGTATCCTGAGAAGACAAAACAATGTCAGTTGAAATCAGAAGATAAAAGTAATTCAAGCTCCCCACCGCAGGGTCACGATTTACTAACAATAGAGAGATAAAGCACTGCGTTCTACGGCACTTGAAGTTGATTATTATGGGCGGCCGTTACCACCCAAAATACAAACATTGCAATCGATACAGAATAAACAGAAATGGTCCAGTTGTCCTTTGTAAGTTGGTATAGACACAGGGAGCCCAGACAATATGTTCGTGCTGACTAACCGTTTGTAATTTTGTAGGAAATCAAATGTATGGATATTTTAGAGACGTATTGCCAAATGCATGTACTGATAAACGCTAAATTAACGTTAAATTACCTTATTTGTTGTGTGTTATCGTCCTTTTGCCGTAAAAGTGATTTTTGAGCGATTTTGAAGGATACTGAGTTCGCTATTGACAGGAAGGACGCACAGTCAACGGCGAGCTCAGAATCCTTCAAAATCGCTCAAAAATCACTTTTACGGCAAATGGACGACAACACACAACAAATAAAGTAATTTAACGTTTATTTAGCGTTAATCAGTACATGCATTTGGCAATACGTCGCTAAAATATGAAATTTAGGTAAATCCCATACATTTCCTATAAAATTACAAACGGTTATGTTACGTAAACATATTGTGTGGGCTCCCTGTGGTATAGACAGTTTTGAATTGATGTACAATAGTTACAATGCAGTCGGACAGGTTGTTGGTGGAATGGAATACTTAAACAATAAATGGTTTAGACATAAGAGAAATGGTCTAGAAAATGCGAATAGTCCAGCTTCCGTTTGTAAAACAGCATAGACTAAATAGAATTGGACAAAGCTAATGCAAACAATGCAAACCTATGAAGTGTCCAATGTTAAATCGGTCAAGTCATTTCTCAAATGATTCAGGACAATTTGAAATGATAAAGTGCAACAACAAACGGTCTAGCTTACTGTGAAATGGTTTAATCAATCATCACCAAATCGTCTAGTGTAATGGGAAATGGTTTAACCTAACGACAAATGGTTTATCGTTATATGAAATGGTGGGGCGTATTGTGAAATGGTTCAGCGTATTGTGAAATGGTTCAGCGTGACGCCAAATGGTTTAGCGTACTGTGAAATGGTTTAGTGTTATATCAAATCATTCGTGCCGGAACCGCAAAAAAATACAAACATGAAATGGACCAACGTGAAGTGAAATGGAACAGTCTGCTGGGGGCATCACGCACATGGTAGCTTTTGGCGCGGAAATATCCTCAAGTGTTTTCCTTTCCGTCTCTCCGCTGCAAGCCGACTTTTACAGTTTTTATCTCATTAACTTACAGGAGTTTATGTGGGCTAACATGCATTCTTTATGCATTTTTATTAGCAAAATATGCGTTAGATACTATTAATAGACTTTTTAGTGAATTTGTGGGGACATTCCTAGTGCATATTTGTCAGCACATTTGTGTTAGATATTATCAATAAGAAAACAAGGGTCGAGTTGCATATTTTTGTTAGATGCTATCAATGAACACAAGAGTCGAGTGGCATATTTTTTGTAAGTGGTTAGCGAGTGCACGTTTGTGGGCTGAGAAAGCGATATATTGATAGGTTGATTTAGTTTACTGAGATTTTAGAGAACGTTAGAAGAGAGAGGAATTTATTTGGCCGTATTTTATAAAAAATCAAGCTGTTAGCAAAATTTGTCACATTTCTTTTTGGACATGAGAGTCGAGTAGCATATTTTTTGAAAGGGGTTTAGCGAGCACAGGTTTGTGGCGCGATGAAGCGATATATTCATAGCTTGATTTAGTTAACTGAGACTTTAGACAACGTTACAAGAGAGAGGAAATAATTTGGCCGTATTTTATCAAAAATTCAAGCTCTGGTTATTTTTTTCTGAATTAGAGTGATTCATTTGTGAAAAATGACGAGGATTATTTTTTTCTCTGCGCGTATACACAGTATTAGCGTTACTTTCCTCTTTGTTAACTCCTGTACAAGCGCACGTTTGTGGCCTGACAAAGCCATATATTATTTTACCCTGGGTGCCAGAGGCTTGTCTCGCGCTCTCATCTCTCTCATATTACACGCCTCTTATGTCTCTTATATTTTCGCCGCTCGGCTTCGCCGCTCATTTCCGGCCTTCGGCCGGTCGGTCGGCCTTCGGCCGACAATTCTCACGAAAACGTGCCGCGAGTCTAGGGTATATATTCAAACGAAAGTTGAGACATCCTTTTAACCTTAAACCGCTTATCTCGATTTTAACTAAATGCGTCTATAAAAGAAAAACAAAATAAATATTTCCAGAATTTCTATATAAACTTAAATAGATATTTTCAAACGAAAGGAATTGTGAAATATAGGTTTGGGTTATTAGAATTCTGATTTTTTAAGTTTAGGTATTAGTACAAAACGCGTTTTCAGAGGAAAATATAAGAACATATGTTATATTCATGATATTTTTAGAAAATAAGTATTCGATATCAAAGATAAAATCTGAACGCTTAAGGAAAGAAGCCGATGCATTTTGCCTGTGTCGATTTATGTTGAAATTGGGTCAGCTTTCAAGCCGCTTGTGAACTACTCTTATCAGCGAATGATCCAGCAGCCTTTTCTCTAACATGTCATTCGCAAACAAAATGTGAAGCTATGCAAGGATATTTGGGAATAGGTTCCATTTCCACAAAATGCACGACTGTTTCATGTAATTCTGTTAATTACTCGAGAATGCACCGAAGACTGAGCCAAAGAGTAAGTGTGCAATTTAGCTTTGTTTACATGTTTCGCGATCGGTGTTTTAAACACTTATAGGCCACTTTTATAGCTGCCTACTGGTTTGAGAGAGTAAAGGACTATACAAAACAACAGTGTTATTACTGAATGTGAATATTTATTGTGAAATGCGGACGAAACGTTTCATAATGAAAACAGCGATGAAACTGGCCCTTGCCGTGAAACATGATTCAGTAGAAAGATTCGGTGAGCGACATGAACCGCTGTTAGTTGTACTGTTCCTGACAGTATTTATGAATGTCTCGTTTATATGAAGAAATACAAACCAAATAAATGTAAATAATAATCAGTCAATATAAAAATTTTGTGAGAAGTTGCATAATATGAGGATTCTAACTTGGTAAAGTCAGGTTGATTTTAATGTATAAAAATTGTGCTTATCTCATGAATTAAATGAGATTTTAGAAGCATATTGTCATACCTGTAGGATATCAGGGTTTTTATGTTGCAGTTATTAAAGAGTATTTGGATGGTACATGTATATACTTGAATGAAACCAAATTATGAAATTCTTATGTAAAGGTCCAGGGCCCGGTTGGGATTTTTTGCAACCATTCTCTGTGTTTCTGAGGATTTTCTTGCGCGTTATCATGGATAGCTCGACCGAAGACGCATTAACGAGTACACTCTTTTTTTATTTGTAAGAATGTTGAAGTTGAACTTTGCGAATATACCCAAGGCTGAGATTTTCTTTTTAAGTACATTTTCTGCGTGTTGATGGAAAATAAATACAATAAAATCACATAATATTTTAATTAATTTTAATATACCTGTACCATTGAAAAGTGTGGTAAATTCTTTCCTTTTTCAACCAAAACGACAAAAACTAGTACTAGACATGAATATGATCGACATATCGGCAATTCGGATAAAAGGAACAAAAGATATCCATGACAGTTGGTCGTTTTTATAATATTCGATAGGAAGTTTGTAGACGTCCAGGAATGAGGGCGGTAAATAATACAATAACGTGTACATGTATGTCTGTGAGTGTGTACCTAAAATGCATAAAAATAAATATAAAGGCATGGGTGTCGTGGAGGCTTCATGGGAAATACTATACTCTGTAATCTAAGAATGTACACAAAAATATTTTCAGCCAGCTAGAGTCGGCGAAAAAATACGAATATGCAGCCTGCTGGGCATCTCGTGTTGTTTTCTGCCATTCGCTGCTTTATGAGACGAGATTTAAACAGAATCCTTGGCTATTTTGAGGTAACTATTCCCACCTATGCACCGAGTGAATTTTGGAGTCATCTTCGAATGACTAAAGGCACACAGTATGAGATCTTGTGCACAGAAATAATTAACCGTGGAAGAATTCCTACTGGGAATACGAGAGGTAGGCAGCCTATTCCTCCAGTAAAGCAAGTGCTGGGGATAGCGTTTCTGTGGTCCATAGTGTCAGAGATGAACAAGCAAGAACCACATTGATAAGACGCCATATTGTAAAGACAACTGAAACCGTACGAAGGTCCTTCAAGAGAGCCTGGAAACGAAGAATCGTTCGAATGGTAAGGAAATTTCCAACCATCCATAACGAAACGGAAAAATACTGGAGGTTAAGTCCACAATTTTCGAACGGAGTTTTTGGAAATTGTCTGCTCCGTTTAACTCAGTTTCAACTGAAATTTCCGGATTTTTTGCTCAATGGTATGCGCCCAAGATATCCATATACTACAAAGAAAATAAAGTAAGCAAGGCTGGAAAGTCGACGTAATATCAGCCTTGCTTACTCTATTTGTGTTCAGATTTTTGGCTAATTAGATCTTCTTTAGATCCTACGTACACCAGCAGCATTTCGTGTGCGGTCCTTTCCCCAGTATTCACTATCACCATACAAAGCAACCACGTCTGGCAACAACAGAATTTTCTCACGCTTTCTTGCATCATTCTCACTATTCGGAAACTCAAGACGTTTACGGTATTCTCACCAAATGGTCCAAAAGCATTCATCATATACGGTTTACCCCATTTCGGTTGAAAATGACGTGATAACGACTTAATTCGTGGTTTGCAACCACGTGACAAGGCGGCCATGTTGGTGGTCAATAGAGCGTATGCACATGACGTCACGGCGGCCATATTGGTGTACCAAAACAATAGAACGGCGGCCATGTTGGTGTACCAAAACAATCCTGTGGGATTTGAACGCTTTTCTTATGTTAACACTTTCTTTTGTTCCAATAAATTTGCATAGCTGCTTGCCACGTGAGTGCATACGCTCTATACAATACCTTTTTTTTTCGCAGAATTTGCATGAAAATAGAGTTTAGTTCCCAGCGGAGAGAAACGGTTTTGTTCTTGACCACCAAGATGGCCGCCGTGACGTCACGTGCAAACCAGCAATAATGACGTCGTCCCTCGTGATCACTCGCAATAACTCCTGGACACTCCTTGTCACTAACAGTAACAACAAATGAGGATTTAAACTCAAGAAACCACGTACCCTTGCCTAAATGCTTAATTGTAACATCCAAAACAACATTCAGGCATAATATGACAGCAATGCATGATGGGAAGAACTTACAGGAGATAGGCCGAAGGGCACTTTGATTCTCGATCGCGTGGTTCTAGTTCTTTACTGCTGGCAAAGGCCTTTATATTCAAGTAAGTTTGCTATCTCGAGTGTTCACTATGTGTCTTGATCAAGGATGGAGCAAAAGGAACGAGAAACCACCTTGACAATTTTGAAAACGTGCATCCCTTCCCCCAGATATATGAACAGAAGACAATGGCACTACTTTGGGGACAAAACCAAACCTAGTAGGGGAGACAGGGGATAAATGCAGGGTTTTCGGTAACATTTTAAAGTACCGGATTCATTGGTGGAACAAATGGACTTGGGCGCCGTAGGTTCGAACATGACTGCGAAAGCTCGAATATCTAGGGGTTTCCGGGGACATGTGTCGCTGGGAAATTTTTGAAATTGGAATGTCTCAAACGCCATTTCTTGCGTTCCCTGGACTGGAAGTGGTTAACTGGGAAGATCTTTTAAGGCATTACTGAAAATGCTCACAAAAATATATATATATTTGAATTGGCAATTAGAATAAATATCAGTCTGCAGGCGCCCGTTTTCAGTAGATTCTAATGGAATCATAGTGTTAAGTGAGCAAAATTAGGCTCAACTCTATCTTTGATAAGCAAATACAAAATTATCCGATTAATTTACACTTGAGAAAATAATTATTTTGTGTGAAAGTACCGGACTTTACATATCAAACGACCGGACGTTTCGTCCGGCCACCGGCCTTAAACGAAACCCCTGATAAATGTGTTTAATTCACGTTTAATGCATAAATTGTCTAACAGAATGGAGTGAGTGAGTGCCATCGAGGTCCATTCCTAAACCTGATACATACACGCGTACATACCATGAGGGTAAAAATGATGAAGATTTAAGGAGGCTCGTACCCATTTCACAAGTCCACACCCTTTCAATTTTAATGGGCCATATCTTTTGTTGTAACGCATAAAAAGACAAGCCACTTTGCATGCAAACACACAATACACTGAACATTATGGGAGTATAGGATTTGTTTACATCGGTGCTTCCATGGCAACGGAATGGTGATCCTCCGAAATTAACAAGTTGCGGAGTTTCTCTACATCGAGGGAAATTTATGTAAAACCCGCTAGTGGACTAATTGATTTGACCATGGCCTTCAACTGGACAAAGTTTAAAAGAAATGTATGAGAGCGTTTTTGAAATTTTTGGGGATGAAGTTTTGGAGATTATAAATACGGTGAAAAACATACTATCGACATAATTGGCTAATATCTAAAGAAAACGACGCGTGATGGGAATGCAGTTTCATCTCATAGTAGTTTGATTCCATTTGAAATGGTGTGTGAAAAAGTGAGGGGCTTGCTTTGGCCGATTGCGAGAAAGAAGAATTTGATTAGCGTGCGTTCAGCTGCTCTTGTTGCCATTTTTGTATGAAATTTGGTCCACGCCTACAAATGTGATGATAATTTGGAAACCGCGAGATAATTTTTTTTAAAAATTTGACAATCTCGAGATTAATCATCAACTTATATGGCCTGCAAGTTTCAAGGACATTGAAGACATGCAAGGCAATAAAATAGGGTCTCCAATGTACCAATTTTTTCCCGCAGATTTTGTGTTTACAAGTGAGCGTCCTCATTATTCACGAGTATTGTTTTCAAGTTTCATATGCACGTGCACAACTTTAGCCAAAAATTTATTTGCATCGAACAGAACGCTCGATTGCTTTACGAAGAATTTTCCGAAACATACTAATAACTGGCTTGCGTTACGAATATCAATGACAACAGTACTGATGAAAACAACATCAGAAGCAGTGTTTCTGCATTTCGTTTATAAATTTCCAAATTGGGATATGTTCTTGTCCTGCAATTTTAAAGAGACCCTCGGTATGGCTGCATTACAGCGTGATAACGCGACATCGAGTGCCTAATGTTATACTGAACAATTCTTAAGCCAGCCATTAGCATGTTACGGAGTGCATGTTCTAGAGTATGCATTGGTGCTAAATTCTGTAAAAGTCTCTGTATCAGAAGTAAATACCAAAAAATTGTATGAAGCACTTGTGTCTGATTTGCGTGAAATCCCTACAGCACAATCTAGATTTAATGAAATGCTTCCAGATTCTGAGCTAGAGTGGAATAAAATTTACAGTTTGCCCTTCCAAGTTGCGTTAGATACGTATACGAGAGATTTTCAGTATAAAATTTTGAATAGAATATTATTTACTAATGCAAAATTAAGCAAGCTTAAACTTGTTGAATCACCCTTATGTACCTTTTGTGGTAAGGACGATGAAACCCCTGAACATCTCTTTGTATTTTGCCAATATTCTAGAGCTTTTTGGAAAGAAATTTCTAGCTGGTTACGTGAATGTAGTATTGATACGCTTCCTGATCTAACCGATCAAGTTAATATTATGTTTGGTTTGTTTGATGCCAAAAGCCACTTTATGCTTTTGAATCATATTGTGTTAATAGCAAAGCAGACTATCTTTTTCTGCAGATGGAAATCTATTGCTCCAAGCCTTATCATCTTCCTTGCACACCTTAAAAAGATCTTTAAAATAGAAGAATATCTTGCTAAAGAAAAGAACAAATTAAATCTGCACCTGGAGAAATGGGAAAAACTTTTAGAAACACTAAGTTGAAATTTTCGGTTTTAAATAACCTTTGCAGCCATCCCTTTTTCTTTCTCTTCGCTTATTTAGTTTTCTTTTTTGTTATCTTTACCTTTTTTATTTATTTATGTATTTTTATGTATTTATTTTTTTTTTTCAGTTACAGGTAATTTATACTTTTGTAAATTACTTCAATTAAACCTGTAAAATTGGAAAAAATTAATAAAATATAAAAAAATAAAAAAAAAAAAGTTAATAATTAATAGACGGACACCAAGTTAGTCCACTAGCAACCTGGGGTGCTCTTGCGTGGGTATCAACTGCCAGTTGGTGTTCCTAAAATCATTTTCTTTCTTCTATCCCTTCTTAAAATCTCTTCAAATTTCATTCAAATTTAGGTTGAGTCCCACGTGGTTGTTCTCTCCTCAATCATTATAAATGGCATACAACTTGCATATTTACACAGGACAAAATTCGACTGAAAGTGATGAACGATTCTGTATGAACAAAACGCAACGCGATACCAGTAACCGAATAAAGAGTCGTCTTCAGTTAATTTTCTCTTCTCACCCCTAAGTTGATCTAAGTTTGCTTACTAGTATAGTTGTAGTACAACGTTATCAGCAATGTTAATCAGATTAATTTAGCATACTTATTCATGTCTGTTGTCACTTTCTCTATGTGAAAGAAAGCGTGTTTTGAAATTTGGGGCTTCAGAACAATTGGACGAGATTTCGCCCACAGTTAGCTACGTGTAAAGTCGAAAATTAAGAGAACTACATGTTTGTTGCTGCATGTAGGCTGAAACGGAATTCACACCAAGGCACACCCCACAAAACATGACAACAAAACGTGATATTTTATAATAGGACTCTCAATTATCAACTGCACTGCAGTGCATGCCACGTTTTTCCATGGGCGTACTTAAACACACACCACAAACAAGCTATAAGAATGTTAGGTACGTGTTTCAAGGCATTAAATCAAGATTTAGTGACGTACAGTGTGTGTCGCAAAGCATTTTAGATCTCACGAAAAACCAACTGAAGGCAACTGTTTCAAGTTTTTATATCTATATTTTAAATGGAGCAGGAAACGACAAAGACTCGTAAATCTGCGAAATGCTTTCCGTCAGAACGATTTCGTTCTTTTCCTGTTCTCATTACAGCAGCGTGCCTGTTCTCATTACAGCAGCGTGCATCGTGTTCCAGTTTATCTCATTCGTCTCGATAAAAAGGGAACTTGATGACATTGAGACCGAGCTCAACGGTAAGGAAAGGCGACTAGCGTACGTGGAGGGCGAGCTTAGTGTGATTGATGCTAAACAATCTAAGCACAATCAATCGGAAAGGCGGGTTGCTGTACTTGAAAACGAGTTTAGTGTGATTTCTAAAGCATTGAAACGCAGCAAATCTGACCTGAAGAGATCGCTTAGAAGAAACAAGAGGACCACTAACCCGCAGCTCAATTCAGATTTTAATAAGAGAATTATCAGTTACGATAAACGATAATGATCTTCAGACTGGAAAGTTCTGGCATGACTAACCTTGAATGTTTGTTTTAAAAGCATTTAATCTATACCCTCCAAATGGAAATATTTTTAAGTGTTATATTTCTGCCGACATCAGTTCTATTTCCCCAGCCTAAAAACTGGCAGCCTAACTGGCACTAAGCCTGTGTGCTTAATTGGGGATGTAGGTCAAGATGACCAGTGATAGCAGTTTTTTGTGAAAGTCGGAGAATACGTGAATTGTAAATTGGTTGTCGCAGATGTTTGTTAGTAGTTGTACATACTTTGCAGGGTTGGTTCTCCCCAAGCCCTTCCAAAATAAACTTAGTTGCCTTGACACTATGTCTTTTGCTGTTGTGTAGTGAAGTCAAAGTAGAAACTAAATTCGTATACACTGTACTGTTTTTGAGCAAAAGGCTAAGTTCTGAAGAGTTAAAGCTTATTACTTCTCTCTGAAAGCTGAACAAAGTTACGCAAAGCATAACTGATTTTCTTTGCTCTCTGTTCGATCTGAAACAAAAGCAGTGAATCGATCAAGGTTTAGGAAAAAGACCGGAATACGTTAATTCTTACACGAAACTGGTCTCTGTTTACCAAAATGGATTGGAAGATTGATTTTAGGGTTGGTTTGAGGATTTGAAGGATTGCTTTGAGGATTTGAGGGATTTGTTTGAGGATGCGAGGGATTAGTTTGATGGAGGACTGGTTTGAGTTCTAATCTCATCATTGATATAATCTAAGAAAAACGCAACATTTGTTTTCTTGAATTTGTGGCATGATGTTTCGACAGATGCAACTGTCATGGTCACTTAGAACACAGAGTACAAAATTTCTATATAAATCTTTCAAATTCAAATTCAACTTTTTACTTTGTGTTGTAACTGACGATGACAGTGGTATCTATCCGAAACATGTCTTCAAATTCAACAAAGAGAAGTGTTATATTTGACTCTTCACTTTTGTCCTGTCAGTCCTGTTATCAAGACATTTTGATATAATTTATATTGAGACTACGTAGTTTCTCGTTATGCACAATAAGGATTAGTATCAAATTTTAACTCAGTTTAAAAATTTATAATGATTTTTAATTGAGTTTCGTAAAACCAAAACCAAAGCAATTACTCTGACCAATCTTATTTATTTAAGGATTTTCATTTATTATCATTTATGGGCTTTCTTTGTGAACTGTCGTATTTAGAAACGCTGTCATAATTTCTCCTCCGTTTCAAACTGTGGAAGTCTCATTTGACTCAGTATTCAGTACAACAATGAAGATGATGTCATGTTTGGTGTCATAATTCTCTCAAACCGTGGGAGGTACTGCGTTGGCTTTTTGTTACTAATGACGTAAACCGCTGTCGTGTTCGGTGTTCTAATTTCCTCTCTGTCTTAAACTGCTTTGCCTTTTTTAAAATGAAAACAATGAATGATTACAGCTTAAAACATCACTCAATAATATTGAGCACCTGCCCTCATGAGCCTACAAATGCACAGGGAACCCAACGAGCAATATTTAGGAAAACGCTTGTAATGGCATTGTACTGTTTTTTTTTTTCTGTTTTTTTTTTTTTTTTTTTCCCATATCATTTTAGTGCCTTTAAAATGAACTGTGTGAAAGCTAATACAGTTTGAGCTTTTCGGTTCTTTGAGCTGAATATTTCGGCGCAGAAAATTTTAGGGAAAGGAATCTCATCCCGAACTCGCTGCTTTCACCTTTTCGAAAATCCTAGCCGATCGTTATTTCGTATCCAAAAGGACATATTAATTCCTCCGAAAACAAAAGGCGTTGCATTTTACAATGTTACGAAACTTTGAGGCGACATTTTGCAAAAGAAAACTCTAGTTTTAAGTATAATTTTAAGATGACTAAGGCCGAACACTGAGCTTTTTCACCGAAACAATTCGTCGTGTGCTCCTAACATGCAGCATCTATGGCAGTGGAGTTTAAGTGACTTACTAAGTCCCAAACTTTGTAAAAAGCCAAAGTGCGGTTGACATAAAAAAAAAAGTAAAAAGTCAAATTAGTTTAACCTTTATTTACGTTAAGTGTCCTTGTTTTGAGTTTTAAACGTGTCTGTATTCTACAAATCATACGAACTTGAACCAGTCATGTGAATGGTCCACGGTTTACAAAGACAATTGTGATCTGAACTGATCTCTTTATATAAAAAGAAGTCAAGGCTTACAGTTGGCTGCTGATCATTAATGCTGAATGTTAACGAGTTCCAGTCCGGTATTATTCTATGTATTTGTTTTCCTACTTAAATTTATAAACGTTTTTAGGCTGGAAATATACATTGTTATTCTTTGTTTTGGTAAAACAAAAGAAGGAATTTTCCTGATCACACGCGGTTCATTTTTCTAATCCACATTCAACCCAGAGTCAACGAGAGGAGGAAGAGCTTCTCTGGCTTCTTTTGACGTGATTAATAATGGGTCGTGGTTTCGGGGGATTTGGATAACTGAGAACGTATTAACCCTTTAACTCTCAAGATTGTCAAATATCAAAATTCAAGAAGCACCCCAAATTTCATTTTGTAAAATATTGAAAAACAAATGGTACCATGGAAAAGTACTGCTGAAGAGGTTTCATTTAAATGGTCACACCATAGGATTTCAGTCCACAGACTAAAAAGTTATAACTACACTACATGTCTCCATAATTGACTCTGGGAGTGAAAGGGTTAAAGCTTCTTAGTGATGACATAACTTTGAGCAACCGGAACGAAAATCATTGCTCATAGCCCACAGTATAAACGTATTTATGACGTGCTTGAGGTAAAACATCGCCAATGTTATCAAGTGTACGTACAGAAAATTCGGCATGGAAATTATTTTGGTGAATTCTTGCATCACCATTATCACTCCACGGGGCAGGTAACACACTTGGAAAGCCAGCATTAGCACTACTAACATCTTGACTAGGCGCTTCTTTTGTCTGACGCGGTCATTGTAGCTTTTTATTGGAACACTGCTTCGCTGAATCGCGTCTTTGGCTCTACGTACACGGATGATGTTGATATATGCTGCACACTGAATTAGGAGAGGAAAAGCGATGAACAATACCACAAGGTACAGCTCACATGCGATTCGATAATCATTATTGTTGAAAACTGGAAAACAGTAGTAAATCCCATCACTGTATAGTCTGTTTTTAAGGAAAATTATCATCGGTACCCCGGCTGTTGCGTAGCAACCAACCCATATCACAAGCACTGTCGTCTTCGCTCTCTTCAGCATCATCTTCGGCTTGAATGGGGCGATGATGGCGCGATGTCTCTCCAGCGCTATTACGGTTTGGGTAACGACAGAGACAGCCACGAAGACATCTTGGAGAGGCGCCAAAATATAACACATCACGCCACCAAAGATCCAGCCGCGGAAAATTTCAGTGATCCTTAATGGTGCTACGAAGACGCAAACTGCCAAGTCAGCCGCGCAGATATTTGCAATCAGGAGGTTGCATGGTGTCCGCATCTCCCGCCAAAGAGCCAGAGTGGCCACGACCAAGCTGTTGCTAAACAAACCAAGAGTGATAATTAGCGAGAAGAAGATTGTTGTGAGAAGGACATACATGTAACCTTGGGACAATTCTCGTAGCGAGGAAAAGGAAGCTGCATTTGGCGCAAAGCTACTTTCATTCAATGTCATATTCGTCGTGAATCCCTCCTTGAAAACTGTCGAGTTCGCCATCATACTGGATTTCCTTTCTGTTTCAAGCTGTGGATCAGAAGCCTTCTCGTTGACAGAAAACTCTAAACTGGAAGAAATGTAGATGAGTTTTATAACAGGTAATGTTTAATTTTACATATTGTTGTGTTTATTTACTTAATGATTTTCATTTATTATCATATAGAATAATCTTGCGACATCACGTCTGCTGTACACGTTCGACGTACTATACTAATGAAGGAAAAAATTCGTGTCCCGAGCAGGATTTGAACCCACGTCTCCCCGTCACTAGTTGGGCGTGATATCCACTACACCATCGGGTCACCACGCTGGATACGCGGCAACTTATTGATATTTGTAGATAGAACGTGGCCAATCCATGGAACATTTTTCTTTCATAGTACGTTTCATAGCCTCTGAAAACCTCTCCAGGTTTAGTACATTTCTGAATAATCCTATGTGTCGAAGCCAAGAACGTGTTAGAACATCATATAGAATAATCTTGCGACATCACGTCTGCTGTACACGTTCGACGTACTATATTTCTTTGTAAACTGTCGTATTTGAAAACGCTGTCATAATTTCTCCTCCGTTTCAAACTGTGGAATCTCGAAGAATTCAAGACATGTTATTGACAATACACAATAGTATTTTGAACAAAGCACCACAGGCAATCAGGAATCTTATTAATTTACGCTCATTTAAGTACAATCTCAGGCGCCAAGAATATGTTTTATTTTTACCTAAAGTTAACACTACTAAATACGGACTCGAGTCATGGAGATATTTTGCAGCTAAGAAATGGAATGAACTATCAAATGACATTAGAACAAAAGTGGGCACGAATGAAAAAGTAAACAGAATTAGATCGTTAAATTTCGGAGATAAGTAAATTTGCAATATTAGTTTTAATTAGCATTTTGACTGCGGCGGTAATATTGTAATAATAGTTTTTATTAGTATTTAATCAGTGGTTTTATCTGATGTATTGTTATATTAGTGTTGTTTAATTGTTAGGTTTTAATTAGTTATTAGGTGGAATACCTGTAAACTAGCTTTCAAGCTAAGAGTATATCCACATTAAATAACTGAAGTATGTATGTATGTATGTGGAAGTCTCATTTGACTCAGTATTCAGTACAATATTCAGTGAAGATGATGTAAACCGTCATTTTTGTTGTCATAATTCTCTCAAACCGTGGGAGGTATTGCGTTGGCTTTTTGTTACTAATGACGTAAACTGTCGTGTTCGGCGTTCTAGTTTCCTCTCTGTCTTATACTAGTATACTGCTTTGCCTTTTTTAAAATAAAAACAATGAATGATTACAGCTTAAAACATCACCGAATAATATTCAGCACCTGCCCCATCAGCCCACACATGCACAGGGAACTCAACGAGGAATATTTAGGAAAACTCTTGTAATGGCGTTGTACTGTTTTTTTTTTTTTTTTCCATATCATTTTAGTGCCTTTAAAGTGAACTGTGTGAAAGCTAATACAGTTTGAGCTTTTCGGTTCTTTGAGCAGAATATTTCGGCCGCAGAAAATTTTAGGGAAAGGAATCTCATCCCGAAATTTACTCGCTGCTTTCACCTTTCGAAAATCCTAGCCGATCGTTATTTGGTATCCAAAAGGACATTGTAATTACTCCGAAAACAAAAGGCGTTACATTTTCCAATGTTACGAAACTTTGAGGCGACATGCTAAAGAAAACTCTAGTTTTCGGTATAATTTTAAGATGACTAAGGCCGAACACTGAGCTTTTTTCACCGAAACAATTCGTCGTGTGCTCCTAACATGCAGCATCTGTGGCAGTGGAGTTTAAGTGACTTACTAAGTCCCCAACATTGTAAAAAGCCAAAGTGCGGTTGACATAAAAAAAGTAAAAACTCAGGCTCAGCATTTAGAATTACTTTAACCTTTATTTGCGTTAAGTGTCCTTGTTTTGAGTTTTAAACGTGTCTTTATTCTACAAATCATACGAACTTGAACCAGTCATGTAAATGGTGATGGTCCACGGTTTACAAAGACAATTGTGATCTGAACTGATCTCTTTATATCAAAACAAGTCAAGGCTTACAGTTGGCTGCTGATCATTAATGCTGAATGTTAACGAGTTCCAGTCCGTTATTATTCTAGTTAAAAAGCTACATTCATATGTATTTGTTTTGCTACTTCAATTTATAAACTTTTTTAGGCTGGAAATATACCTTGTTAGTCTTTGTTTTGGTAAAACATAAGAAGGAATTTTCGTGATCACACGCGGTTCGTTTTTCTAATCCACATTCAACCCAGAGTCAACCAGAGGAGGAAGATTTTTTCTGGCTTCTTTTGACGTGATTAATTAAGGGTCGAGGTTTCGGAGGATTTGGATAACCTAGAACGTATTATAACCCTTTAACTCTCAAGAGTGCCAAATATCAAAATTCAAGAAGCACCCTAAATTTCATTTTGTAAAATATTGAAAAACAAATGGTACCATGGAAAAGTACTGCTGAAGAGGTTTCATTTAAATGGTCACACCATAGGATTTCGTCCACAGACTCAAAAGTTAGAACTACACTACATGTTTCCATAATTGACTCTGGGAGTGAAAGGGTTGAAGCTTCTTAGTGATGACATAACTTTGAGCAACCGGAGCGAAAATCATTGCTCATAGCCCACAGTATAAACGGATTTATGACGTGCTTGAGGTAAAACATCGCCATTGTTATCAAGTGTACGTACAGAAAATTCGGCATGGAAGTTATTTGGGTGAATTCTTGCATCAACATCATCACTCCACGGGGCAAGTAACACACTTGGAAAGCCAGCATTAGCACTACTAACATCTTGACGAGGCGCTTCTTTTGTCTGACGCGGTCGTTGTAGCTTTTTATTGGAACACTGCTTCGCTGAATCGCGTCTTTGGCTCTACGTACACGGATGATGTTGATATATGCTGCACACTGAATTAGGAGAGGAAAAGCGATGAACAATACCACAAGGTACAGCTCATATGCGATTCGATAATCATTATTGTTGAAAACTGGAAAACAGTAGTAAATCCCATCACTGTATAGTCTGTTTTTAAGGAAAATTATCATCGGTACCCCGGCTGTTGCGTAGCAACCAACCCATATCACAAGCACTGTCGTCTTCGCTCTCTTCAGCATCATCTTCGGCTTGAATGGGGCGATGATGGCGCGATGTCTCTCCAGCGCTATTACGGTTTGGGTAACGACAGAGACAGCCACGAAGACATCTTGGAGAGGCGCCAAAATATAACACATCACGCCACCAAAGATCCAGCCGCGGAAAATTTCAGTGATCCTTAATGGTGCTACGAAGACGCAAACTGCCAAGTCAGCCGCGCAGATATTTGCAATCAGGAGGTTGCATGGTGTCCGCATCTCCCGCCAACGAGCCAGAGTGGCCACGACCAAGCTGTTGCTAAACAAACCAAGAGTGATAATTAGCGAGAAGAAGATTGTTGTGAGAAGGACATACGTGTGACCTTGGGACAATTCTCGTAGCGAGGAAAAGGAAGCTGCATTTGGCGCAAAGCTACTTTCATTCAATGTCATATTCGTCGTGAATCCCTCCTTGAAAACTGTCGAGTTCGCCATCATACTGGATTTCCTTTCTGTTTCAAGCTGTGGATCAGAAGCCTTCTCGTTGACAGAAAACTCTAAACTGGAAGAAATGTAGATGAGTTTTATAACAGGTAATGTTTAATTTTACAAATTGTTGTGTTTATTTACTTAATGATTTTCATTTATTATCATATAGAATAATCTTGCGACATCACGTCTGCTGTACACGTTCGACGTACTATATTAATGAAGGAAAAAATTCGTGTCCCGAGCAGGATTCGAACCCACGTCTCCCCGTCACTAGTCGGGCGTGATATCCACTACACCATCGGGTCACCACGCTGGGTACGCGGCAACTTATTGATATTTGTAGATAGAACGTGGCCAATCCATGGAACATTTTTCTTTCATAGTACGTTTCATAGCCTCTGAAAACCTCTCCAGGTTTAGTACATTTCTGAATAATCCTATGTGTCGAAGCCAAGAACGTGTTAGAACATCATATAGAATAATCTTGCGACATCACGTCTGCTGTACACGTTCGACGTACTATATTTCTTTGTAAACTGTCGTATTTGAAAACGCTGTCATAATTTCTCCTCCGTTTCAAACTGTGGAATCTCGAAGAATTCAAGACATGTTATTGACAATACACAATAGTATTTTGAACAAAGCACCACAGGCAATCAGGAATCTTATTAATTTACGCTCATTTAAGTACAATCTCAGGCGCCAAGAATATGTTTTATTTTTACCTAAAGTTAACACTACTAAATACGGACTCGAGTCATGGAGATATTTTGCAGCTAAGAAATGGAATGAACTATCAAATGACATTAGAACAAAAGTGGGCACGAATGAAAAAGTAAACAGAATTAGATCGTTAAATTTCGGAGATAAGTAAATTTGCAATATTAGTTTTAATTAGCATTTTGACTGCGGCGGTAATATTGTAATAATAGTTTTTATTAGTATTTAATCAGTGGTTTTATCTGATGTATTGTTATATTAGTGTTGTTTAATTGTTAGGTTTTAATTAGTTATTAGGTGGAATACCTGTAAACTAGCTTTCAAGCTAAGAGTATATCCACATTAAATAACTGAAGTATGTATGTATGTATGTGGAAGTCTCATTTGACTCAGTATTCAGTACAATATTCAGTGAAGATGATGTAAACCGTCATTTTTGTTGTCATAATTCTCTCAAACCGTGGGAGGTATTGCGTTGGCTTTTTGTTACTAATGACGTAAACTGTCGTGTTCGGCGTTCTAGTTTCCTCTCTGTCTTATACTAGTATACTGCTTTGCCTTTTTTAAAATAAAAACAATGAATGATTACAGCTTAAAACATCACCGAATAATATTCAGCACCTGCCCCATCAGCCCACACATGCACAGGGAACTCAACGAGGAATATTTAGGAAAACTCTTGTAATGGCGTTGTACTGTTTTTTTTTTTTTTTTTCCATATCATTTTAGTGCCTTTAAAGTGAACTGTGTGAAAGCTAATACAGTTTGAGCTTTTCGGTTCTTTGAGCAGAATATTTCGGCCGCAGAAAATTTTAGGGAAAGGAATCTCATCCCGAAATTTACTCGCTGCTTTCACCTTTCGAAAATCCTAGCCGATCGTTATTTGGTATCCAAAAGGACATTGTAATTACTCCGAAAACAAAAGGCGTTACATTTTCCAATGTTACGAAACTTTGAGGCGACATGCTAAAGAAAACTCTAGTTTTCGGTATAATTTTAAGATGACTAAGGCCGAACACTGAGCTTTTTTCACCGAAACAATTCGTCGTGTGCTCCTAACATGCAGCATCTGTGGCAGTGGAGTTTAAGTGACTTACTAAGTCCCCAACATTGTAAAAAGCCAAAGTGCGGTTGACATAAAAAAAGTAAAAACTCAGGCTCAGCATTTAGAATTACTTTAACCTTTATTTGCGTTAAGTGTCCTTGTTTTGAGTTTTAAACGTGTCTTTATTCTACAAATCATACGAACTTGAACCAGTCATGTAAATGGTGATGGTCCACGGTTTACAAAGACAATTGTGATCTGAACTGATCTCTTTATATCAAAACAAGTCAAGGCTTACAGTTGGCTGCTGATCATTAATGCTGAATGTTAACGAGTTCCAGTCCGTTATTATTCTAGTTAAAAAGCTACATTCATATGTATTTGTTTTGCTACTTCAATTTATAAACTTTTTTAGGCTGGAAATATACCTTGTTAGTCTTTGTTTTGGTAAAACATAAGAAGGAATTTTCGTGATCACACGCGGTTCGTTTTTCTAATCCACATTCAACCCAGAGTCAACCAGAGGAGGAAGATTTTTTCTGGCTTCTTTTGACGTGATTAATTAAGGGTCGAGGTTTCGGAGGATTTGGATAACCTAGAACGTATTATAACCCTTTAACTCTCAAGAGTGCCAAATATCAAAATTCAAGAAGCACCCTAAATTTCATTTTGTAAAATATTGAAAAACAAATGGTACCATGGAAAAGTACTGCTGAAGAGGTTTCATTTAAATGGTCACACCATAGGATTTCGTCCACAGACTCAAAAGTTAGAACTACACTACATGTTTCCATAATTGACTCTGGGAGTGAAAGGGTTGAAGCTTCTTAGTGATGACATAACTTTGAGCAACCGGAGCGAAAATCATTGCTCATAGCCCACAGTATAAACGGATTTATGACGTGCTTGAGGTAAAACATCGCCATTGTTATCAAGTGTACGTACAGAAAATTCGGCATGGAAGTTATTTGGGTGAATTCTTGCATCAACATCATCACTCCACGGGGCAAGTAACACACTTGGAAAGCCAGCATTAGCACTACTAACATCTTGACGAGGCGCTTCTTTTGTCTGACGCGGTCGTTGTAGCTTTTTATTGGAACACTGCTTCGCTGAATCGCGTCTTTGGCTCTACGTACACGGATGATGTTGATATATGCTGCACACTGAATTAGGAGAGGAAAAGCGATGAACAATACCACAAGGTACAGCTCATATGCGATTCGATAATCATTATTGTTGAAAACTGGAAAACAGTAGTAAATCCCATCACTGTATAGTCTGTTTTTAAGGAAAATTATCATCGGTACCCCGGCTGTTGCGTAGCAACCAACCCATATCACAAGCACTGTCGTCTTCGCTCTCTTCAGCATCATCTTCGGCTTGAATGGGGCGATGATGGCGCGATGTCTCTCCAGCGCTATTACGGTTTGGGTAACGACAGAGACAGCCACGAAGACATCTTGGAGAGGCGCCAAAATATAACACATCACGCCACCAAAGATCCAGCCGCGGAAAATTTCAGTGATCCTTAATGGTGCTACGAAGACGCAAACTGCCAAGTCAGCCGCGCAGATATTTGCAATCAGGAGGTTGCATGGTGTCCGCATCTCCCGCCAACGAGCCAGAGTGGCCACGACCAAGCTGTTGCTAAACAAACCAAGAGTGATAATTAGCGAGAAGAAGATTGTTGTGAGAAGGACATACGTGTGACCTTGGGACAATTCTCGTAGCGAGGAAAAGGAAGCTGCATTTGGCGCAAAGCTACTTTCATTCAATGTCATATTCGTCGTGAATCCCTCCTTGAAAACTGTCGAGTTCGCCATCATACTGGATTTCCTTTCTGTTTCAAGCTGTGGATCAGAAGCCTTCTCGTTGACAGAAAACTCTAAACTGGAAGAAATGTAGATGAGTTTTATAACAGGTAATGTTTAATTTTACAAATTGTTGTGTTTATTTACTTAATGATTTTCATTTATTATCATATAGAATAATCTTGCGACATCACGTCTGCTGTACACGTTCGACGTACTATATTAATGAAGGAAAAAATTCGTGTCCCGAGCAGGATTCGAACCCACGTCTCCCCGTCACTAGTCGGGCGTGATATCCACTACACCATCGGGTCACCACGCTGGATACGCGGCAACTTATTGATATTTGTAGATAGAACGTGGCCAATCCATGGAACATTTTTCTTTCATAGTACGTTTCATAGCCTCTGAAAACCTCTCCAGGTTTAGTACATTTCTGAATAATCCTATGTGTCGAAGCCAAGAACGTGTTAGAACATCATATAGAATAATCTTGCGACATCACGTCTGCTGTACACGTTCGACGTACTATATTTCTTTGTAAACTGTCGTATTTGAAAACGCTGTCATAATTTCTCCTCCGTTTCAAACTGTGGAATCTCGAAGAATTCAAGACATGTTATTGACAATACACAATAGTATTTTGAACAAAGCACCACAGGCAATCAGGAATCTTATTAATTTACGCTCATTTAAGTACAATCTCAGGCGCCAAGAATATGTTTTATTTTTACCTAAAGTTAACACTACTAAATACGGACTCGAGTCATGGAGATATTTTGCAGCTAAGAAATGGAATGAACTATCAAATGACATTAGAACAAAAGTGGGCACGAATGAAAAAGTAAACAGAATTAGATCGTTAAATTTCGGAGATAAGTAAATTTGCAATATTAGTTTTAATTAGCATTTTGACTGCGGCGGTAATATTGTAATAATAGTTTTTATTAGTATTTAATCAGTGGTTTTATCTGATGTATTGTTATATTAGTGTTGTTTAATTGTTAGGTTTTAATTAGTTATTAGGTGGAATACCTGTAAACTAGCTTTCAAGCTAAGAGTATATCCACATTAAATAACTGAAGTATGTATGTATGTATGTGGAAGTCTCATTTGACTCAGTATTCAGTACAATATTCAGTGAAGATGATGTAAACCGTCATTTTTGTTGTCATAATTCTCTCAAACCGTGGGAGGTATTGCGTTGGCTTTTTGTTACTAATGACGTAAACTGTCGTGTTCGGCGTTCTAGTTTCCTCTCTGTCTTATACTGAAAGCAATTCGTCGTGTGCTCCTAACATGCAGCATCTGTGGCAGTGGAGTTTAAGTGACTTACTAAGTCCCCAACATTGTAAAAAGCCAAAGTGCGGTTGACATAAAAAAAGTAAAAACTCAGGCTCAGCATTTAGAATTACTCTAACCTTTATTTGCGTTAAGTGTCCTTGTTTTGAGTTTTAAACGTGTCTTTATTCTACAAATCATACGAACTTGAACCAGTCATGTAAATGGTGATGGTCCACGGTTTACAAAGACAATTGTGATCTGAACTGATCTCTTTATATCAAAACAAGTCAAGGCTTACAGTTGGCTGCTGATCATTAATGCTGAATGTTAACGAGTTCCAGTCCGTTATTATTCTAGTTAAAAAGCTACATTCATATGTATTTGTTTTGCTACTTCAATTTATAAACGTTTTTAGGCTGGAAATATACCTTGTTAGTCTTTGTTTTGGTAAAACATAAGAAGGAATTTTCGTGATCACACGCGGTTCGTTTTTCTGATCCACATTCCAGAGTCAACCAGAGGAGGAAGAGTTTTTCTGGCTTCTTTTAACGTGATTAATTAAGGGTCGAGGTTTCGGGGGATTTGGATAACTGAAAACGTATTAACCCTTTAACTCTCAAGATTGCCAAATATCAAAATTCAAGAAGCACCCCAAATTTCATTTTGTAAAATATTGAAAAGCAAATGGTACCATGGAAAAGTACTGCCGAAGAGTTTTCATTTGAATGGTCACACCATAGGATTTCATCTACGGACTCAAAAGTTAGAACAAATGGTACCATGCAAAAGTACTGCCGAAGAGGTTTCATTTGAATGGTCACACCATAGGATTTCATCTGCAGACTCAAAAGTTAGAACTACACTACATGTCTCCATATTTGATTCTGGGAGTGAAAGGGTTAAAGCTTCTAAATGTTGACATAGCTTTGAGCAACCAGAGCGAAAATCATTGCTCATAGCCCACAGTATAAACGGGTTTATGACGTGCTTAAGGTAATACATCGCCATTGTTATCAAGTCTATGTACAGGAAATCCGGCACGGAAGTTGTTTTGGTGAATTCTTGCATCACCATTATCACTCCACGGGGCAGGTAACACACTTGGAAAGCCAGCATAAGCACTATTAACATCTTGACGAGGCGCTTCTTTTGTCTGACGCGGTCGTTGTAGCTTTTTATTGGAACACTGCTTCGCTGAATCGCGTCTTTGGCTCTACGTACACGGATGATGTTGATATATGCTGCACACTGAATTAGGAGAGGAAAAGCGATGAACAATACCACAAGGTACAGCTCATATGCGATTCGATAATCATTATTGTTGAAAACTGGAAAACAGTAGTAAATCCCATCACTGTATAGTCTGTTCTTAAGGAAAATTATCATCGGTACCCCGGCTGTTGCGTAGCAACCAAGCCATATGACAAGCACTGCCGTCTTGGCGCTCTTCAGCATCATCTTCGGCTTGAATGGCGCAACAATAGCGCGATGTCTCTCCAACGCGATTACGGTTTGGGTAACGACGGAGACAACCACGAAAACATCTTGGAGAGGTGTCAAAATATAACACATCACGTCACCAAAGATCCAGCCGCGGAAAATTTCAATGATCCTAAATGGTGCTGCGAAGTCGCAAACTGCCAAGTCAGCCGCGCAGATATTTGCAATCAGGAGGTTGCATGGTGTCCGCATCTCCCGCCAACGAGCCAGAGTGGCCACGACCAAGCTGTTGCTAAACAAACCAAGAGTGATAATTAGCGAGAAGAAGATTGTTGTGAGAAGGACATAAGCATTTGGCGGAAAGCTACTTTCATTCACTGTCATATTCGTCGTGAATCCCTCCTTGAAAACTGTCGAGTTTGCCATCATACTGAATTTTCTTTCTGTTTCAAGCTGTGGAAGATATAGCTTTGACTTAATTTAATGCAGATCAGAAGCCTTCCCATTGACAGAAAACTCTAAAGTGGAAGAAATGTAGATGAGTTTTATAACAGGTGATGTTTAATTTTACAAATTGCTGTGTTTATTTACTTAATGATTTTAACTTTATTTTCATTTATCTTTCTTTGTAAACTGTCGTATTTGAAAACGCTGTCATAATTTCTCTTCCGTTTCAAACTGTGGAAGTCTCATTTGACTCAGTATTCAGTACAATATTAAAGATGATGTAAATCGTCATGTTTGGTGTCATAATTCTCTCAAACCGTGGGAGGTATTGTGTTGGCTTTTTGTTACTCATGACGTAAACTGTCGTGTTCGGCGTTGTAATTTGCTCTCTGTCTTATACTGCTTTGATCTTTTTTTAGATAAACTAGGAGTAATCGGAGATTAGGGTAGTGCGTTCGGCGGTTGAAAGGGGGGATTTTGTTTTTTGGTTATTGGGATAGATGAATATGTCTATGGCATATTGTCAAATTAAGGGTTATTGTGTACAGTGAACCTGTATTTACTCTGTGTATGAAGACGGTAGGGAAAGTTTGGTAGCAGAAAAACAAATTAAATCCTTTGAAGTTTGTTGTAGTTGTCGGTAAAGAAAACTGCTTGGCGGTCCCTTGGGAAAAGTGGAAAAAGTGCACCAAATTTGCATATGTCAAAACGGTAATTTGAAACCTGAAAACACGCTGGCGAAAGCGAAATTCGCAAGTATTTATATAAACAGACTATGCCCTTATACAAATTCTCCGTTTTCTTTGTAGTTTCGCTCGCCAAATTAAGATTAAGCTTTTCCAAACTCTCAGCCTTTATTTCCAAGTTTTCCACCGCGCAAAAAAATCACAGAAAGTTTGGAGTGTCTCCGGGAATAGATAAGCTGCGTTTGGTTTCGCGAGCGTTCCATCGATCCATCCGCATAATCTCCATCAAAGTGAGAAAAACATTCGTCGCTTGATTCTTGCTCGTTTTCTGGCTTGAATCTCGCTCGTGTCCGGCCATAAATTTTCGAACGGGATGGCTTGAATATGGTCCGATTCAAGCTCAGGCCCCGTCCACACGTATCCGGATATTTTTGAATCCGCAACTTTTTTGTTGCGGATTGGCCTTTCGTCCACACGTATCCGGCGAATTCGGGCAAATACGATTCGAATACGCTACGTGTGGACGCGAATATTTTCTAATCCGAAACAAAAAAGTTGCGGATTCAAAAATAGTCTCCCTCTATTCTTGCTCAATTCTAGTTTGTTTGTCTCGTTCGTGTCAGCCGAATCATCGCCATGATTTGATTCTCGCTGATTAGCATATTTTGTATGTTTTAGGACACACTAAGCGTGTTGTGAGCGTGCAGTTCGGTGAAAACTGCAAAAAAGCTTCGAAAGCAAAAGGACGCACGAAAAGCACATGGAAATACACAATGTGAGCAAAGATGGGATGAATGACCTTCAGCAATCTCGCAACGTGAGTTAGTTCGTCAAAGTGAGGCAAAACGTAAGCAAGTACCTCAAAGCGAGGCAAATGTGTGTTGACGACGACGACGAACCAAAGCGATCTCGAAAAAACCTCCCTTATCAGTTGCACAGGACACCCAATAATGCACAGAACTCCCAACACAAATTAGGAGTTGCGTTCTCGTACCTCGAACGCAAAAACAATGAATGATTACAGCTTAAGGTTACAGTATACCTTCGGGGGTGTCACCAGTATAACAGCTCTAGCGTCTTAAGATTACACTTAATATACCTAAACCCAGATATCAAATTAAAGCTTATAGAGCTGGCTATCTAAATATGGAAACCATTTGGTAATAAAATGAATTGTCGAATTTTTTACGACGTCTAAATTTGAACGTCCGAATCAGCTATAAAACGCTACAACTCAAAGCGATTATTATATTTTGCTAATTTGATTTGTTCTCGGGTTTCCGGACACGAAGCGCTAAAAAAAACGTGTCGGCGATTTCCCATATTCAATTGCAGTGAAAAGTTACAGAATATTTTCGAAAAGGGGAGAAAAAAAATTGGAATGATCGCACGGAAATGGCTCTTGACGAAAAAGTTTTCGGAATTAAGAAATTCGCCGACACGTTTTTGTTGATTATATGTTAGTCTAGCTTCTGTCCAAATTTTAGGAAAATCGAACAAATTCCCTTTGAGTTGTAGCTCTTTAAAGTGTTCCCAACAAGCGAAAAATTAACTTTGAGAAAACGGCGCTCAAAAAAACATATCGCTTAATAAACAAACTCCGCCCACAAAAGTTATACCGTCATTTCTCCGTCAATTTTCACTATTTTTCGATAATTTTTTTTTGAATGAAAGTTCATTCTGTAAACTTTATTTTAACGCCAAATTTTCAATAAATTTTCGATCTGAAGGTACACTGTAACCTTAAAACATCACGCAATAATATTCAGCACCTGCCCCATCAGCCCACACATGCATAGGGAACCCAACGAGGAATATTTAGGAAAACGCTTGTTATGGCGTTGTACTGTATTCTTTTCTTTTCATATCATTTTAGTCCCTTTAAAGTGAACTGTATGAAAGCTAACACAGATTGAGCTTTTCGGTTCTTTGAGCTGAATATTTCGGCCGCAGAAACTTTGAGGGAATTAAAGGAATCTCATCCCGACATTTACTCGCTGCTTTCACTTTTTCGAAAATCCCAGCCGATCGTTATTTCGTACCCAAAAGGACATTTTAATTATTCCGAAAACAAAAGGCGTTAAATTTTCCGATGTTACAAAACTTTGAGGCGACATTTTACTAAAGAAAACTCAAGTTTTCAGTATAATTTTAAGATGACTAACTGCCGAACACTGAGTTTTTTCACCGAAACAATTCGTCGTGTGCTCCTAACATTTAGCATCTGTGGCAGTGGAGTTTAAGTGACTTACTAAGTCCCCAACTTTGTAAAAAGCCAAAGTGCGGTTGACATAAAAAAAATAAGTAAAAACTCAGACTCAGCATTTAGAATTAGTTTAACCTTTATTTGCGTTAAGTGTCCTTGTTTTGAGTTTTAAACGTGTCTTTATTCTACAGATCATACGAACTTGAACTAGTCATGTGAATGGTCCACGGTTTACAAAGACAATTGTGATCTGAACTGATCTCTTTATATAAAAAGAAGTCAAGGCTTACAGTTGCCTGCTGATCATTAATGCTGACTGTTAACGAGTTTTAGTCCGTTATTATTCTAGTCAAAAAGCTACATTCATATGTATTTGTTTTGCTACTTAAATTTATAAACGTTTTTAGGCTGGAAATATACCTTGTTAGTCTTTGTTTTGGTAAAACATAAGAAGGAATTTTCGTGATCACACGCGGTTCGTTTTTCTAATCCACATTCAACCCAGAGTCAACCAGAGGAGGAAGAGTTTTTCTGGCTTCTTTTAACGTGATTAATTAAGGGTCGAGGTTTCGGGGGATTTGGATAACCGAGAACGTATTATAACCCTTTAACTCTCAAGAGTGCCAAATATTAAAATTCAAGAAGCACCCTAAATTTCATTTTGTAAAATATTGAAAAACAAATGGTACCATGGAAAAGTACTGCTGAAGAGGTTTCATTTGAATGGTCACATCATAGGATTTCATCCACAGACTCAAAAGTTAGAACAAAATTAATGGTACCATGGAAAAGTACTGCTGAAGAGGTTTCATTTGAATGGTCACACCATAGGATTTCATCAACAGACTCAAAAGTTAGAACAAATGGTACCATGCAAAAGTACTGCTGAAGAGGTTTCATTTGAATGGTCGCACCATAGGATTTCATCTACGGACTCAAAAGTTAGAACTTCACTACAGGTCTCCATATTTGATTCTGGGAGTGAAAAGGTTAAAGCTTCTTAATTATGACACAACTTTGAGCAACCGGAGCGAAAATCATTGCTCATAGCCCACAGTATAAACGGGTTTATGACGTGCTTGAGGTAAACCATAGCCAGTGTTATTAAGTTTACGTACAGAAACTCCGGCTTGGAAGTTGTTTCGGGGGTGAATTCTCGCATCAACATTATCACTCCACGGGGCAGGTAACACACTTGGAAAGCAAGCATTAGCACTACTAACATCTTGACAAGGCGCTTCTTTTGTCTGACGCGGTCATTGTAGCTTTTTATTGGAACACTGCTTCGCTGAATCGCGTCTTTGGCTCTGAGTACACGGATGATATTAATATATGCTGCACACTGAATCAGGAGAGGAAAAGCGATGAACAAGATCACAAGATACAGCTTATATGCGATTCGATAATCATTGTTGAAAACTGCAAAACATCTGTAATAGCCACTGCTCAACAGTCTGTTCTTAAGGAAGATTATCAACGGTACCCCGACTGTTGCGTAGCAACCAACCCATATCACAAGCACTGTTGTCTTCGCTCTCTTCAGCATCATCTTCGGCTTAAATGGCGCCACGATGGCGCGGTGTCTCTCCAACGCGATTACAGTTTGGGTAACGACAGAGACAACCACGAAGACATCTTGGAGAGGTGCCAAAATATAACACATCACGTCACCAAAGATCCAGCCGCGGAAAATTTCAATGATCCTTAATGGTGCTGCGAAGACGCAAACTGCCAAGTCAGCCGCGCAGATATTTGCAATCAGGAGGTTGCATGGTGTCCGCATCTCCCGCCAACGAGCCAGAGTGGCCACGACCAAGCTGTTGCTAAACAAACCAAGAGTGATAATTAGCGAGAAGAAGATTGTTGTGAGAAGGACATAACCTTGGTCCAATCCTCGTAGCCGGGAAAAAGTAGCATTTGGCGGAAAGCTACTTTCATTCACTGTCATATTCGTCGTGAATCCCTCCTTGAAAACTGTCGAGTTCGCCATCATACTGAATTTAATTTCTGTTTCAAGCCGTGGAAGATATAGCTTTGACTTAATTTAATGCAGATCAGAAGCCTTCGCGTTGACAGAAAACTCTAAATTAGAAGAAATGTAGCTGAGTTTTATAACGGGTTATGTTTAATTTTACAAATTGCTGTGTTTGCAAACAATAAGAAATTAACTGATGATTGCGTTGTCTTCTGACATGTTTTTAATAAAGAAGGCTAAACTACTTATTATTTTAAAATACTATTTGCAATGCTAAAAAAGTTAAAAGAAAAATG
The DNA here is from genome assembly GCA_022457155.1 of Cladopsammia gracilis. NCBI lineage: Eukaryota > Metazoa > Cnidaria > Anthozoa > Scleractinia > Dendrophylliidae > Cladopsammia > Cladopsammia gracilis. Next base: position 70,582 of record JAJGOT010000408.1, on the reverse strand, counting down.
CCGAACGTTTTCGACTAATAAAGTCGAATTGATGACTTAATTAGTCGAAAACGTTCGGGTTTTTTCTTTTAACTTTTTTAGCCTTATAGCGGAGCACTTGCCAGGCCGAAGGCCTGGCTGCGCAGCTCCATACTCATAAAACCATGCCCGTCATTTTTCATGGTCATGGCTAGCGGAATGTTTCGCGGGCGCGCGTGTGCCCGACCTCCGCCGCCGCCGTCGCGCAGGACTAGCTTGCCTTCGCGCAGGACTAGCTCGCGGGCGCGTATGACGTCGCAAAACATGCGCGTACGACGTTATGTTGAAACCAAAGCGAGGCTTTGTTTTTCGCGCGGTTACACGGCCGAATGTCACGTCAGCTAGAAAAACACTTTGATGTTTTGCTGTGAATTTACTAAGCGGAGAAAACCGTTGAAATTAAAGGCGTTATTTCCCTTAATATTTCGCGGTTTGCTACTCAAGACAAGGATACTAATTAAGGGATACTCAGAAGCCGCTTTAGTGGAAAAAGACGAGCTTTCAGGGATGAAATCTTGCTTCGAGGAACTTCATGTATTACGTTTTTATCAATGCGGGAGATATTTGTTTTCTACGGATTTCAGAACCAAACACTTAAAGAGGGACTTAAAGGTAAAACAGATTAAGTTTTCGATGAGAATTTATGTTGATATCAATCTGTGAGTGACTTTTTATTGGTGTTATTGTTAGTTTTGGAGAATTGATTTTAAAACGTGCTTAAATTCAGTTGTATCGATCTCTTGAATTTCATCGAAGAAAGCTTGAACTCGATGAGCTATAATTAAGCTTAAATGGTACGCGTTTTGCTTTTAAACGTAAACTAATGGAGATTTGAATAAATTTTTTCGAAATAAGATTGTGTTGTCCATTTTTATGTGTTTGTTCATTCATTAGATAGTTTGAAAAGCGATTTTATGTAAACAAAACAAGACTTTGATTTTATAGTACAGTTCTATCTTCACTCGTATCGCCTTATGCAAATATGTTTGTGTATTTTTGCAATTTTTGATTTTCAAATCAGTTTCTCGGGCAATTTTTGACAAACAAAAACTGTATTTTATTCGGAAACTAGTGGTACTAGTTATTCTAGACAGAGAAAAGTTGTTTTTGTGAACTTTTGTACGGTCTATAAAAATGTACTGTGCAGACAGTCGCGTAATACTGTTTTTGAGAATTGCTAAAATTGAAAATAGCCCGTTCGTCAATCTTAATTCTTGTGCTTCCAACCTTTCACCTTAGTTAAGTTTCACCTTGGTTAAGTTTCACCTTAATTAAGCTTGTTCAAAGTGCGACGCTGTTAGGCTTGGGCTATCTATATATATTAAAGAGTATTTTTTAACAGTCTTAAAGCGAATATTATGGACACTTATTATGTTGTTATAAAACACGAAGGGCGTTTGAGATGATCGACAGAAATGTAGATAACACCAGCCCACAGAAACCAGTGGTCGCGAGTGCTTTCTACAATTCTTGAGTATTTTCAAACGCCCGAAGTATTTTATGACAATCATAATTCCCCGGGCATATAAATGCATGGCTTTGCATTGCTTATATGCTTATGATGAAAAATGCATTAACACGTTTACCGTTGCCACAATTTTTAATGATCCGAGCCATCGCTTTTGATCACGTTATAATATTGTATTATTAGAAACTCATACAATATGTGGTCAATACCGACCGACTCGGATCATTAAAAATTGCGGCAACATAAAACGGATCATTAAAAATTGCGGCAACATAAAACGTATTATAAAAATTTCTGATAGATGTGTTATTTATACAGTCGAACCTCTCCTTACGGACACCTCCATAATACGGACACCTCTATTACGGACGGTTCTCTTGGTCCCTAAGATACAAAAATTCATACAACCCTTACCTCTATAATACGGACACTTTGGTCTGTCCCTTTGGTGCCCGTATTAAGGAGGTTCGACTGTAAATTGTGACATGCAGATAAGCCACGGTTACACGTTTCAACTTTTACCAAAGTAACAATAGCCTCTGCACGCTTAATCGTGCCGCGACTATTATTATTTCGAATATATATACTGCAAAACAGCCGTATTTTTGAGCGAGTCCACCTTGCTATTAAAAAAGGCGGGGATAGCTGAAGCGGCGGGAAAGAACTGGAGCGAGTCTGCATACAGAGAGTAAGACTGGGAACGAGATTGGTTGTTCCTTTGACTCATGCACGCGCCCTGCGCGCGAGCGCGTAAGGCTCGTACGCGAGAATCGGTGCTTCGTGCTTCTCCTCGTTAATGTCGGCGCTTTTTGCCTCCCTCCTCGAGCCTAAGAGAGAAAAACCGACAGGTATTATAAAACGCAATTACTGTCGCAGGGATCCATATTATTTTCTTCAAAGCCGGGCAAGTATGCCAGATGATCTACTTGGCCAGGCAAAATTTGGATTGCCCGGGCAAAAGTACGCAATTATAGAAAGAAAAGTGATATAAAATTATGTGTAATTTGAACATTTGCGTTTTATTTCCGTCGTGTAATACACATTTAATTCTTGACATGTTTTTGATATCACATCACTCGGAATGAAATCAAACTATAGTTACTGATGAGGGGTTTTAACCAAACTGAAAAGTACAATGTTATTCACCAGTATTGACTTACATGTAGGATATGATAACTTCCCCCCCCCCCCCCCCTCCCAGTCTACAGACTAGAGTAGAGTCACGGTGAGTAATAGTTTATGTTGTTTTTACAAGTATTTGCTAATTAAACTAAACTAAAATTATCTGTTAATTAAACACTTTCAGTGTTATTACAATTTACGACAGTATTTAGCCTGGTTTTACCCGAATCTTTCTCAATTTTAATTAATGTACGCTGCATATTTTCATTTCGCTACAAATGAACTTCGTGCTCCTACCTCACTTGTCCTCAGGAGAGCCAGGCGAGAAGAATATTGTCGTGAGAAGGACACAACATTGAGAAAGTCCTTGTAGCGATGCTGGCGGTGGAGTAGCGTTTGATGGAAGCCCGTGCTTTCATTCACTGTCTGACACTGTCATATTCGTCATGAATCCCTCGTCATAAACTGTCGAGTTCGCTGCCGCCATTTCCTGTGATCATTATGATAATCTACGGTTAAAATACTTCAGTGAAATTACTGAAAAATATACGCTCTTCAAGGACTTGTATAACAAGTCGAAAATTTTATTTCTCTTTAATAGCATTGATCCTGTCACGTGTAGGTCACTTGCTGCTTTTATTTTTGAATGTATGCATTACAGAAACCAGAAATTATTTCAGAAACGAATGTAATAATTATTTTTCTTAATATTTCCTCTTTCATAAATGATGTATTTACTTTTATTTATTTATTTATTTATTTATTTTTAACATTTTAGATAGGTAATTCCATGTATATATACACGATGCTCTCGCTGACTATATGTCATGTAATGGTTTTTGAACAAGAACGCTTCGAGTATTATAGTCGGGCTGTTTAGGGTTTATAATTTTCTGATAAACTTAGTCTTCTCCCATTTATTAGTATCAACAATTGTGGCCTTTTGTCCTGCCCAGATTTTAGGCTAAAAATTATGATTCGCTCTCCCCACCACTTCTTAAATAAATTAACTATTATAACTATCACAATAAATGCCACTTGACCTTTTCCTGTGTAAAACAGTTGTCACGTTAAATGTTCTACGTGGTATCAGCGTTGCCTACTATGTTATCAAAGTGATTGTTGACATAAAGATCATGTTCTATTTCTCATTTAATTGAAATTGAAGTTTTCCAGACTGCCCTAATATATATAGATAGACTGAGCCTAACAGCGTCGCTCTTTCAACAGAAAGCCGATGATAAGCTTAACTGAGGTGAAAGGTCGGAAGCACAAGAATTAACATTGACGACCAGGCTATTTTTCAATTTTAGCAATTCTCAAAAACAGAATTACGCGACCGTCTGCACAGTGCATTTAGACCGTAAAAAGTTCACCAAAACAACTTTTTCTGGGTCTAGAATAACTAGTATGACTAATTTCCGAATAAAATACACTTGTTACGTATTAAAAATTGCCCAATTATAGCGCTCTCTTCGCGGATGAAATTCAAGAAAACAATACAACTGAATTTAAGCACGTTTTATAAACAATTCTCCAAACTAACGAGAGTACAAAGAAAAAGTCAATCAGAGATTGATATCAACATAAATTCCCATCGAAACATGTAATTTTTTTACCTTGGAAATCCTTGAAAATTCTTTAAATCTCCGCTAATCCGTAAAACAAACATCTCCCCTGCAATGATAAAAACGTATGAAGTTTCTTAAAGCAAGATTTTATCCTTGAAAGCTCTTCTTTTTCCACTAAAGCGGCTTCTGAGTATCCCTAATTAGTATCCCTATCTTGAGTAACAAACCGCGAAAAACTGCAGGGAAATAACAACAATATATGAATTTGCTCTCTGGGGCCGAGATTTAGTGTCTGTTGTCCGTATTAGACAGGGTCTTTATTGCAAAGGCCTTTTATTAAAGAAAATATGCGAGAAGTTTGTCGGGACATAGAAAACTGTCCGTACTTGAAAGGTGTCCGTATTAGAGAGGTGTCCGTAAGGAGAGGTTCGACTGTATACACCTAATTCAGGTTGCTTTGGCAGTTGGTCATTGGTAATTGGGAATAGGCCATTTGCACGATGACGTCATATGACTACAACTACCAGAATCCTTCAGGTTTTTGTTTTGTAGTGCAAATTAGGGCTATTGTTATTTAAACCGCACTGGGATTACAAAATTTAAATAAGAAAGGAAAAACGAAATGAATTCTGGTAGTTGTAGTCAAATGACGCCATCGTGCAAATGGCCTATTGGCATTTGGCATACGGAACACAATGCAATGCTTCGCTTGAGTGACCGCCAAACAATAGCTCTCCAATGCCCAATTACCAACGACCAAAGCAACCTTTATTGAATTAGGTATATTCCTCGTTGCTTGAAACAAAATAGTCGAATTAATTAAAAAATAAGATCTTATTTCTTGGATGGAAAGGGAGGTGGGCGGGGCCCGGGGGGGGGGGGGGGGGGGGGGGGGGGCAGCGGGTGTGGCGGCATCGTGTTTCACGAGACAATTCATAAAAGTTTAACAGCTCTCTCCTTCTCCCCTCTCCAGTAAAAAGCATCTGGGAGCAAGGAAATGCGGCTGTATTCGTACAGATATAAACTGTTGACTAGTTAAAACAAGTCTTGTGAGACCATGTTAAGTTTTGTAGGTCTTTTTAAATCCAAGGTAACTACGCTTGCAGCTTCTCAGGAATACAGCTTGAAGGTCAATTTTGACGGGAAACTATTTCCGAAAACAATTGCTTCCACGTAGAACTGTGGAAAACGTTTTTGAAAAAAATAAATTCTTATTTGAATTTTAAATGCTGGATTCATTAACAATTCATTATTCATTTTTTCTTCGCACCTTCACCACGAGGGAAGTGAAGGAGGATGAAGGAGTTCTATTCATGTTGACAGATAATTCTAGATTGCAAACGAAACTTTAATAACTTTAATGTTGTTCGAGATGAGGAACAAAGTCATCTGCCCCAGCATGGAGACCGCAACATTTTCTGAAGCGAAGCTGATTTAATTTGTCAACACGTCGATGAATGACGATAATTTTAAAACGTCTTCTAAAACTACGTACTTTAGGTAAGAAAAATATTTTATTGTTATGTAGTTTTCCGTTGCAGCATTCATTGAAGGTTGTTTTGAAGCAATGACTTAAACGGTCGGTTGGTTTAGTTTGCACTCGGCGCTAAATTAAAAAGGACTCTCCTTTGTTAGTCTGCAACTAAGATTTCAACCACCATATTTAACAAGTGTGCATTACTGATATAACCGTTGTATGTGATTTAAGATACACAGACTGACGCGATATAGCAATGTTATTATTTTAGCTGGTCAATTTACACTGGACGTTATACAAATGTTATTAAAGTAGTCTAAAACTAAATTTTCACTGAAGTGCGGGATTGCAGAAAACTAGTTTAATGAGATGGAAATCATATTTCTATCTCATTGAACGACAACACATCCCATTGTATCATGCTTCATTTTAAAAACAAACTGAATTAATTTTCTACAATCCTACACCTCACTCCGTAAATTTTTCCAGGTTCACATGGTCAAATTAGCGATTTCTTTCCGCATTTTACAACAGGAATGGATACAATATTTTGAGGTATTCTGTTTTTGGAATGGGCAGAATATTTCCAAAAAAAAACGCGCCCTCAAAGATTCATAGATGTAGGTCTTATGGGTTCGTGTCTGTAAAAGACAAATAATAGTTTCATATATGACTCTCGGAGATAATCGAGCGAGCAAAACACGCGAAAGTGCGAAAAAATCGCCTATGTCGAAGAGACGCGGCTCACGCGCGACTTTCCCTACAGAAAAATATAGACGACGACTCTCCGCCTAGAATCACCTCTAACGGGAGTAAGCATGATTCGCTCGGTTGTTTAGCCCTCGCAACTATCCCTGGAAGAAATAAGAGAGACTAATCGTATTTTGGACAAATTTAATGGACAAAAATGACCATCTGTTTTGCCCCAATAAATATCAGTGTTGTGAGATGAAGACAACAAATCTTCTTCGAAAGAATTTTGGACTGGGAGGGTGTGGGTGGAGGCTTTGGTCCCGTTTTACTTCCGGTCTACGATTCTTTAGTTCGATAAAAACATAACCAAGCGAATAAGTATACTTACGTGATAGTTTTCTTTTATTAGGTTAAACACAGAAAGGAGAAGTCATGGCAGCTTCCGTCAATTTCGACAGGATAATGTTTAAAGAGGTGAGTTGATTGATAAGTTACATTTCGTAACTTCTATGGTGGGGGATCAAAACAAATATCAATTTTTTTCCAATTCGCCCCGATTTTAACGTCCTTGCTGACGACACACTGGGGGCCTACATTTTAAGACGATCAAATATTATATTGAGAATTTGTGATTATAATTTAACATTAATCCTTGAAGTTGAAATTGCCTAACTGTTCCTTGGATTGTTATAATTTTTTTCTGTTAACGACAATGCAATTATTCGATTTCATGGTTTCATTCTCTCTGTGCTATCATTTATCATTTGGTACTGGATTTTGTTCGTTTATCCGCGCGGCGAAGTTTGTTATATCTGTGTTGCACTGTATATCGACTGAACTTATCCGCGCGGCTAATGTTGCACTGTATATTGACTGAACTTATCCGCGCGGCGAAGTTTGTTATATCTGTGTTGCACTGTATATCGACTGAACTTATCCGCGTGGCTAATGTTGCACTGTATATCGACTGAACTTATCCGCGCGGCGAAGTTTGTTATATCTGTGTTGCACTGTATATCGACTGAACTGAGCTGCGCTTAAAGTAAAACTAGTTTCTCTACCTCTTTCTTTGTTTAAGTTCTTCCTTGCTTGATTCTGGCATTTGTAATTTCCTTGTATCCTGCATAGTAATAAAACAAAAAATATATCAAGAAATGCTTCAGATAGTTTCACGGTTTTCATCATCGCGTTGTTTACATTCTCACAAGCCAAATGTTTTCCACGTGCATATAGTCAATTATTGACTTCTTTTCATATTTTACGAGAGGAATAGGTGCAATAATTAGAGATATTCTGTTTTTGGAATGGTCCGAATATGTCCCAAAAAATGCACCTTAAGTAGGATTAAGGTGGTCAGACACGAGGGGTCATGTAGCAGGGACATGTCGCAGCGACATGTAGCAGCGACAAAAATTTGTGTAGTACACACTGAGGGGCATGTAGCAGGGGCATGTGGCGCGGACCTGTAGCAGAGACAAAATCATAGCGCTTGCACAGGGACATGTTGCAGCGACACGTCCCCTCGTGTGAACTGATACTTTCATAATTGTGGAACACCAATTTTGGGGACATTTTGTCCCCGCGATATGCCGCACGGAGTTCAACTTGTTTAACTTCATGGACACGTCGCGGGGACAAAATGTCCCCAATGTCCCCAAAATTGGTGTTGCACAATTGTTAAAGTATCAGTTCACACGAGGGGACGTGTCGCTGCAACATGTTCCTGAAATATGTTCCCGCAACATTTTCATATGTGTGCAAACGCTATGATTTTGTCCCTGCTACATGTCCCCACTGCATGTCCCTGCTACATGTCCCTCAGTATGTACTACAGAATTATTTCTTGCCACTACATGTCGCTGCGAGATGTCCCTGCTACATGACCCTTCGTGTCTGCCCACCTTTAGAATAAACCAACAAATATACATGCATGACCATCGAGTAGACACATATGCGCGTTGAGGACCTTTTTCTCTTATTTTTTCCCAAACAATACTAAAAGTCAAAGGTCAATAAGGAATTCATTTATGGACCAGTTTATTAGTAAATATCGTACTCCGTGTTACGTTTTCAGTAGAAATTATAAGTTATTCTGCCTATTTAACATGTCGATTTTTAGCGAAGACTGGATTTTATGTACATGTTTTAAAACAACTTCTCAGTAAAAGCCGTTAGGGCATGCAATTCAACATGTGGTTTGTTAGTTTTTAGTAAAGGTTCTTTTGTTACACAACGATTTCTTAGAGGAAATTCAACTGTAAGGGTTTTTTTTTTCTGTTTTCAAAACGGGATATCTCAGTGGATATCACGGAAAAATGTCTCGGCTATTTTTACCTATTCAGTATGTCATACTTAGGGATTACAACTTACAGTAATCAAAATGAATTTTTGGTAAAAATTTAAGGGTATGTTTTCTGTGTTAAATCAATTGTGTTATATTTTATAAGTAGTTTTTTTTTTTTGCCGTCCTTTTTCCGTTAAATTTTGCCTGCTTAGGGTTTTCTTCAGACTTAACAAGTGACGAATAGAGAGGCACTGTTATCACTTGTTACTCATGCGCGTAGCGGCATGAGTTATAAAATGGCCTCAGTTTTTCTTCTTATTATTTTTCTTTTTTTTTGTGGCACGATTTTGCATGCAAATTTATGCACGTATATTTTAAATTGTGTTCTGCCAGTTCATAGCTTTGCCATTTACACTTCCTGTTTAGTGACTTCCGGCTACTTTCACTTCCGGTAAAACAGCGTTTCTGAAGCGTCACGACAGCGTCTCCTACAACCCTACTTACACAACTAATGTTCACGTTAGGTACATGTAAGACGTAGAAGAATCACTGGCTTCATTGTGGTACAGCCTTCATTTACAAAACATTCAATAGTAAACAACGTGGTTTGCAGGAACGATGACTGAATGAAAGGATAAACTCTTCTCCATGTCGGACATCTTCTTATCATGTTTAATATATATATATATATATATATATATATATATATATATATATATATATATATATATATATATATATATATATATCATGAAACTTTCTTACGCATGCGCATGAGTATAGGCTGCTTGCAGCCTCTTGTTCATTTAGTTTCTCTGATATTAATAACTCACTTGCTTCAATTTTCAGTTTTATTTTCCTGTACAGCAATCCCTCTACATGAGGTTATGATCAGTTGTACAAAGAGACGTTGCTTTGAAATATTAATTGCTTAGATAGAGTTTGAACTGAAATAGTAGGTAAATTGTCTGGCCTTTCAAAATGATGTTACAGTTAAATCATTATCACAATATTTGTTTCAGTGTTAAGTTGATTTCCCGCTTCGTTAAACTATAAGGCCATTTGTCTGTTGCGCTGTAGTTTTCTGCTGCTTGTCGGTTTCCAGTGAATGATGAAGTTGAGGCACACTTGTACCATTTGTCAGGGAAGTCATTCGTAGTTTTTAAACTTTAGAAGGGGAAGTACGTGATATGTACGCCAGTTACCCCAGTAGGGGAGGGAGCATGTACGTGTCATTAGAAGTTTCCATGGGGTGCAATGTTTTTCAATGCGGGGACTACGCTGAAACTAATATTTTACTGACATGATAACAAAAAGACGTTAAAAAAACTATTTAAATATCCAGGAAACAGTTAGGCAATTTCAAGATTAAGGATTAATGTTAAAGTAGAATCACAAATTCTCAATGTTATAACATTTGATCGTCTTGCAATGTCGGCCCCTAGTGTGTCGTCAGCAGGGACGTTAAAATCGGAGCGAATTGGCAAAAAATTGTTTCACGGTTTTCATGAAGAGTAAGTAGGAGTAGATAACATTCATTTTCCAAGTGGAAGTATCAGGCCATTTACTGCTTCCAAGCATACCTATGGCTGTAAAAAACGTCCAAAGAATGTGTGGGCTTGAGAAGCCTAGAATAAACCAAACAAATAACATGCATGACCTTCGGGTAGAAACACGTACGCGTTACGGACCATTCACAGGAAAATTTTCAGAATTCCCATTTTGGGTTTAAAAAGGGAAATAATCGGGATTTCAAAGGGATTTTTTTGGGAAAACCCAAAATTGGGAAAGTGCTACCAAAACCATTCATGGATCAAGAAAATCCCATTCCAATCCCAACAATGGGATTTTTTTGTCCCAAGTTTTATCCAATAATGGGTTTCTTTTGTACCATTTTTTCCCCAGTATTGGGATTGAACATCCCCATTCCAATCCCAACAATGGGATTTTCTTGTCCCAAGTTTTATCCAATTGTGGGTTTCTTTTGTACCATTTTTCCCCCAGTATTGGGATTGAACATTCCCATTCCAATCCCAACAATGGGATATTTTTGTCCCAAGTTTTATCCAATAATGGGTTTCTTTTGTACCATTTTTTACCCAGTATTGGGATTCAACATTCCCATTCCAATCCCAACAATGGGATTTTTTTGTCCCAAGTTTTATCCAATAATGTGTTTCTTTTGTGCTAAATAAACTCTCAGAATGCATTTTTGTTGTAAAACAGTTTTAATAAACTTAACTATTTGTTTTAATAAGACATATTATATAATTTGTACAAATGAACAATTTATACAAATAAAGACACATTTAAAAATTTCAAACATCTTTCTCCAATACGAATCTGTCCACCAATGTGTCATGTACATTTACACTGATCATCCTTTTTTTTACAATAAATTATAGAAAGAACAAAGATGCTAAGCCTGGTAATAGTATAATTTATATAATATACATGTAGAACAACGTTAACTCAACATGCTTCAAATGTACTTGGTCTTTCCTTCTGTTAAAACAGCACCCTTGAGGAAAGATTAATAACAAACTTTTCTTAAAGTTCTAAGAACAAAAGTCCTTTTAGGCAGTGCCAGTAAAAATCAACATTTTAGCTATCGACTATGTGAAATGTAACTTTAAATTTCAATCTCCTTGTGCACTTTTAACATACTCAGCTGCAGCTTGCTGCCATCAGCAGGTTCATCTGGGATTTCCACATACTTGTGTCTTACAAGCTTCTTGGAAAACACTTCCAACAGTTGAGATGGAGTGAGAGAAGTGAGACTTCTAGATGCAACAGAAAATTTCTTGTTCAGCAGCTTTGTGATCTCTTCTCTATTCAGAACTCTTCCGCATACAGCTTTCACAATCATCTTGCAAAGTTTTGATGACAACTGAATATTGATACCCTCCTCTGCAGTACTAGCCTGGGAAGGTGGTGGATCCTCATCATCATGTTCTTCATTTTCAGAGACAAATGGTGAAAGTGTTGACGCAGTGCTACTGTTGCTGTCCTGCTGTTTAAAATCAGAAATGAAAATGAATAAACCTACAAAAATTCATGAATGTATGAAGCTAGTGTGTATACTGAATTATATTCAGATGACTAACTTAGTGAATTAAGAAAGCATACATCACAGAGTCATCATTGAGATCCCTACATCTCATTCTGGTGTACTTTTTTTGTTTTAGGATGGTGGGGGTGGGGTGAGGATAAAGTATATAGAATGCAGAGTAAAATATAACTATAATTGTCAATAAAAATACTAACCATATCTTTATTATCAGATTCCTTAGTGTCATCCCATTCAGACTACATCAAATAAAGAAAAAACAATTGAAGGAAATAAATATATCACATCTGGTACACAATTATAGTAACAAAAGAACGTTTTCTTAGAACCTGCGGGGAAGAAGGGGGTGGTCAGGGGGAGTGGATGTGACTGTCTTGACTGCACGGGTATGGTCCTTGTAGTCCCAGACTAGTCATTAAGCTTAAGCACCATATTTTCTTTCTAAATTAATGATAGTGTTTGGGTAAAAGCCCCATTCTGCCTTTCAGTGTTCATTGAAACTTGTCAGCAATCTGTTTCAACTGCATTTTAGAGTTTTAATTATCCTGGTGGATGTCTGTCATTTGTGAATGATAAACTATATCAAGTGAGGATACTTACAAACTTGGGAAGTTTAGGTTTCTTGCTTATTGATGAAATCTCAGTGTCAGTATTATCACCCTAAAATGATAAATGTAGAAATATTCATATAACCTTTCCCACAATTCCTGCATTAAGATTTCCAGTTTACCATATAGACATTTTTCATCTATTTATATTGAGAATTTCCCTTTAACTGCCATATTGGACAGTGATACTTTACTAAGGTTATTGCAAGGTTTATTGCTTTACATTCTCTGTATTCATTTCCCCCTTGATTAATGAAGTTATTTATGCAGCCTTTGATTTAATGTACCACTTATATAAGTAACTTATTCTTAACTTACCTGTTTCCTTTTTTTATATCGCCTTTGCTCACTGAAGTGGTCTTGAATGTGTTTCATTATACCATCAACATTAAATCCCACGGATGGAACCGCACATTCTTCTGAAATTTTATTTGCAAACTTAGCCAGCTGCGCCCATCTTTCAGGGTTATTGAACTTGGGGAATGTGTAATTCCAATGAGCAGAAGCTAGAGCACCAACCTGCTTGCGTCTGAAATGAAATCAATTATACATCCCATTATTCAGAAATAAAAAGATCTTAATTATGCTCCAAATATTTGGTTTGGATATGCATACATGTATCATGGTTTATTTTTTTACCACATGTATGAGGGACCCCCAAATACATGTAATAATTATTATCATAATTGAAAAGAACATGACAAGCTACAATATTTTTTAAATTTGAAACACTTGGTAAATACAGAATGGAACTTACAAGAACTGAACTGATCACTTACTTTGTCAAGTAAACACGCCTCAAAGCAGGTGTGAAAGAAGACAACTGGCTCATCGTTGGCTTTGAATTTCCATTACCAGGTTTTGGGGTACTACTTGTACTAGGCACAGATGGGAGAAGATGGCTAAATTCTTTCTTGAAGCGTACTGTTTGACCAAACGACAACTGTAGTTTTTCAAATATTCCAGATTCAGCATCCCTTGTCAGAAGATCCTGAATAACGATGAGTTGTGTTGCATCTTGTTCTGAAATATTTGAAAAGTGTCACCTTCTAGTTCATGGAATACAGAGCAAGTTAACATGGATTATACTTTATTATCTGTGTTCTAATGAAATATATGAAAAATACAACCTGTTTTGGGAACTCTGCTTTTCATGTTAACTACTTTTCCCATTTTTTAATTGTTTTGTTGAACAGTCAGATGGTACACTGCCTTGCACTTTCACTCCATGCACAAGGTCAACAAAGTTCACTAAATGTAGGAATATGTGTATACAAAGCTCACTAAAATTGACTAAACTGAGCCCCGATACACGGTACTGAGCCATAACACAGTTAGCGACAGTAAGCATCAATAATTTTTGTCAATTTGCAGAAAACGCCCGTTCTTGCTCTAATTAAAGTAGCAAAATCTTCACCAAATTGATCCATACAAAACAAAAGACGAATAAATTAAGGAGGTTTTAGCTTATTTGTTTAAAACAGTTGAGAAATGACCAGAAATATTACATAAGCTCGCCACTATATTTAGCTTAAATTACTTGGCGCCAAAATAATTTCTTACCTCGAAATGACTTTGCTACACTTTCGCCGAAACTCTCTTTGATTTGGTTGAAAATTTCATCTTCACTTGGAAAAGAACTGTCATCTGTTTTGTCTTTGGTTTCTTCCTGATCATTCCTATTCTCTAGCGATTTCTCTAGCTCAATTTCTGAAGAATTTTCTGCAACACATGCCGCCATCATCACCTGAAACGCTGACAACCGATTCCCGTCTCTTCTCTGCGCATGAGCCTGATGGCCGCAAGGAACGATACTTGACCCCAGGGCCTCTGTGCGCGAAAACCAAGATGGTGGCCGACGATGGCGAAAGATAACTCCGCTAAAATTCATTATGGACCAGGTTGGAAATGAGCCCTTACAACGATCAAGTGAATTATTTTTGTTTTGTCTCATATTCTCCAATATGAAAACACTTATAAAGCAAAACAGAGAGAAATATCAACCTTTTTTTTATTTTGTGGTAAACACTACTTCTGTACGTGGCTAAACTTTCCTGCTTGTGACATTCCATAAATTCCCAAGAAATAGGAAACACACAAGTCAATGATCTAACAAATTGTGTTCAAACTGGTATTTTATTCCTGTTTTCCAAGAATTTCCCATCTCTGACAATTTCCCCTGTTGCTGTCCAGAATATATATATATATATTTCCTGGTATGAGTTAAAACAATCACAATTATTTCCCATAGACGGAAACACTAATTTTATCATTTTAACTTCCCGATATTTCCCATTTCTGTTATTTTATTTGCCTGCTGCTTTTCCAGGTATTCCCCGACTTTTGGGAAAAGGAAACAATTATTTCCCAAACTCGGAATTAAGTTGGTATTCCATTTCAAGTTCCAAAAATGTTCCCATTTCTGTGAAATTATCTTTCCTAAAATTTTACAACAAATTCCCAAGAATGGAAAAAAAACCTGTTGCTTTTCCAGACATTTCTCAACTTTTGGGAAAAGGGAAAAAATATTTCCCAAACTTGTGATTTAGTTGGTATAACATTTCAAGTTCCCAAAATGTTCCCATTTCTGTGAAATTATCTTCTGTAAAATTTTACAACAAATTCCCAAGAATGGGGAAAAAAACCTGCTGCTTTTCCAGATATTTCCCAACTTTTGGGAAAGAGAAAAAATATTTCCCAAACTTGTGATTTAGTTGATATTACATGACAAGTTCCCAAAATGTTCCCATTTCTGTGAAGTTATCCTCCCTATGATTTTCCAAAAAATTCCCAAGGATGGGTTAAAAAACCCAATTATTTCCCAAAATTGGGTTTAATTCCCAATTTTATCCCAAAATGGGAAAACAGAAATTTTTCCTGTGATTTTTTCCTGTCTTTTCCCCAAACAATACCAAACATAAAAGGTCAATAAGGAATTCATTTATGGACCAATTTATTCGAAAATATCGTACTTCGTGTTAAGTTTTCAGTCAAAATTATTTAATTATTTAATTATTATTTTTATTATTTGTACAACTGTTCATAATTCTCATGTCATCCTGTATGGTAACTTGTTGATTCAAAAGCGCACAATTGTACAATTGTACAAATAGATGCTGCTTTGAAAAATTAATTGCTTAGAAGGAGTTTGAACTGAAATAGTAGGTAAATTGTCTGGCCTTTCAAAATGATGTTACAGTTAAATCATTATCACAATTTCTCATTGTTTGGCCATTTCACTGCAGTAAGATATAACATATAAAAAGGAATTGAAAGCGAAAGTAAAGTTTGGAAAATAAATGTATCATTTTTTATTAATAATTGTTTGTGAAAGCGACAGTTAAGTTTGGAAAAAAACGTTTCTTTTTGTAGTAAGAAATTAAGTTGATTTCCCGCTTAGTTAAAATGTAAGGCCATTTGTCTGTTTCGCTGTAGTTTTTGGCTGCTTGTCAGTTTCCAGTGAGTGATGAATTTGAAGCAAACTTGTACCATTTAACAGGGACGTCATTCGTTAGTTTTCAAATTTTATAGGAGGGGGAGGGGAGGGGGTGCACGTAATAGGCGTGCCGGTTACTCCAGGAGGGGAGGGAGCATGTACGCTCCATTAGAAGTTTCCATGGGGTGCAATGTTTTCGAATACGGGAACTACGCTAAAGCTAATATTTTACTGACATAATAATAAAAAGGCGTACGTCCCCCTTATGAAGGTGCGAATTCTTAGAATTTATTCCACACGTGCTCACTTTGTATTAATGAACAAAAAAGAGTTGCTTATAATTCCAACAACTATTTAAAGCCATTCCAAGGAGAAAAAGTCAATGCAAAAGTATTGCAGAAATTTAAATTCATTCCTAGAATCTTTTTCTTTAAATCCCTGAGAAAACGCTGTTTTTTGCCTTCCCGATTTAGGTTGCGGTCATTGCTAAGGGGTTTAAACTTAGATGCATCATTGATTATTTTTAAAATACCTCTATCATACGCAGTTCTATCTAAAACTACTACACCGTTTCCTTTGTCTGGTTGTAAAATTACAACGTCCTTATTCTTTCGTAAGTTTTTGAGAATTCCGTGCTTTTTGAGGTCAGCCGTTGTGGGACGAAATGCGGACACGTAAGTGTGAGCCAAGTGAGACAGTTCCGTAACTAGTTTTCCAGTGTCCTTGCTGTCTTTGAGATTTCTGATCAATCTTTGACTAATCAATTCAAAGCACGTGAAGATGTCAGTCTTGTTAATCGATGGTGGACATATTGAGTGTGTTAGTCCAAATTTGAGCGCATTTAGCTGCTCTGCTGTGAGCACAAAAGAAGAAAGGTTTCTCAAAGACAGCAAGGATACTGGAAAACTAGTTACGGAACTGTCTCACTTGGCTCACACTTACGTGTCCGCATTTCGTCCCCAACGGCTGACCTCAAAAAGCACGGAATTCTCAAAAACTTACGAAAGAATAAGGACGTTGTAATTTTACAACCAGACAAAGGAAACGGTGTAGTTGTTTTAGATAGAACTGCGTATGATAGAGGTATTTTAAAAATACCGAGAATCGAAGTAACTAACAAAGAATTATTAAAATTCGCTGGCTTTCAGTTAGTATCCGTGATTTAATTAACAGTTATTATTTCTTTGTTTTTAAATTTTCTTAAATTTATTTTCCTTAATATCAATTAAGCTTTAAAGGTTATGAAACTCTTTCTCATTGGATATTTAAGGTGGCTGAACATAGTTTGCGCGCGCTCTTCAATTTCAGCTGCTTACGTGAGTTAGCGCGCGCAGAGTTTTGAGAAAACAAACATGGCGTCTATTCACCGATCATTTTATTTTGCTCAGCGTAGGTCGCGAGAGTGTTGTTTTGCGTCTTAAAATCGAACAATTTGTTCTTCGTAAAAATGTTTGTTGAATCAATAGATAATATATAGAACCATGAAGAAATACACTGTCTTTTTGGTCGTTTTTGTCTTTGGAACGAGAACCCAGTCAAATGCAACGCATGCGCAGTTGACCAAAAAATTGTGACTGGATGTTTTAGCGACTTTCCGCGGAAACGTGCTGAAATCTACGGAACCACTAATCAGAATTTCACGAAATTTGGCACAATAATAGTTCCGAATATGCCGAGCTCACCTGCCATCAAAAATGTGAAATCTAACAAAAGAAAATTTTTACAAAACGCTAACGTATTAAACCACAAATTACGGAAGATCCCTCTGTTAAACTTACATGAGACCAGTTGTTAACATGCGAATATTTTTACGAGTTTATTGGAGGCAAATGATGGACAAAACCTAATGACTGGATTTTCTGAACATAAACGAAACCAAATATTGCAGGCTGATTTACAATCCACCGTGTTGCCATGGCAACACCCTAAAAGCTGAACAAAAAATATCAAAATATATTGCTTGTTGCTTAATCGTATGCCTCGCCAATTTTGGGCGCCGAGACGTTAGTGATTTTAAAATGACACTGAATGACGCGTAAGGACAGTAAAACTGTGTTCAGCCACCGAAAGGCCATTTTAAAAGTTGTCTGTTTATCGTTTTTGCTCATAGATTTTTCTCTGTTTTTACAAGATTTTTTTTGTCAGTGTGAAATTAGAAGGTCTCTCTATTTTGTCTTTAGATCTCGTCACAAGTCACTTTTCTGTTAGGCATTTTCTTTGTTTTGTTTTGACTTTGATAATGGCTGTTTGTCAAGTTTTTGCAACCGTGGACGGCTGTTTCCTTGTAACTCCTTTTGATTGGAGCTCGTAGGCAGGATTTATTAAATTTAAAAACTAAAAAACTCGTTTATAGTTTTTTGTCTGTTTCCAGTACATTTTGCTTGTCAGTTTGCAGTGTGAAATTAGAAGGCAAGGTTATGTTTACAGTAAGGGGTTTAAATATATATTACTTAGTGGAAATAGTGGTTCGTTTTGTCAGTTCCAATTTTTTCTTTTTAATGACAGCTTTCAACTAGGATTTTAAATTAACTCGTAGTAAAAATCGAGAAGAATAATGTATCAGTGAAGCCCATTGTTGGACATGCTGAACTGTGAGCAATTCTCATTTTTCTTATCTGTTATCAATAGGTGAATCTTTGTTCATAATTATTGCCTCGTCTGTATGCGAGTCTGATTCTCTAATCGAACCACAAAAAAATCAACTCCGAATTTTAAAAGGGTATAACTCAATTAGTTTTCCCTGGATATTTGAGCGCGACATACTAGACACTCTTCGTGCTGTGCTGTGCTGTTCAAAAGCTCAAACTTTAACAAAGAATGCGTGACTCATTAGCGCTTTTGCTACCCAACAATTGTGCAGTCTTTGATGAAGATATTTCGTTAAACGTCTGAAATGTGGTTTAATGGTATAACTATAGAAAAACTGTGCCAATATTTCGTAAACAATGGGTGACAGGCTGACAGCTGGTGTGAAATTATGCACACACGCACGGCGAAAAATCAAAAACTTCCCTTTACGTACGTAAATGCAGCGGTAAAAACGTCACCGTATCACGATTATATGATACAACAAAATAATCTTTATAAGTGTAAAAACCTTAAAAATTTATTAAACTGCAGAGATAGAGCAACGCTCCCCCACCAAGGACGAACAACGATCTCGCTCCACGCTTCAATGAGATCAAGGACGAACAGATCGGACGAACAACAATCTCTGACTACACGCTTGTCAGGTCAAGGACGAACAACACTCTCGCTAGGTTTGGTGGAAAACACGGGGCCGGGATCCCGGGGTCTTGGGGCGGAACACAAACTCAAACTCCTGGGGTCTTGGGGTCTGTGGAAAGCACAAACTCAAACACAAACTCAAACTCCTGGGGTCTTAGACTATCTCGGGATCTGTGGAAAACACGGGGTCCTGGTCAACATAGACTAAAGTGACAAAGTAAAGGTTTGGTGGAAAACACGGGGCCGCGGTCCCGGGGTCGGGGTCCCGGGGTCTCGGGTTCTGTGGAAAACACGGGGTCCCCGGGTCTGTGGAAAATACCGGTCCCGTACGTTTCCAATAACTATAAATAAAGAAAGAAAAGATTTTGCTGAATTTAAGCAGCTATAATAAAGGCATGTAAGTTCCGGCTGCGTGGCATGGTTAAGCCTGGTTTTTATTGACTGTTTTTGTGTGACGGGTCGCCTGTTTCGCACAACGCACAAGCGCGCGTATTAACTTATTTTTGATTGGTTAATTTTTACAGGAGCGCGCATTGGTGACAATTGGTGACGATATTTATATTTATAATATAGAGGGCAAAATTACTGAATGCTAATTGGCTGACGAAGAGGGCATTTTTTTCTTAATTGAGTGCAAGATTCGCTCCTGATTGGTCGTGCATCAAAATTTCTCGCTCGTGATTGGTTGAGCGCGTCGTTCTCGTTGCATTCAGTTGACTTGGCGGGATTTTGAAGAAAATTTACAAACGGAGAAATTGCCCTCGTCGCTTCGCGACTCCGGCAATTTCTACAGCTTCTGAAAACACGCGTGATATTAATCCTTAATTTTACTCGGGCCCATGCGATTACATATACTAACGATGTATTTGAACGTGACGTGAATGTTAGCTATACATAAATATACACACGGTACGTTTTTTTTAGTACTTCTCAATCAATCAATCATCTATATTTATTCACGGGATCCCATTAATAAAAATGCTCTTCCAGAGAACCGTGCAAAAATCATGCAATAAAAAATAAAAATGGTCATTAAAACTATACTAAATTACAAATATGATATAAACGATTTCAGGCTTCTGTACTTGCCATTATTATGCGATTTTAATTTGATTTGTTTTTCGGGTTGTTTCTTGGTGCTGCGGAAGCAATTGTTGGTTAGCTTTTGTGTTGTGGTGTGGGTATTGTTCATTGTCTTTTGAATCTTTTGTTTTACGTCATTTGGTGATCACACCATCCGCAACACCAAGAAACTACCGTTTTTTCGGAGTCGCTAAAGAAATACTAAGAAAACAGCGTTAACTATAATTCCTTTAGAATGTACTTGAGGTTTTGTGTTGAGAACAAACTCGCACTGCATGGTGTAATAGTGATCTTTTCATAATTTCATTTTTTAATCATTTATTTATTTATTTTATCGGAGAGAAAGTCATTCCCTCACATTTACAAACTTTAACTGTATCGGACTCATAATGGCAATTCGAAAGCAAATTAAAATGCTTAAATTTATGTATTAAGGTGGCTCCGTTGTTATTTCGGGCGCACTCCTCTATGACAAACTTTGTCTCATAACTTTTCCGGCTCTAGCGATGCTTCTAAAACTTTGCAAAAATGTACAGCTATTATTTAGCAATAATATGATAGAATTCGATTTTCATGGGAAAAAATATATTTAGTGATAATCGGGCTTAAATGAAACCCACTTTTTGAACAAAATCAAACCCTGTGAAAAATTTTGCTGTTATATTCGGAAGAATTAACGCTATCAAAATTTAGCCCTAAAATTCTCTTAAAATTTTAAATACTTCATGCTCTTTGACAAAACAATCTACGAACCCAAATTTCTGGGAGAAGCTTTCCCAATGCTTGCTTAATCTAAATTATAAGCCGATTGCAAATCGTGCGAACCGTTAAAAAGTATTCACAAGTTCTGTAAATATCATAAAATGCTCCAAAACCTGCTAAAATCTTCCGTGATTTTTCGAAAATTATCCTGCAGTTGGGTGTCAAACTCCTTCCACATGAATTTCAAGGTACTGCAATACTTTTACATCGATTGTTTTTTGCTTAGAAGGGCTCCAAAAACGGATTTCCAATTAGCGAAATCCATTTCCAAGGTGGATTTCAAAAAGAAATAAATCCGGATTTCATGGATTTGCTACTTTTGCGTTCAATTAGGAAATCCGAAACTGTTCTCATGAGCGGGTGCGGACAAAACCTGGGCCCAGGTCCATGGGCTAGCCCATGGGCCACACTATGGGCTACCCTATGGGCTACCCTATGAGCTACCCTAAAAATAAAAAAGAAATAAAAAAAAATAAAAAAACATATATGCGAATGCTTATTTTGTACTGTTTATTCTTGGTTTTCACGTGACGTCATCAAATTCGAAAATCATAAATTGTAATGCCTTCTGAATTTATATGTCCACCAGGTTGAAGATGACTTAAAAATAAATCTTTTCACAAGTATCCAACCCGGTAGCGTCTTTCGTTTTGAAAATACAGCATTTTGAATTGCTGACTTTTCACCCTACGTGACACCAACATGGCGTCCGTGACAAAGCTTTTTCCTATGAAACAAGGGCCTCTCCTCGTGATTTTTGGCACTTTGGGCAGTTAAAGTATTAGGAATGCAGTTTATGCGAATGAATAGTAGTTCACGAGAGAAAAGTAATCGCTTTCAGAGCGAAAGTGAAGTCCAGATGTTTTTATTGATTTCCGGCGGCCATGCACCAAGATGGCGTTTCCATACAAAGCTCTGTAAATTTGAGTCGAGTGCTTCGGCGAATAATTCAACAACGGGATACTGCACAGATCTGAGACTTAGCGAAGTTTTTTATTTGTTATTCTTTTATAACATTACAAATTATTGGCTTCTTTCACTAAATAGTTTCGATTCTAAAACATTATATATTGGTGTCCCTCCGGGATGGCGTTTCCATACAAAGCTCTGTAAATTTGAGTCGAATGCTTCGGCGAATAATTCAACAACGGAATATTGCACAGATCTGAGACTTCGCGAAGTTGTTTATTTGTTACTCTTTTATAACATTACAAATTATTGGCTTCCTTCGCTAATTCGTTTCGATTTTAGACCATTTTAAAATTTTATGGCGTGACAGTGAAAACCAAGAATACGATCGGTTCGCGTCTTATTTAAGTCGCGTCTTAGATAAGACGCGTCTTATTTTCTGTCGTATAAATGGCCCTATTATTTGAGTGCCAATACTACTCAAGTAAAAAACATTTGATTAACGTTTTTTCACCTTTTTTCCGGATCCACGGTTGTGGCGTGCAGGAAAGACAGAAACATTTCCGGTGAAGATCACAAGAAAAGACAGAAAAGTCAGAAAAATATAGCACTGCGACAGCTTGAGACTCAGTTGAAGTAAAAAGTAGTGAAAATTGCTTTTCAGTGTTTATCTGGCTTTGACAGCTTTCGTAATAAAGTTTCCTTTTTATCATTGTGGAATGTCCGGTTTCCGGAAGATTAGAAAGAACGGGAGAGAGCGAATCTTAAAAATAAAATTAAAGTTGGAAAAATAAATATTTGCTCAATTCTTTCTTTGAGGAATAGAGGAATTCTAAGGATATGCACTTTTTGTCCTGACTTCCTGACTGAATTTAAGTCTTAAAATAGCAATGAATATGCGTGAACGGACTCTGATCGATCAATGACAGACATTGTAGCGACCATAGGTCATGGATCAGTTTTTTTCTTCTTTAAAATCTCCGTAAAATTCTTAGATGTTTATATCTTATATATAAAGATCTACAAACGCGGATAAGCGTAAACATTTATCCGATGCGTTGTGGCACACATCAAAGATTTAAATTGGATGATCCCACAGGCAGACCAATCGTGATATCCAGTACACAGTAATGAAATATACTAGGTAATAATACGATTTGTCACGGAATTGATAAGCGATAGAAAAATCGAAAATATTACACACTAAAGTCTTCTCACCTTTACTTTATTGTCTCTTGATGTATCCTGACCGGTTTAAATGCATTTTTACAACTTTTGTCACTCGCCCTACTATCCACTATAAAAGAAGGGAAGGCTGGAGACCTCTGAGCGAACCCTCGCCACGCGAAAGCCAATAATTTCTAAACAATTCAACTCAAGCTCCCCGAATTGCCACCAGTGAGGCCGCAGGTTAAATGTCTACCCGTGCGATTCGTGCTAGCTTCCAAATTCCCTTTCACGGGCTCTAAAAGGGCTCCGTTTTGGAGCGATTCTGACCATCTTCGCTTCGCCATTGTCCGCGATCCAAACGGCTGTACCACGAAATTCGAATACTAAAGCTTAGCGACCGCGTCACAGAGACAAAATGACATTCACCCGAGGGGAGGGTCGCTACTTTTGCCCTCGCGCAAATTGACACCGTCGGGGGAGCCGGTGCGTGTAATTCGAACGGAAACCACACGCGTGACCTGTCACTTATTTGTCTTTATTTGATAAAGTGCAATTTTTCATCAAGATCAAAAGTAAAGTCTCTTTTTAAAATAAAAATGCTCGAAGGAAAATTATTAAAATTGTTAAAACCAATTTGCGCCAAAAAATCAAAAATCAAAGGTCACGGATATGTATGTGTATACCGGGAGTCTAGGGTGTACTCTAACTGCACCTCCGATCCAAGAGAGAGGAAGATAGGGACCTTGGGAACGAGGTTGGTAGTCGTTTCAATAACAAATTGATCATTAAAACAGACCGTTGGCCGTCGGATGTTGATATGAACGATATGGTCAATAATGTTTAATTTTTATATTGGTAAATTGCACAACCTTCTAAAGTCGCTGTCGTAATTTGTCGTATTTTTGAAGCGGAATCGAGCCGCTTCTCGCTGTTCAGAACGTCTCATGTCGGCAATTTTCGGGGCCAGGTCGCTTGTCGTTTTTACCAAGGCTTCTTTAAGCCGAGATGTTTTGAAAACAGCTTCAGCTATAAAAGGAAACGAAATCCTAATCACCAGCTCTATTCCTACAAGAGTCACCATTCTGCCCGAAGGTACACAATTTTTTAGTTGACGGAAAAAGCGACAAGTAAAATATTTTCATTTGCCTTTTTTACAATAGTCTACCTTAGTGAAGTATTTAGATAAAACATTCCTTTTTTACTGAAGTCTTTTTACTGAACTTATTCACATGCACAAAGTTCTTGTTTTGTCTCATACATCCACATATACACTGCACATATAAATTGGCTGTTTAAAAACATTGCTAGTAAATCAATTTTAATCCCAAATGAAAATCGTTGCAATATGTTTTAGTTGTGTTTAAATGTCAATAAATAAAGATAGTAAATATTTTTTAACCTTCGAACATCTTTCCCAAATTTTGATTGATAAGAAAATCGCCATTGTAATGCCATACAAGTCATTGCTACTAAAATACTGTGACTGATACAAAACATAGAAAATTAACTAAGTAAAAGGGCTCTCTAAAGATAGATTGAATCTAAGTAGTTTTGCCACCCCCATCCCTCCTCATAATTTTCCCCCGTAGCAACCAAATTGGCATCGGCTCATTCGCTTAATATTATCAAGTTGAAGTTTCCCCTCAGCTGTAAAATGAAGACTATTTTGAACAAATACGCTAAATTAACATGAAAATTATTTATATTCATACTCGTGATTATTTTGTTGCTCATGACTTTTATTGTTTTGGTGGCTCCTAAAAGAGCCCTTAAGTCCTCTATGACTGCAATGTCTAACTCTACGATTAGACCTACAGGTATTTTCAATCTTTCAACTTCAATAAACCATTTAGCAGCTTAACACATATTACCTATCACGTCTTTACTACATTTACCTATCAAAGGCACCCAACTTTTCCAATTCTTGTTGTTGTTGTTGTTGTTGTTGTTGTTTATTAACCTTACATTCTCTCGCATTAACGAGATGGCTTTAAGGGCCCTTTGATTTTAAGTGTTTTCGCCCCAGTGGGACCCCAAGCGTAATCGGCGCTTTCCGGTCGAGCGACCGGAAGGCGTAAGCTTTCCGAGCGAGGCACGAAGTGCCAAGAAGAAAAAGAGACAAGGGAAGAAACATTGTTGGATGTCGACCGCAACATACTGGTGACGGAAGTAAAAACTCCGGAAGTGACATGCCGTCAATAAAGCGGAAGTTACGTCAACCGTTACTAATTCAAAATTCAAAACAACAGAAACGCGTTGCGAATGAGCAAAATCTTATAATGTGGTCTAGTGAAGCTCATTGAATGCGAAGAAACTCAGAACGTATAAAGTGCTAGTCACAGATACTATTTTTCTTAAGTATCAACGCAAATAAGTGGCCCTGAATTCATCTATAGCTAAGCCTAAACAATCGTATGGGTTTTAACAGAAGTTTCAATCAGCTTGACATTAAAATCTTAGACGGACCACAAGAGCATGGACCACAAGAGGCGTGAAAATTTCTTACCTTGCATCAGACATGCGCCTTGATTCCACAAGGATTCGAATTCCACCACGTCCTTACATTTTATCGAGCTTGCCTGTTTCCTTCGCAGACCTTTACAATATTCACATTATTCACAATATTCACCTAGCGGACAAAAACAATCACCGAATGGCACTGATCGAAGATATGCCGGAAAAGATGGCATATTTTCGTGGATAAGGACGCTACCAATTGCGCATGTTCAGATGAATAAACTCATGCCAAAGGCTTCCGGTCATACGCACACCTCTCGTATGACGTATTTCCGTCAACCAGTATGTTGCGGTCCACATCCTCCGAAAGTCAATCGAAGTCAACTTTGAACGCCATAAAAGAGCGATCACCGAAAGGAGTGTTTAATGGGTCCCTTCATCGAAATTGTGGAAAAGCTGTCCAGAGACTGTCCATATAATGCAACATACCGAAAATAAGAACTTTTTATTGAATCAAAAGCGAGTAATCGGGGATCAAAACTTAGGCTCAATTGTCTCTCTTCTTGCTGCGTCATGATTGTGTGGCGCCCACAGTCAGCAGTCTGCGGTTACCCAACGGAAAGCTCCGATTACGTTTCGCGTCCCGCTGGGGCGAAAAACAGACTCGAAAATCGAACGCATACAGGTAAAATTTGGCTCCTCTGCCCCTGTGATCACACCTATTTGTATTGAAATATGCAGTGATAATCAGTCCTTAAATTGATGTTTTGATATACCTGGTTTATGACTTGCTCTGTAACGTTTTAGTTTTGCTTCTACAGTTTATAGATTTTGTTTAAGCAAGTCAACTGTACGTTACTTTTATACACTTACTTACGCTAACAAGAATTGACTGTCAAGTTCAGTTAGTCGTAACTCTACTAAGCAGCGTTAGCAATTTCTTCATTTTTTTTCGAAAGAGTGTTTAATAATTAGCTGAGACTAGTGTCTACATTTTATTTCAATAGTCTCAAAGTAGAGTTGCGTAAAGTTTTGAGTACGGAAAACAAATCATGAAAAATATCGTATTGTGAGCACTTTTATCTTCGCCTTGCTTTTTTAAGAAAGAAATCTACTCTACTTTAATTGACAATTAAATTTTACGCCTTGCTGAATTACCTTAATTTGAATTGAAGCCTTGCTTTTAGGATTTAGTTTAGCTTTTAGTCTTTGCGTTTTTAACAATTCCAATGTATTTCTTAGAATTGTTTCATCAATGCCAATAATATATATCAGACTTAATGGTTAAAAAACTATAGCTTTGTAGATGCATTTATATAATCAGTCACTTGGCGAGACTAATAAAAACGTAGAGATAATTGATGCTTTGAATAAAATATTATTTGGTTCCTCTTAATAATTAACTAACGAGAAAATGAGAAATTTAAGAATGAGCCCAATCAGTAGTCTCCAACGCAACCGTCCTTAGAGCATGCGTGGTGAGACCTAAGGTCGGCCGCGTTCACAGGCTACCCAATCAGGAGCCCATTACCTTTGCCCAATCAAGTCATCTTAACAGTTTATTACAGTCCATCCAGCCCGGCTGTTCGGCACCTAAATCTCTAAGGGTTGATGATTGTGTGTTTTTTTTTTTAAATTTATATTACAGCCACTGGAACATTATTTTTCGTTATCTGTTAATACAAAAACATTTTTTGGTTTTTGAAATGACACCAATTCCGATCACCGTGACACTCCCCTTTAATACAATTTTTTTTGAGTCGTTCTTTAATACAAATGTCATTTCAAAAACCATTTCAAAACTTGTAATTACCAGCTTGTTAAAATATTCTCGACCGCAAATGTCCGTAATGTTTTTCAGCCATGGGTGAGTTATGTCTGCATGTCGGTTCAATAGATGACTTCAATTAGCGTTTATATGACATTTTTAAATAAAGGGATTAATTCCTTATAGAAACGGTGGTGTTCTGTCGGTGAGGGAGTGAAACACAAAAATTTGGTTATAACAACTGAGTTATTAAGGTAAAAAAAAAAAAAAAGAAAAACGGGCTAGCGAAAAATTACACATTTTCAGCTCGCTCACACAGAAAAATGCGACGCCATATGTCAATAAAATGTGAAAATACAAAACTGAATGCAAGGATGGCACTACGGCAAAGGGCAGATCTATTAATGGCCAATATATATATATATCTTATTGGACAGTTTAGTGTGTAGTATCGTAGGATATTTTTACGAGTCTCGCTGTATTTTGGCAACAAGAGAGACGAGAGAGACGAGAGACGAGTAAAAATATTCCACGATACTACACACTAAACCGTCCAATAAAAGATTTATTATTCAACTTAGTCATGAACACCGTTTTAATCTTTCTTCTTTTCCAATTCAAAGGGGACAGACCGCAAATAAATGTGGCTACTAAATATATCTGAATTTCGTAACTGTTCATCAGTAGGATGTAGGTTGTCGTGTGCGCGCTATTTGAACTTGTTTGTCAGCGCGCGCGCTTTATTCAAAAAAATGATGACGAATTGTCAGTCGTGTAGTTGTTTGGTCGCGTGTACTTTTTTTTTTGTACAGCGAAGAAAGACTTTGTGTGATTAAACGCATAATTGTTTGGATTTGTTTGGGTAAAAACGTCAATAGATCCCGTCAGTTTTTCTCAGCAGTTTTTCTCAGTTTTGTCCGTTCTAGTTTGGGAACAATTTCAGCCATTTTTTCACCGCTTACGTGAGACTAATGCTCGAAGTGACGTTTGTGAAAAACCGGTCAAACCGGTCTTCTTGAGTACAAATACTGTGAGATATTTGTACTCGTTTTGGGTGTTATTTGTACTCTACTAAGTGCAGTTGAATAATAATTCGACTAATTGTACTAGTCTTCCTCAGGGCCAGGGCTATACTGAAAGAAAATATTGTAACGGCATCTCAAATTTGAAAATTACATGGTTAAAAATGACTGGCTAATACATGACATGTAGACAGCGCACTTGTAAACATAAGATAAAAATAGAAAATGAGAAATTTAAGAGTGAGCCCAATCAGTAGTTTCCAATGCAACCCTCCTAGGCGGCTGTATTCGCAGGCTATTACGTCCCCAACGGTCAAGGTTCTGTCTTTGTCATTCGACTCGATCTTCTTGACTTGCTTCAAGTGTCTAACTGCTTGGCTGATAAGCTCATCGTCAGAGCTTGTTGAACTTTTTTGGTAGGTCTTCAGTGGTTCTTTTGATATGGTGCTTCTGTTTATTCTTCTCTGGTTGCCTCCATTCAGGTTTACGCTGTTAGGTTTTCTTGTTGTCTCTTGAGGTATCAGCTCTACACGCTATTGAAAAGTGCTTGAATCTCTGGCATTTTGTACATTTCTTTCCGTACGCAGAGTTTTTGCCTTCTGGGTGAGTGCCCACTTGTCCACAATACCCGCAGGGTTGCTTCTTTTGATGACCTGTTTTGCCCGGGGTCGGCTGCCATCTGCCAGGTCGTTGACTCAACTTCTTTACATCTTCGGGCAACTCTTACGCTTCTTTCGTGCTCTCCAAACTTCCCACGTGCTCCATAACTCGATAGTGCACAGCTAAAAGCATGAACCAATTGTTTTATAACAAAGCCGGTGGAATTGTGCATCAAGTCCGACGCGAAAAACGGACAACAATATCAGAAGTGATCGTTCGCGGTAAGCGAAATATTAAGCAAAATAGGAATTGGTTTTATTTCAAATTTTCTGTTGAAAGCTCGAGTTTTATTTTACTGCAGTTTAAATACAAAATTCTTTATTTTTAAAAAAGAAATCACGGTCAAGAATGGCACTTTTATTTAGGGACTGTGCAATAATTATCAGGAGGGGGGGCCGGAAAATGGGCTTCAAGTAGGAAAATATTAGGTAATACCCCCCTTCAAAAGAACTCAAGTAGTTTAAGGCCTGGGTCAAGGGCTTTGACCAGGAAAAAACAGTTTATTCGTAATAACTTTTACAAACAGAATGGAACCGAACCGAAATTTAGCACATAGAAAGATATTATCGTCCTTAACATTTTTAAGTATAATAAGCTTTGGCATAGGTCACGTGACATGTCACGTGGCCATTTTTCTTAAAATAGCAAATATTTGACGAATTGGTGACGGGTTTAAGAGAAAACATCAAATAAAAATGCTTTTCAGATGCAGATTAAATATCTCCAGCCCATCACGTTTGGAATGAGTGTCCATTAATCTCTAAAAATAAATTATCAGGACAAAGGTCATTTTTCAGTCCAAAATTCAACCTATAATTATTAATAACTGTAATTTAAAGACTTGAGGACAATCATTCCAAACGTAGAAGGTTAAATATGTTAAACCTCTATCGGAAAAGCTAATTTATTTAACTATACAAAGAAAATTCGCTACCAAATCGCCGATTTACGTAATTTTAAAATTTTGATCACGTGACATGTCACGTGACCAAACTTTTGCGTTAAGGCAAAAGAAAATGTCAAGATTAACATTCAGGGAAAATTTCATTTTGATCTAAGTTTTCTCGGTCAAGATATTAAGTGTCAACCATATTTTCCGAACACACTTTAAACCCAGGCCTTAAACTGCTTGAGAACTTAATTTAGTTATTGCCCCCCCTCTGATCAGTCAGAAATTTTGTATGACCCCCCCCCCCCCCCTTCAAACACCTTTTATTTACAAATACCCAGCATTTTCTTAATATACACCCACCTGTTATTGCTACGAGGTAATGTTTGTTCCAGACGTGGATATACCGCAATACCACATGTTTACTTGTTGGACATCCATATCTGGAACACGGTGTTCAACTTGTTGAACTTCATGGGACACGTCGCGGGTGACAAAATGTCCCCAAAATTGGTGTTGCACAATTATGATAGCATCAGTTCAAACGAGGGGACGTGTCGCTGCAACATGTCCCTGAGACATGTCCCCACGACATTTTCATGTGGTGTGCAAGCGCTATGAATTTTTCCCTGCTACATGTCTCCGCTACACTCCCTGCTACATGTCCCTCAATGTGTACTACACAAATTTTTGTCGCTGCTACATGTCACTGCGACATGTCCCTGCTACATGACCCCTCATGCCTGACCACCTTAAGACCATGCTGATTGAGGTACATCTTCAATCTGTTGCAATACAATCTATGTTGTAGTGAAATTATGATTTTGGTACAATTTTGTCTGCACTGGTTCAAATTTATTTTGAACCAGTGCAAAATATTTGAACTGGAGCAAAATATTTTCACCAGGGCAAAATATTTGCACTGGTATATAACTATATTCTACTGTTCAAATGTTGTTGACAATAGCATAATTTCGATGTATTAAAATTCAACTTGAAACAAAAGACAACACTACGAGGCTTAGGGAAATAAACCATATAAATCCTTATTATCATTCCCCTAAGCCTCGCAGTGGTCTTGTTTCAAGTTGAATTTTAATATATCGAAATTGGGCTATTCAAATTTAAAAAGCCAGAAACGTTTTATCACAATATTCGTCTCTATAATTATAGAGATAGAGAAGAATAGATAATCGTATTGCAACAAATTGAAATTGCTGTTCAGCCACAGAACAGATCATCAAGCCTTTCAGTGAGAACTATAAACACTTGGAATAAAATGTTAAGCCCCCCCTCCGTCTTGATTGACTTATTTTACTTTGAGCCCCCCCCCCCCCCCCCCTATCCTTGCTTTGATTTTACTTCATGCCCCTCCCTCTGGTTTTCCAGCCCCCCCTCCCCGATAATTATTGCACAGTCCCTTATCAGCGTGCACTATCGGGATTTTGAGCACGCTTACGTATACTGAATTTGATTGCGCGGCTCTGCTAGCTATGTTATAATTCTTGTTGAAAGCTCTCTGAATTAACGCTCGGTTGTTTGTTGTCGCTGCCTTTCTCTCTCAGTCGAGCCGCATTTGCCACCGTAGTTTCCCCGTGTGTTGGTCTCGTTTTCAGAAAGAGATATCTTGCGTAGTGTTTGCTTTTCTTCTGTGTAAAGTACTCGTCTAGCTTCTTCCTTAACTTTACGTAGTTGTTTGATTCATCAGTTGGGTTCGGTTCGGGCGATCTCCTTTCCGCCATAAATGATGAGCGCGTCGATCCGTAATTCTGAAATAACGAAATTCACGTTCGAGTTCTTCGATCCAGTCGTCCCACGCTTTCCCAGTGTTTATTTGGTCATCTCCTGGTGTAAATGGTTGAGCTCGGAGGTTTCTTGTTTCTGTAATAATCGAGTAATAATCTGCATTGGCACTGCTCCGGCAGATGGTTGTTCAGGTGTGTCAGGCATGATTCTGGTCAATTGTGCGAACAAGTTACGTGGTGAATATCTTCTGAGTTATGGAATATCATCGCTCCACTCTTGTCAGGCTTCTTCTAGCTTTCTCTGCCACTCTTGCTGGGCTTCTTGCTTCGCGCAAGCAATATATTATATTACTCCTCTGAGATAAAAGGACACGTTTTGCACCTATTTCTGTTACAGCGGAAAGCTCCTGGTGTTTGTAGAGGGGTGGGGGGGGGGGGAGGGGGTCCTGCAGTGTTTGGCTGACTAAAATGTCACGTAGGTTGTTGCATTGGCGGTACGATATGAGAGGAGGAGAAGGGAATGCTGCTTTGCATCGTTGTGAAGAACGAAAAATGTTCAGATTGTTGAAAATGATTCGACGAATGTTCGGAAGGGCTGAATTAAATGTTACTACAAAAGGGATTCTGTTAGACTCTTTTTACTTAGACGTTTCGCGGACTTCGCTGCGAGTAATCAGACGTACTTTCTCTATTTCTTCTTTAAGTAATGATCCGCATAAGAAGGATAGTGCTGAACGGCAATGCACGATGGAATGTCAACTATTTTCATTGTTACAACTAGTGATCTCATTGGTCTAGACTCAAAAACCGCTAAAAAGTTAAGGTTCAAGGTGCATAAAGTCAAAATTTTTCAGGTTTCAAGTATTTTGAGACCCAATCGGATTAAATGGGTTGTGAGTGCTACCGTTGATGAGCAGTACGTTAACATCAAGGAAGGGGATTTCGTTGTAGGAGAAGGAACTGGTAAATTTGATTGTAGGATGTAGGTTGTTTAAGTATGTGATAAAATCATTTAATTTTTCTTCTCCATGCGTCCACAGAAGAGAGATGTCGTCGATGTAACGCCACCAGATAAGGGAAGAATGCGAAGCACCCGCTAGGGCGTGTTCCTCAAATTTTCCCATGAAGAGATTGGCATAGGAGGGAGCCATTTTCGTGCCCATCGCTGTTCCATTGATTTGTCGGTAGTGTTGTCCGTTGGAAGTAAACGTGTTATTGGTGAGGATCGTGCGAATGAGATCACAGATTCTGGTTGTCTGAATAATGGGATTGATTCGTCTGTCCCTCACAGACACGCGAAATGCCCCGAATTTTATACTGTGTCATGTATGTGTATTTTTCACTAGTTTTTAGTCTGTCCACAGATTTTTCTTTTTCTTTTCCGATTGCCGAATGAGCGCTCGAACAAAGCAAGTGTGCGACAGTGAGAAACATAAAATAAAGTATTTTCTCATTGACCCATCCCGTACTCCTTGCGTTCACAATAACTGAACATGTCCCGCGGCATCGGCTAAGACCTACAATGAACTGAGACCTACATATGGAAATAGCTTTCAAGACAAATAATGAATCCTTACCTGAATATGAAGGTCTTTGCAAGCAGTAAAGAACTAAAACCACGTGAGGTTTTTTCGCGCCAAAAGCTGCCATGTGCGTGATGCCCCCAGCAGACTGTTCCATTTCACTCCATGTTGTTCCATTTCATATTTGTATTTTTTGACGCTGAACCATTTCACAATACGATAAACAGTCTGATGGGACATCAAACCATTTAATAGAACGATAAGCCATTTGTCGTTAGGTTAAACCATTTCCCATTACACTAGACGATTTAAACCATTTCATAGCAAGCTAGACCGTTGCACTCAATTATTTCAAATTGTACTGAATCATTTGAGAATTGACTTGACCGATTTAACATTGGAGACTACATAGGTTTGCATTAGCTTTGTCCAATAGCCCTTAAGCATGTTTACGTCAGACTAGCTAATTTCACCCCCAAGCCTCGCTTTCCAAGTTAAAACCTGTGACAATGTCATCAATGTATTCTCAAAGAGCAAAGTTGAAAAGAACACCCACTCAAAAACAACGTGAACTTGTCGCAGAAAACTTGTGTTAGAATAGCTTCGTGTTGCGCCAGGTATATTTTCTTGTAGAGGGATCGGGATGCTCTGAAGCAAATAAATGATACATTTATCAACAAATTAATCATAAGAATATTACTGGTGACAAACGACCTGGCGAACAAAGAAAGTGTGTTAATTCAGAGGGAGCAGCAGAAGAGGAAATTAAACCGAGTAAATGAGAAACAAGCGAATCATGTGGTAAAAAGGAACTAGCTTGGCGGGAAAACTATGCCACTGGGAGCCCAAGTGTGTCAAACTTAGATCAACTGTTTCAGAAAATGCTTCCAGCTTTCGTTAAAACAGTCAAACCGATTGAACATCATGAAATGCAGCGGAAATCCACTGGAGTACTCCAAATTAAAAGCAGCGTTTAAAGTGGAAGTTGACAAAAGTGGGGTTTTTGATGGAACGGAGAAACTTAAATTTCTGTTAGATGCTGTTGAAGGAGGGGCAAAAATGTGTGTCGAAAAATTTATGCCGGGTTCAGACAAATATAAAGAAGCATGGAGCACGCTCGACGAACGTTTTGGTCGCGTGGACACGGTTGTGTCAGCGGCTAAAAGACGCGTAGACCAATTTCCAGTCATAGGAAAAGAAACGAGTGACCAGATCAGGCAATATCAAGAAACGGTTTCCGAGCTGATGGGCATATACAAGGAGCATGGCTTTGTTCCTGTGCGACTTTGTGGTAGATGGGCCGAGTTTGTTGAAAGAAAACCAAAGATGTCAACTTGGGAGTCTTTTGCCGATTGGCTGGAGAAAGAGGCAAAAATCAGCGAGTCTAAACAACGGTGAATGCCGGAGAAGAAAGAATGGAAACGGTCTGACTCCGGGAAAGGCGATGGGCGTAAGCTGTTTGCAGGAGCGACAGGAGAACATTCTTCACGCACCAAAAGTACAGCGAAGAAGTGCCCAGTTCACCAGTCAACTAACCACAAGTTAAAAGAGTGTAAAAAGTTCAGAGAGATGTCGACAATCGAAAAAGAGAAAGTTCTGGATAAACACTGCTAATCGTGTTTGTTACCCGGTCATCGACTGAAGAAATGCCCTAGTAAGAACAGATATAAAGTTGAAGGCTGTGACATGCGCCACCACACTCTCGTCCATGACGTCGACTTGATTACCAGCCGTCGACCGCTTGCTGGGTGTATCTGGGTGTACGAATAGAAAATGAGCACTATCACTCTGATACCGTTTAGGGTATCAAGCCAGAAATGGAAATCTTAGGCCGGGTAAAAATTAACGTGAGCTACACCCACAATAAGTGTTCCCTTATCCTGCACAGTACCCCACACAGAAACAGAGGATGGTAAGCCTGTGTCACCGGTTGCAATGCACCGGTTGCACGTTGTTCCGTGCTTGATGTCTTTGTTTATTTATTTAATGATTTCCATTTATTATCATTTATCGGCTTTCTTTGTGAACTGTCGTATTTAAAAAGCTACTTTCATTCACTGTCATATTCGTCGTGAATCCCTCCTTGAAAACTGTCGAATTCGCCATCATGCTGAATTTCCTTTCTGTTTCAAGCTGTGGAAGATATAGCTTTGACTTAATTTATTGCAGATCAGAAGCCTTCGCGTTGACAGTAAACTCTAAACTGGAAGAAGTGTAGATGAGTTTTATAACAGGTGATGTTTAATTTTACAAATTGCTGTTTATTTACTTAATGATTTTCATTTATTATCATTTATCTTTCTTTGTAAACTGTCGTATTTGAAAACGCTGTCATAATTTCTCTTCCGTTTCAAACTGTGGAAGACTCATTTGACTCAGTTTTCAGTACAATAATGAAGATAGCGAAACCGTCATGTTTGGTGTCATAATTCTCTCAAACTGTGGGAGGTATTGCGTTGGCTTTTTGTTACTAATAACTTAAACTGTCGTGTTCGGCGGACGGCGTTCTAATTTCCTCTTTGTCTTATACTGCTTTGCCCTTTCTTAAAATAAAAAACAATGAATGATTACAGCTTAAAATATCACTCAATAATATTCAACACCTGCCCTCATGAGCCAACACATGCACAGGGAACCCAACGAGGAATATTTAGGAAGATGCTTGTAATGACTTTGTACTGTTTTTTATTCCATATCATTTTAGTGCCTTTAAAGTGAACTGCAGTGTGAAAGCTAATACAGTTTGAGCTTTTCGGTCCTTTGAGCTGAATATTTTGGCCGCAGAAAATTTTAAGGAAAGGAATCTCATCCCGACATTTACTAGCTGCTTAGTTCACTTTTTCGAAAATCCTAGCCGATCGTTATTTTGTACCAAACATAAAAAAAAAATAAGTAAAAACTCAGACTCAGCATTTAGAATTAGTTAAACCTTTATTTACGTTAAGTGTCCTTGTTTTGAGTTTTAAACATGTCTTTATTCTACAAATCATACGAACATGAACCACTCAGTTAATGGTCCACGGTTTACAAAGACAATCGTGCTCTGCACTGGTCTCTTTATATATAAAAATAAGTCAAGGCTTACATTCATATGTATTTGTTTTGTTACTTAAATTTATAAACGTTTTTAGGCTGGAAATATACCTTGTTGGTCTTTGTTTTGGTAAAACATAAGAAGGAATTTTCCTGATCACACGCGGTTCATTTTTCTAATCCACATTCAACCCAGAGTCAACCAGAGGAGGAAGGGTTTTTCTGGCTTCTTTTAACGCGATTAATAACTAATGGTCGAGGTTTCGGGTGATCATGATAACTGAGAACGTATTAACCTTTTAACTCTCAAGATTGCCAAATGTCAAAATTCAAGAAGAACCCCAAAACGGTACCATGGAAAAGTACTGCTGAAGAGGTTTCATTTGAATGGTCACACCATAGGATTTCGTCCACAGACTCAAAAGTTAGAACTACACTATGTGTCTCCATATTTGATTCTGGGAGTGAAAAGGTTAAAGCTTCTTAATGTTGACATAACTTTGAGCAACCGGAGCGAAAATCATTGCTCATAGCCCACAGTATAAACGGGTTTATGACGTGCTTGAGGTAAACCGTAGCCAGTGTTATCAAGTTTACGTACAGAAACTCCGGCTTGGAAGTTGTTTCGGGGGTGAATTCTAGCATCAACATTATCACTCCACGGGGCAGGTAACACACTTGGAAAGCAAGCATTAGCACTACTAACATCTTGACGAGGCGCTTCTTTTGTCTGACGCGGTCATTGTAGCTTTTTATTGGAACACTGCTTCGCTGAATCGCGTCTTTGGCTCTGAGTACACGGATGATATTGATATATGCTGCACACTGAATCAGGAGAGGAAAAGCGATGAACAAAACCACAAGATACAGCTCATATGCGAGTCGATAATCATTATTGTTGAAAGCTGCAAAACATCTGTAATACCCATTGCTGAACAGTCTGTTCTTAAGGAAGATTATCAACGGTACCCCGGCTGTTGCGTAGCAACCAACCCATATCACAAGCACTG
Organism: Cladopsammia gracilis; assembly: GCA_022457155.1. Taxonomy (NCBI): domain Eukaryota; kingdom Metazoa; phylum Cnidaria; class Anthozoa; order Scleractinia; family Dendrophylliidae; genus Cladopsammia; species Cladopsammia gracilis. The sequence goes on along the minus strand of JAJGOT010000408.1, from coordinate 33,576 downwards.
TCGTCTTCGCTCTCTTCAGCATCATCTTCGGCTTGAATGGCGCAACAATGGCGCGATGTCTCTCCAACGCCATTACGGTCTGGGTAACGACAGAGACAACCACGAAGACATCTTGGAGAGGCGCCAAAATATAACACATCACGTCGCCAAAGATCCAGCCGCGGAAAATTTCAATGATCCTTAATGGTGCTGCGAAGACGCAAACAGCCAAGTCAGCCGCGCAGATATTTGCAATCAGGAGGTTGCATGGTGTCCGCATCTCCCGCCAACGAGCCAGAGTGGCCACGACCAAGCTGTTGCTAAACAAACCAAGAGTGATAATTAGCGAGAAGAAGATTGTTGTGAGAAGGACATAAGCATTTGGCGGAAAGCTACTTTCATTCACTGTCATATTCGTCGTGAATCCCTCCTTGAAAACTGTCGAGTTTGCCATCATACTGAATTTTCTTTCTGTTTCAAGCTGTGGAAGATATAGCTTTGACTTAATTTAATGCAGATCAGAAGCCTTCTCATTGACAGAAAACTCTAAACTGGAAGAAATGTAGATGAGTTTTATAACAGGTGATGTTTAATTTTACAAATTGCTGTGTTTATTTACTTAATGATTTTAACTTTATTATCATTTATCTTTCTTTGTAAACTGTCGTATTTGAAAACGCTGTCATAATTTCTCTTCCGTTTCAAACTGTGGAAGTCTCATTTGACTCAGTATTCAGTACAATATTAAAGATGATGTAAATCGTCATGTTTGGTGTCATAATTCTCTCAAACCGTGGGAGGTATTGCGTTGGCTTTTTGTTACTCATGACGTAAACTGTCGTGTTCGGCGTTGTAATTTGCTCTCTGTCTTATACTGCTTTGATCTTTTTTTAGATAAACTAGGAGTAATCGGAGATTAGGGTAGTGCGTTCGGCGGTTGAAAGGGGGGATTTTGTTTTTTGGTTATTGGGAGAGATGAATATGTCTATGGCATATTGTCAAATTAAGGGTTATTGTGTACAGTGAACCTGTATTTACTCTGTGTATGAAGACGGTAGGGAAAGTTTGGTAGCAGAAAAACAAATTAAATCCTTTGAAGTTTGTTGTAGTTGTCGGTAAAGAAAAGTGCTTGGCGGTCCCTTGGGAAAAGTGGAAAAAGTGCACCAAATTTGCATATGTCAAAACGGTAATTTGAAACCTGAAAACACGCTGGCGAAAGCGAAATTCGCAAGTATTTATATAAACAGACTATGCCCTTATACAAATTCTCCGTTTTCTTTGTAGTTTCGCTCGCCAAATTAAGATTAAGCTTTTCCAAACTCTCAGCCTTTATTTCCAAGTTTTCCACCGCGCCAAAAAATCACAGAAAGTTTGGAGTGTCTCCGGGAATAGATAAGCCGCGTTTGGTTTCGCGAGCGTTCCATCGATCCATCCGCATAATCTCCATCAAAGTGAGAAAAACATTCGTCGCTTGATTCTTGCTTGTTTTCTGGCTTGAATCTCGCTCGTGTCCGGCCATAAATTTTCGAACGGGATGGCTTGAATATGGTCCGATTCAAGATCAGGCCCCGTCCACACGTATCCGGATATTTTTGAATCCGCAACTTTTTTGTTGCGGATTGGCCTTTCGTCCACACGTATCCGGCGAACTCGGGCAAATACGATTCGAATACGCTACGTGTGGACGCGAATATTTTCTAATCCGAAACAAAAAAGTTGCGGATTCAAAAATAGTCTCCCTCTATTCTTGCTCAATTCTAGTTTGTTTGTCTCGTTCGTGTCAGCCGAATCATCGCCATGATTTGATTCTCGCTGATTAGCATATTTTGTATGTTTTAGGACACACTAAGCGTGTTGTGAGCGTGCAGTTCGGTGAAAACTGCAAAAAAGCTTCGAAAGCAAAAGGACGCACGAAAAGCACATGGAAATACACAATGTGAGCAAAGATGGGATGAATGACCTTCAGCAATCTCGCAACGTGAGTTAGTTCGTCAAAGTGAGGCAAAACGTAAGCAAGTGCCTCAAAGCGAGGCAAATGTGTGTTGACGACGACGACGAACCAAAGCGATCTCGAAAAAACCTCCCTTATCAGTTGCATAGGACACCCAATAATGCACAGAACTCCCAACACAAATTAGGAGTTGCGTTCTCGTACCTCGAACGCAAAAACAATGAATGATTACAGCTTAAGGTTACAGTATACCTTCGGGGGTGTCACCAGTATAACAGCTCTAGCGTCTTAAGATTACACTTAATATACCTAAACCCAGATATCAAATTAAAGCTTATAGAGCTGGCTATCTAAATATGGAAACCATTTGGTAATAAAATGAATTGTCGAATTTTTTACGACGTCTAAATTTGAACGTCCGAACCAGCTATAAAACGCTACAACTCAAAGCGATTATTATATTTTGCTAATTTGATTTGTTCTCGGGTTTCCGGACACGAAGCGCTAAAAAAAACGTGTCGGCGATTTCCCATATTCAATTGCAGTGAAAAGTTACAGAATATTTTCGAAAAGGGGAGAAAAAAAATTGGAATGATCGCACGGAAATGGCTCTTGACGAAAAAGTTTTCGGAATTAAGAAATTCGCCGACAAGTTTTTGTTGATTATATGTTAGCCTAGCTTCTGTCCAAATTTTAGGAAAATCGAACAAATTCCCTTTGAGTTGTAGCTCTTTAAAGTGTTCCCAACAAGCGAAAAATTAACTTTGAGAAAACGGCGCTCAAAAAAACATATCGCTTAATAAACAAACTCCGCCCACAAAAGTTATACCGTCATTTCTCCGTCAATTTTCACTATTTTTCGATAATTTTTTTTTTGAATGAAAGTTCATTCTGTAAACTTTATTTTAACGCCAAAAAAAAATTTTCAATAAATTTTCGATCTGAAGGTACACTGTAACCTTAAAACATCACGCAATAATATTCAGCACCTGCCCCATCAGCCCACACATGCATAGGGAACCCAACGAGGAATATTTAGGAAAACGCTTGTTATGGCGTTGTACTGTATTCTTTTCTTTTCATATCATTTTAGTCCCTTTAAAGTGAACTGTATGAAAGCTAACACAGATTGAGCTTTTCGGTTCTTTGAGCTGAATATTTCGGCCGCAGAAACTTTGAGGGAATTAAAGGAATCTCATCCCGACATTTACTCGCTGCTTTCAATTTTTCGAAAATCCCAGCCGATCGTTATTTCGTACCCAAAAGGACATTTTAATTACTCCGAAAACAAAAGGCGTTAAATTTTCCGATGTTACAAAACTTTGAGGCGACATTTTGCTAAAGAAAACGCAAGTTTTCAGTATAATTTTAAGATGACTAACTGCCGAACACTGAGCTTTTTCACCGAAACAATTCGTCGTGTGCTCCTAACATATAGCATCTGTGGCAGTGGCGTTTAAGTGACTTACTAAGTCCCCAACTTTGTAAAAAGCCAAAGTGCGGTTGACATAAAAAAAATAAGTAAAAACTCAGACTCAGCATTTAGAATTAGTTTAACCTTTATTTGCGTTAAGTGTCCTTGTTTTGAGTTTTAAACGTGTCTTTATTCCACAGATCATACGAACTTGAACTAGTCATGTGAATGGTCCACGGTTTACAAAGACAATTGTGATCTGAACTGATCTCTTTATATAAAAAGAAGTCAAGGCTTACAGTTGGCTGCTGATCATTAATGCTGAATGTTAACGAGTTCCAGTCCGGTATTATACTAGTCAAAAAGCTACATTCATATGTATTTGTTTTGCTACTTAAATTTATAAACGTTTTTAGGCTGGAAATATACCTTGTTGGTCTTTGTTTTGGTAAAACAAAAGAAGGAATTTTCCTGATCATACGCGGTTCGTTTTTCTAATCCACATTCCAGAGTCAACCAGAGGAGGAAGAGTTTTTCTGGCTTCTTTTAACGTGATTAATTAAGGGTCGAGGTTTCGGGGGATTTGGATAACTGAAAACGTATTAACCCTTTAACTCTCAAGATTGCCAAATATCAAAATTCAAGAAGCACCCCAAATTTCATTTTGTAAAATATTGAAAAGCAAATGGTACCATGGAAAAGTACTGCCGAAGAGTTTTCATTTGAATGGTCACACCATAGGATTTCATCTACGGACTCAAAAGTTAGAACTACACTATGTGTCTCCATATTTGATTCTGGGAGTGAAAGGGTTAAAGCTTCTTAGTGTTGACACAACTTTGAGCAACCAGAGCGAAAATCATTGCTCATAGCCCACAGTATAAACGGGTTTATGACGTGCTTGAGGTAAACCATAGCCAGTGTTATCAAGTTTATATTTACGTACAGAAACTCCGGCTTGGAAGTTGTTTCGGGGGTGAATTCTCGCAACAACATTATCACTCCACGGGGCAGGTAACACACTTGAAAAGCCAGCATTAGCACTACTAACATCTTGATGAGGCGCTTCTTTTGTCTGACGCGGTCGTTGTAGCTTTTTATTGGAACACTGCTTCGCTGAATCGCGTCTTTGGCTCTGAGCACACGGACGATATTGATATATGCTGCACACTGAATCAGGAGAGGAAAAGCGATGAACAACACCACAAGGTACAGCTTATATGCGATTCGATAATCATTATTGTTAAAATCTGCAAAACATTTGTAATACCCATTGCTGGTGAGCCTGTTCTTGAGCAAGATTGTCAACGGTACCCCGGCTGTTGCGTAGCAACCAGCCCATATCACAAGCACTGTCGTCTTTGCTCTCTTCAGCATCATCTTTGGCTTGAATGGCGCAACAATGGCGCGATGTCTCTCCAACGCGATTATAGTTTGGGTAACGACAGAGACAACCACGAAGACATCTTGGAGAGGCGCCAAAATATTACACATCACGTCACCAAAGATCCAGCCGCTGAAAATTTCAATGATTCTTAATGGTGCTGCGAAGACGCAAACAGCCAAGTCAGCCGCGCAGATATTTGCAATCAGGAGGTTGCATGGTGTCTGCATCTCCCGCAATCGAGCCAGAGTGGCCACGACCAAGCTGTTGCTAAACAAACCAAGAGTGATAATTAGCGAGAAGAAGATTGTTGTGAGAAGGACATATCCTTGGGACAATCCTCGTAGCGGGGAAAAAGTAGCATTTGGCGGAAAGCTACTTTCATTCACTGTCATATTCGTCAGGAATCCCTCCTTGAAAACTGTCGAGTTCGCCATCATGCTGAATTTCCTTTCTGTTTCAAGCTGTGGAAGATATAGCTTTGACTTAATTTAATGCAGATCAGAAGCCTTCGCGTTGACAGAAAACTCTAAACTGGAAGAAATGTAGCTGAGTTTTATAACGGGCTATGCCGTTTAATTTTTTTTTGCTGTGTTTGCAAACAATAAGAAATTAAATAACTGCGTTGTCTTCTGACATGTTTTTAATAAAGAAGGCTAAACTACTTATTATTTTAAAATACTATTTACAATGCTAAAAAAGTTAAAAGAAAAACGCCGAACGTTTTCGACTAATTAAGTTGAATTGATGACTTAATTAGTCGAAAACGTTCGGTTTTTTCTTTTAACTTTTTTAGCCTTATAAAGAGTATTTCTTAACAGTCTTAAAGCGAATATTATGGACACTTATTATTTTGTTATAAAACACGAGGGGCATTTGAGTGATTGACAGAAATGTAGATAACACCAGCCCACAGAAACCAGTGGTCGCGAGTGCTTTCTACAATTCTTGAGTATTTTCAAACGCCTGAAGTATTTTATGACAATCATAATGCCCCGGGCATATAAATGCATGGCTTTGCCTTCTTTATATGCTTATGATGAAAAATGCATTAACACGTTTACCGTTGCCACAATTTTTAATGATCCGAGCCATCGCTTTTGATCACATTAAAATATGTGGTCAATAGCGACCGACTCGGATCATTAAAAATTGCGGCAACATAAGACGGATCATTAAAAATTGCGGCAACATAAAACGTATTATCAAAATTTCTGATAGATGTGTTATTTATACAGTCGAACCTCTCCTTACCGACACCTCCATAATACGGACACCTCTCTATTACGGACAGCTCACTTGGTCCCTAAGATACAAAAATTCAAACAACCCCTACCTCTATAATACGGACACCTCTATAATACGGACACTTTGGTCTGTCCCTTTGGTGTCCGTATTAAGGAGGTTCGACTGTAAATTGTGACAGATAAGCCACGGTTACACGTTTCAACTTTTACCAAAGTAACAATAGCCTCTGCACGCTTAATCGTGCCGCGGCTATTATTATTTCGAATATATATATATATATATATATATATATATATATATATATATATATATATATATATATATATATATATATATATATATATATATAAATTTGTCACAAATGAAGACAAACCAATACTTTTTTGTCTGACACCTATATTTCGACCACATTTAGTGGTCTTCTTCAGGGTGACTAAAACACCGTTAACGTATTACAATTCAAAATTGCTGAGGTGTCCGATGTCAAGGAAACGCGTGCGTACCAAAACAACTGACTGTTATTTTGAAACTGTAACGGAAACATATTGCGTTGCATTACAAAAAAGCGACAAAAACTATTCATACGCGTGCGCTCGCGCTTACAAAAAGCTATTCATACGTGTGCGCTCGCGCTTATACGTGTCTTCCTGTTTTGAGCATAAAAAACCATCATTGTCATTAAGCCCATTCGGTATCAAAGTCCCTAATCTGTACATCCATTGTCCTTCCTTGTCACGCAGCTCCCTCTCACATTTGACCCAGTCTATTAGTTGAACGCTCATGTCTTCCAATCCTGAATGTCCTTGGCTATGAAAATGCTGGTAAAGAACGTCATCCTTCTTCTTATTTTCCGACGACAGATTAACATGCGCATTTACTCTACTCTTATGATTGTTAAATCTTGTCCTAAACGCAGTGGTGGTGGATCCAACATATTGAATTTGACATTTTTTACAAGTGATAAGATAGATCACATTTCTAGAATTACAATTAAGGTTGTAGTTTATGATAAATTCTTTGCCAGTTTTGTTGTTACGAAAAACTCTTCCTAAACAAAGAAAATTGCAAATCTGACATCGATTGGAATCACATTTCGATGTTCCTTTCACTTCATCTTTGGAGCCACTTCTAAAACGAGCTCGGACTAAATAATCGGAAAGACTTTTAGGTTTCTTAAAGGCGACCATTGGAAACTCCTTGATCGCATCTCTGCATCTGTTTTGTTGTTTTGGTACGCACGCGTTTCCTTGACATCGGACACCTCAGCAATTTTGAATTGTAATACGTTAACGGTGTTTTAGTCACCCTGAAGAAGACCACTAAATGTGGTCGAAATATAGGTGTCAGACAAAAAAGTATTGGTTTGTCTTCATTTGTGACAAATTTATATTATTTTTATGAAAGACTGGATAAGTGGATGCTTGTGACAAGTTTATATTTAATTGCATCGAATGGAGAAGTCGGAATCGTATTATTTTTTCAAATTGCTGAACCTGCAGAAGAAACGCAACAGATATGAACATCATAATTTATTTTTGAGGGACTGCGTAGAACAAGGCGTCGTTACTAATGGTTTGAAGTTCAAGAAACATGCGAACATTGAAAGTGTAACAGAAGATTTTGATAGGAGGTGGAATGCCATTCTTTCAGAGGCTTCTTATCGTATACAAGAACTTCTAGTAAAAGAAACAGACGAGGTAAGAGATAGGATTACAGAAGAAATTATAAACGTGGAAGAAATTATCACAGGCAAATATGGCCGACCAAAGGCAGAACAAATGATTAATAAGGCTTTACAAGTTAACACTAAATTCCAAGAGGGTTTAACTAATAAACGAACTAAGAAATTGAAAAACATCCTGGACACAAACAGGGAGACAAGTGACCTGACCTTCGAGGAAACGTCCTCGCCGGAAGTCATTACGAATACATTGGAAAACAGCGAACTAGAAATTGTTGACTCTGGGGAGGAAGATTTAGCGGTCCAAATAGGAGAATTTATTTCAAATATAAGAGAACATGTTACAAATCAGGCCAATTTTAAGCGAGCGTCGCAAGTGGAGATCGAAGACTTAGGGCCAGAGGAGAATAATGCTGGTGTTGATCCCCTGCCGGCTGAATGCCCACTTCTTTTGGTTGACTTAGAGACAGCTTCTTGTAGTGACATTGATTCTCTTTTGAGAGAGTGTAACAGGGAGAGGGGTGATCCATCAATAGAAATTACAAGGGAGGAGGTTCGATCGCGTGCTGAAACATCAGAAGGGGATCACGGTACGGAAACTGAGAGTGGAAGACATGAGGGGACATCAGAAGCGGTCGGCATGGAAGAACGGGTGGCTACAAATACAGAGCGAAGTGATATGAGAAATCTTGGTCATCATACTGTAGTGAATTTGTCTCAGAGAGATTTAACTGAAGCAGAGGTTTCTTTGTTGTCGAAGGGGCTGAAATTTTGTCCAACACCAGAAAAAGTAGACATTTATTCGCAGGTTACGGAAAGACATTAAGGAATACGTTAGACGGGTGAGGTTGAGAGAATATTTTTACTCAGAGCAGAATGATGTAGGAAGGGATTTTTCGGACCTTCCAGCATTTAGAAAAAAATCCAGTTGGATTCCTGACGGGAATAGGGAACGAGCAATTGAAGCTTATGTGGAAGCACTTGAACGAGAGATATTGACCCATGATTTTGATATGACTTATCAACGGAATCTAACGAGAGATGAACAACAAGCACTTCAGAATCTTCGAAAGTATGATGATATCACTATCAAACAAGCTGATAAAGGGTCTGCGGTTGTCATCATGGACAAAGAGGCCTACTTACAGGAGGCAATGCGGCAACTGAACGATTCAGAAATATACCAGCCATTAGTAAAAGATCCCACGAGAGACATGATTAAGAAAGTCAACGAGAGGATACAAGAATCGCATCATAGAGGGAACATTGATGATAAAACTAGAGATTATTTGTTAGCTTCAGGAGAGGAAAGAGCGGGAAGGTTCTATTTGTTGCCCAAAATACATAAGAAAGGATGCCCGGGACGGCCGGTAATATCGGGTTGCAACACGCCAACAGAGAAGATTTCAAGATATGTAGATCACCATTTAAGACCTTTGGTTCCTGAAATTAATTCTTACATAAAAGACACAAATGATTTTATAAGAAAACTAATGGAAATAGGCACTTTAACAGAGGGAGCCATATTATGCACAGTGGACGTTGTGGGGTTATATCCCCATATACCACATGATGAAGGGTTACAGGCGGTGAAAGAAGCATTGGTGGCCTGGGACTCCAATTTGGATGAAGGAAAGAAACTCGGAGATTTGAAGAATGACATAGTGGATTTTACGGAAATAGTTCTTAAAAACAACAATTTTGAATTTGATGGGAAACATTTCATTCAGAAATTGGGCACGGCGATTGGAACTCGAATGGCACCGTCATATGCCAATATTTTTATGGACAAACTTGAACGACAGTTAATTGCGCAGGCTGAAATAAAACCTCATACGTGGTGGCCGTATATTGATGATATTTTTATCATTTGGACAGAAGGGGAAAATAGCCTCAGAGACTTCATTGATTACCTGAATAGTGCTCATAGAACGATCAAATTTACATGGAAATGGTCTTTCAAGGAGGTAGAATTTCTGGATGTTAAAGTAATTAATGATTCGGGAAAACTGGAGACCGATGTGTACATCAAGCCAACTGATAGTCATCAATATCTTCACCAAGCGTCTTGTCACCCGAGTTCTTGCAAGAAAGGGATTCCGTATGCTCAAGCATTGCGGTTGAGACGGATCTGTTCTAAGGATACTTTCTTTGAGAAAAGGTCTCAAGATTTATGTAGTTTTTTGGTAGAAAGGGGATATAGAAGGAATTTTGTTGAGCAACAAGTTGATAGGGCGAGACGAATACCAAGGAATGAGACTTTAAGGGAAAAACCAAAAGAGAACAACAACAGGATCCCTTTTACAGTTACATATCATCCAGGCCTTCCTAATATCGGAGGTTTACTGAGGAAGTTACAGCCTGTTTTACATTCATCAAACAGATGCAGAGATGCGATCAAGGAGTTTCCAATGGTCGCCTTTAAGAAACCTAAAAGTCTTTCCGATTATTTAGTCCGAGCTCGTTTTAGAAGTGGCTCCAAAGATGAAGTGAAAGGAACATCGAAATGTGATTCCAATCGATGTCAGATTTGCAATTTTCTTTGTTTAGGAAGAGTTTTTCGTAACAACAAAACTGGCAAAGAATTTATCATAAACTACAACCTTAATTGTAATTCTAGAAATGTGATCTATCTTATCACTTGTAAAAAATGTCAAATTCAATATGTTGGATCCACCACCACTGCGTTTAGGACAAGATTTAACAATCATAAGAGTAGAGTAAATGCGCATGTTAATCTGTCGTCGGAAAATAAGAAGAAGGATGACGTTCTTTACCAGCATTTTCATAGCCAAGGACATTCAGGATTGGAAGACATGAGCGTTCAACTAATCAGTAGACTGGGTCAAATGTGAGAGGGAGCTGCGTGACAAGGAAGGACAATGGATGTACAGATTAGGGACTTTGATACCGAATGGGCTTAATGACAATGATGGTTTTTATGCTCAAAACAGGAAGACACGTATAAGCGCGAGCGCACACGTATGAATAGCTTTTTGTAAGCGCGAGCGCACGCGTATGAATAGTTTTTGTCGCTTTTTTGTAATGCAACGCAATATGTTTCCGTTACAGTTTCAAAATAACAGTCAGTTGTTTTGGTACGCACGCGTTTCCTTGACATCGGACACCTCAGCAATTTTGAATTGTAATACGTTAACGGTGTTTTAGTCACCCTGAAGAAGACCACTAAATGTGGTCAAAATATAGGTGTCAGACAAAAAAGTATTGGTTTGTCTTCATTTGTGACAAATTTATATTATTTTTATGAAAGACTGGATAAGTGGATGCTTGTGACAAGTTTATATATATATATATATATATATATATATATATATATATATATATATATATATATATATACTGCAAAACAGCCGTATTTTTGAGCGAGTCCACCTTGCTATTAAAAAAGGCGGGGATAGCTTAAGCGGCGGGAAAGAACTGGAGCGAGTCTGCATACAGAGAGTAAGACTGGGAACGAGATTGGTTTTTCCTTTGACTCATGCACGCGCCCTGCGCGCGAGCGCGTAAGGCTCGTACGCGAGAATCGGTGCTTCGTGCCTCTCCTCGTTAATGTCGGCGCTTTTTGCCTCCCTCCTCGAGCCTAAGAGAGAAAAACCGACAGGTATTATAAAACGCAATAACTGTCGCAGGGATCCATATGTATTTTCTTCAAAGCCGGGCAAGTATGCCTGCTGATCTACTTGGCCAGGCAAATTTGGGTTGCCCGGGCAAAAGTACGCAATTATAGAAAGAAAAGTGATATAAAATTATGTGCATCTTGAACATTTGCGTTTTATTTCCGTCGTGTAATACACATTTAATTCTTGACATGTTTTTGATATCACATCACTCGAAATGAAATCACTATAGTTACTGATGAGGGGTTTTAACCAAACTGAAAAGTACAATGCTATTCACCAGTATTGACTTACATGTAGGATATGATCACTCCCCCCTCCCCTCCCCCCCCCCCCCCAGTCTACAGACTAGAGTAGAGTCGGGGTCAGTAATAGTTTACGTCGTTTTCACAAGTATCTGTTAATTAATCTGTCTACTTGTCTTTCAGTATTATTACAATTTACGACAGTATTTAGCTTGGTTTTACCCGAATCTTTCTCAATTTTAATTCCCGGGTTTCAATTAATGTACGCTGCATATTTTCATTTCGCTACAAATGAACTTCGTGTTACTCCTACCTCACTTGTCCTCAGGAGAGCCAGGCGAGAAGAATATTGTCGTGAGAAGGACATAACATTGAGAAAGTCCTTGTAGCGATGCTGGCGGTGGAGTAGCGTTTGATGGAAGCCCGTGCTTTCATTCACTGTCTGACACTGTCATATTCGTCATGAATCCCTCCTCATAAACTGTCGAGTTCGCTGCCGTCATTTCCTGTGATCATTATGATAATCTACGGTTAAAATTCTTCAGTGAAATTACTGAAAAATATACGCTCTTCAAGGACTTGTATAACAAGTCGAAAATTTTATTTCTTTTTAATAGCATTGATCCTGTCACTTGTAGGTCACTTGCTGCTTTTGTTTTTGAATGTATGCATTACAGAAACGAGAAATTATTTCAGAAACGAATGTAATAATTATTTCTCTTAATATTTCCTCTTTCATAAATGATGTATTTACTTTTATTTATTTATTTATTTATTTATTTTTAACATTTTAGATAGGTAATTCCATGTATATATAGGGAAATATTCAATAAATTGTTGTTGTTGATAGCGCGAAAAATGGGGTGAAAATACACGATGCTCTCGCTGACTATATGTCATGTAATGGTTTTTGAACAAGAACGCTTCGAGTATTATAGTCGGGCTGTTTAGGGTTTATAATTTTCTGATAAACTTAGCCTTCTCCCATTTATTAGTATCAACAATTGTGGCCTTTTGTCCTGCCTAGATTTTAGGTTAAAAATTATGATTCGCTCTCCCCACCACTACTTAAATAAATTAACTGTTATAACTATCTCAATAAATGCCACTTGACCTTTTCCTGTGTAAAACAGTTGTCGCGTTAAATGTTCTACGTGGTATCAGCGTTGCCTACTATGTTATCAAAGTGATTGTTGACATAAAGATCATGTTCTATTTCTCATTTAATTGAAATTGAAGTTTTCCAGACTGCCCTAATATATATAGATAGGCTGAGCCTAACAGCATCGCTCTTTGAACAGAAAGCCGATGATAAGCTTAACTGAGGTGAAAGGTCGGAAGCACAAGAATTAATATTGACGACCGGGCTATTTTTCAATTTTAGCAATTCTCAAAAAACAGAATTACGCGACCGTCTGCACAGTGCATTTAGACCGTACAAAAGTTCACCAAAACAACTTTTTCTGGGTCTAGAATAACTAGTATGACTAATTTCCGAATAAAATACACTTGTTATGTATTAAAAATTGCCCGAGAAACTGATTTGGAAATCAAAATTGCAAAAATACACAAACATGCAGATTTGCATAAGGCGACGCGAGTGAAGTTAGAACAGTTACTTTGAAATCCAAGTCTTGTTTTGTTTACATAAAATCGCTTTTCAGCCTATGTAATGAATGAACAAACACATAAAATTGCACAACACAATCTTCTTTCGAAAAATGTGATTCAAATCTCTATAAGTTTTTGTACCAATTATAGCGCTCACTTCGCGGATGAAATTCAAGAAAACAATACAACTGCATTTAAGCACGTTTTATAAACAACTCTTCAAACTAACGAGAGTACAAAGAAAAAGTCAATCAGAGATTGATATCAACATAAATTCCCATCGAAAAATGTAATTTTTTTTACCTTGGAAATCCTTGAAAATTCTTTAAATCTCCGCTAATCCGTAAAACAAACATCTCCCCTGCATTGATAAAAACGTATGAAGTTTCTTGAAGCAAGATTTTATCCCTGAAAGCTCTTCTTTTTCCACTAAAGCGGCTTCTGAGTATCCCTTAATTAGTATCCCTGTCTTGAGTAGCAAACCGCGAAAAACTGCGGGGAAATAACGACAATATATGAATTTGCTCTCTGGGGCCGAGATTTAGTGTCTGTTGTCCGTATTAGACAGGGTCCGTATTACAAAGGTCTATTAAAGAAAATATGCGAGAATTTTGTCGGGACATAGAAAACTGTCCGTAATGGAGAGGTGTTCGTATCAGAGAGGTGTCTTAAGGAGAGGTTCGACTGTATATTCCTCGTTGCTTGAAACAAAATAGTCGAATTAATTAAAAACTTAGATCTTATTTCTCGGATTTCTTAGATCTTATTTCTCGGGTGATAACCTCCTCTAACTACGATAGACGATCAGTTGAGATACTGGATGAACTTGGGTGGGATAATCTTGAAACACGAAGGACAAGACAACTAGCCATAATAATGTATAAATTGAAAAATGGAAATGTACCTGATCATTTGGCTCAAATTTTTAATAGTACAAACTCTATGTATTCTTACAATCTAAGAAACTCAACATATAATTTATTTGTACCAAGACCGTATACTGAGGCTGGAAAAAATAGCTTCCACTATAGAGGGGCAGTTCTCTGGAATAGTCTATCAAATACTACTAAAGGGCAGACAAGCCTGAAATCGTTTTTATCATATTTGTAATTTAGTATAGTTTTAATGACCATTTTTATTTTTTATTGCATGATTATATTATTGCACGGCTCTCTGGAAGAGCATTGTTATGATGAGATTCCGTGAATAAATAAAGATGATTGATTGATTGATGGAAAGGGAGGTGGGTGGGGCGGGGGCATCGTGTTTCACGGAGACAATTCATAAAAGTTTAACAGCTCTCTCCCTCTCCCCTCTCCAGTAAAAAGCATCTGGGAGCAAGCAAATGCGGCTGTATTCGTACAGATATAAACTGTTGGCTAGTTAAAACAAGTCTTGTGAGACCATGTTAAGTTTTGTCATTTTAGGTCTTTTTTAATCCAAGGTATCTACGCTTGCAGCTTCTGAATACAGCTTGAAGATCAATTTTGACCCGAAACTATTTCCGAAAACAATTGCTTCCACGTAGAACTGTGGAAAACGTTTTTTCAAAAATAAATTCTTATTTGAATTTCAAATGCTGAATTCATTAACAGTTCATTATTCATTTTTTCTTCGCACGTTCACCACGAGGGAAGTGAAGGAGGCTGAAGGAGTTCTATTCATGTTTACAGATAATTCTAGATTGTAAACGTAACTTTAATAACTTTAATGTTGTTCGAGATGAGGAACAAAGTCATCTGCCCCAGCATGGAGACCGCAACATTTTCTGAAGCGAAGCTGATTTAATTTGTCAACACGTCGATGAATGACGATATTAAATTTTAAAACGTCTTCTAAAACTACGTACTTTAGGTAAGAAAAATATTTTATTGTTATGTAGTTTTCCGTTGCAGCATTTATTGAAGGTTGTTTTGAAGCAATGACTTAAACGTTCGGTTGGTTTAGTTTGCACTCGGCGCTAAATTAAAAAGGATTCTCCTTTGTTAGTCTGCAACTAAAATTTCAACCACCATATTTAACAAGTGTGCATTACTGATATAACCGTTGTATGTGATTTGAGATACACAGACTGACGCGATAGAGCAATTTTATTATTTTAGCTGGTCAATTTACACTGGACGCTATACAAATGTTATTAAAGTAGTCTAAAACTAACTTTTCACTGAAGTGCGGGATTGCAGAAAACTAGTTTAATGAGATGGAAATCATATTTCTATCTCATTGAACGACAATACATCCCATTGTATCATGCTTCATTTTAAAAACAAACTGAATTAATTTTTTACAATCCTGCACCTCACTCCGTAAATTTTTCCAGGTTCACATGGTCAAAGTAGCGATTTCTTTCCGCATTTTACGACAGGAATGGATGATTTTGAGGTATTCTGTTTTTGGAATTGGCAGAATATGTCCAAAAAAACGCGTCCTCAAAGATTCATAGATGTAGCTCTTATGGATTCGTGTCTGTAAAAGACAAATAATAGTTTCATATATGACTCTCGGGGATAATCGAGCGAGCAAAACACGCGAAAGTGCGAAAAAATCGCCTATGGCGAAGAGATGCGGCTCACGCGCGACTTTCCCTACAGAAAAATATAGATGACGACTCTCCGCCTAGAATCATCTCTAACGGGAGTAAGCATAAATCTGTCGGGTATTTAGCCCACGCAACTATCCCTGGAAGAAATAAGAGAGACTAATCGTATTTTGGAAAAATTTGATGGATAAAAATGACCATCTGTTTTGCCCCAACAAATATCAGTGTTATGAAATCAAGACAACAAATCTTCTTCGAAAGAATTTTGGACTGGGAGGGTGTGGGTGGGGGCTTTAGTCCCGTTTTACTTCCGGCCTACGATTCTTTAGTTAGATAAAAACATAACCAAGCGAATACGTATACTTACGTGATAGTTTTCTTTCATTAGGTTAATCACAGAAAGGAGAAATCATGTCAGCTTCCATCAACTTCGACAGGATAATGTTTAAAGAGGTGAGTTGATTCATAAGTTACAATTCGTAACTAGTGAGGGATAGTGGGGGATCAAAACAGATATCTAGTGGGGGATCAAAACAAACATCTATCTGAAGCATTTCTTGATATATTTTTTGTTTTATTACTATGCATGATATATACAAGGAAATTACGAATGTCAGAATCAAGCAAGGAAGAAAGAAAGACAACGAACTTAAACAAAGAAAGAGGTAGAGAAACTAGTTTTACTTAAAGCGCAGCTCAAAACTACCTTTCTTATTTATTTTTTTATCGCCGCCAAGTTCGAACTTAATTTTTTAAGTTCAGTCGATGAACAGTGCAACACAGATATAACAAACTTAGCCGCGCGGATAAACGAACAAATTCTAGTACCAAATGATAAATGATAGCACAGAGAGAATGAAACCATGAAATCGAATAATTGCATTGTCGTTAACAGAAAAAAAAAACATAACAATCCACGGAACAGTTAGGCAATTTCAACTTCAAGGATTAATGTTAAATTATAATCACAACTTCTCAATGTTATAACACTTGATCGTCTTAAAATGTCTTCCCTTAGTGTGTCGTCAGCAAGGACGTTAAAATCGGGGCGAATTGGAAAAAAATTGTTTCACGGTTTTCATCATTGAGTTGTTAACATTCTTACAACGCAAATATTTTCCACGTGCATATAGTCAAATTATTGACTGCTTTTCATATTGTACGAGAGGAATAAGTGCAATAATTAGAGATATTGTGTTTTTGGAATGGTCTGAATATGTCCCAAAAAAATGCACCCTAAGTAGGATTAAGGTGGTCAGACACGAGGGGTCATGTAGCAGGGACATGTGGCGGGGACATGTAGCAGGGACAAAATCATAGCGCTTGCACAGGGACATGTTGCAGCCACACGTCCCCTCGTGTGAACTGATACTTCCATAATTGTGGAACACCAATTTTGGGGACATTTTGTCCCCGCGAAGTTCAACTTGTTTAACTTCACGGGACACGTCGCGGGAACAAAATGTCCCCAATGTCCCCAAAATTGGTGTTGCACAATTGTGAAAGTATCAGTTCACACGAGGGGACGTGTCGCTGCAACATGTCCCTGAGACATGTTCCCGCAACATTTTCATGTGTGTGCTAACGCTATGATTTTGTCCCTGCTACATGTCCCCACTGCACGTCCCTGCTACATGTCCCTCAGTATGTACTACAGAATTATTTCTCGCTACTTCATGTCGCTGCGACATGTCCCTGCTACATGACTCCTCGTGTCTGACCACCTTTAGAATAAACCAACAAATAAACATGCATGACCTTCGGGTAGACACATGTGCGCGTTGAGGACCTTTTTCTCTTATTTTTTCCCAAACAATACTAAAAGTCAAAGGTCAATAAGGAATTCATTTATGGACCAGTTTATTAGTGAATATCGTACTCCGTGTTACGTTTTCACTCGAAATTATAAGTCATTCTGCCTATTTAACATGTCGATTTTCAGCGAAGACTGGATTTTATGTACATGTTTTAAAACAACTTCTCAGTAAAAGCCGTTAGGGCATGCAATTCAACATGGTTTGTTAGTTTTCAGTAAAGAATTTATGTTACAAAACAATTTCTTAGAGGAAATTCAACTGTAAGAGTTTCTTTTTCTGTTTTCAAAACGGGATATCTCAGCTATTTTGACCTATCCATGTCATGCTTGAGGATTACAACTTACAGTAATCAAAATTAATTTTTGGTCTAAATTTAAGGGTATTTTTTCTGTGTTAAATCAATTGTGTTATTTTATAAGCAATTTTTTTGCCGTCCTTTTTGACTCCTTTTTCCATTAAATTTTGCCTGCTCAGGGTTTCCTTCAAACTCAACAAGCGACGAATAGAGGGAGCCACTGTTATCACTTGTTCATTTAGTTTCTCTGATATTAATAACTCACTTGCTTCAATTTTCAGTTTTATTTTCCTGTACAGCAATCCCTCTACATGAGGATTATGATCAGTTGTACAAAGAGATGTTGCTTTGAAAAATTAATTGCTTAGAAGGAGTTTGAACTGAAATAGTAGGTAAATTGTCTGGCCTTTCAAAATGATGGGGTGCAATGTTTTCGAAGACGGGAACTACGCTAAAGCTAATATTTTGATAAAGGTTATGAAACTCTTTCTCATTGGATATTTAAGGTGGCTGAACACAGTTTGCGCGCGCTCTTCAATTTCAGCTGCTTACGTGAGTCAGCGCGCGCAGAGTTTTGAGAAAACAAACATGGCGTCTGTTCAGCGATCATTTTATTTTGCTCAGCGTAGGTCGCGAGAGTGTTGTTTTTCGTCTTAAAATCGAACAATTTGTTTTTCGTAAAAATGTTTGTTGAATCAATAGATAATATATAGAACCATGAAGAAATACACTGCCTTTTTGGTCGTTTTTGTCTTTGGAACGAGAGCCCAGTTAAATGCAACGCATGCGCAGTTGACCAAAAAATTGTGACTGGATGTTTTAGCGACTTTCCGCGGAAACGTTCTGAAATCTACGGAACCACTAATCAGAATTTCACGAAATTTGGCACAATAATAGTTCCGAATATGCTGAGCTCACCTGCCATCAAAAATGTGAAATCTAACAAAGGAGATTTTTACAAAACGCAAACGTATTAAACCACAAATTACGGAAGATCCCTCTGTTAAACTTACATGAGACCAGTTGTTAACATGCGAATATTTTTACGAGTTTATTGGAGACAAATGATGGACAAAACCTTATGACTGGATTTTCTGAAAATAAACGAAACCAAATATTGCAGGCTGATTTACAATCAAACGTGTTGCCATGGCAACACCCTAAAAGCTGAACAAAAATATCAAAATATATCAAAATATATTGCTTGTTGCTTAATCGTATGCCTCGCCAATTTTGGGCGCCGAGACGTTAGTGATTTTAAAATGACACTGAATGACGCGTAAGGAGAGTAAAACTGTGTTCAGCCACCGAAAGGCCATTTTAAAAGTTGTCTGTTTATCGTTTTTGCTCATAGATTTTTCTCTGTTTTTACAAGATTTTTTTTGTCAGTGTGAAATCAGAAGGTCTCTCTATTTTGTCTTTAGATCTCGTCACAAGGCACTTTTCTGTTAGGCATTTTCTTTGTTTTGTTTTGACTTTGATAATGGCTGTTTGTCAAGTTTTTGCAACCGTGGACGGCTGTTTCCTTGTAACTCCTTTTGATTGGAGCTTGTAGGCAGGGTTTATTAAATTTAAAAACTAAAAAACTCGTTTATAGTTTTTTGTCTGTTTCCAGTGCATTTTGCTTGTCAGTTTGCAGTGTGAAATTAGAAGGCAAGGTTATGTTTACAGTAAGGGGTTTAAATATATATTACTTAGTGGAAATAGTGGTTCGTTTTGTCAGTTCCAATTTTTTCTTTTTAATGACAGCTTTCAACTAGGATTTTAAATTAACTCGTAGTAAAAATCGAGAAGAATAATGTATCAGTGAAGCCCATTGTTGAACATGCTGAACTGTGAGCAATTCTCATTTTTCTTATCTGTTATCAATAGGTGAATCTTTGTTCATAATTATTGCCTCGTCTGTATGCGAGTCTGATTCTCTAATCGAACCACAAAAAAATCAACTCCGAATTTTAAAAGGGTATAACTCAATTAGTTTTCCCTGGATATTTGAGCGCGACATACTAGACACTCTTCGTGCTGTGCTGTGTTGTTCAAAAGCTCAAACTTTAACAAAGAATGCATGACTCATTAGCGCTTTTCGTTAAACGTCTGTGAAATGTGGTATAATGGTATAACTATAGAAAAACTGTGCCAATATTTCGTAAACAATGGGTGACAGGCTGACAGCTGGTGTGAAATTATGCACACACGCACGGCGAAAAATCAAAAACTTCCCTTTACGTACGTAAATGCAGCGGTAAAAACGTCACCGTATCACGATTATATGATACAACAAAATAATCTTTATAAGTGTAAAAACCTTAAAAATTTATTAAACTGCAGAGATAGAGCAACGCTCCCCCACCAAGGACGAACAATGATCTCGCTCCACGCTTCAATGAGATCAAGGACGAACAGATCGGACGAACAACAATCTCTGACTACACGCTTGTCAGGTCAAGGACGAACAACACTCTCGCTAGGTTTGGTGGAAAACACGGGGCCGGGATCCCGGGGTCTTGGGGCGGAACACAAACTCAAACTCCTGGGGTCTTGGGGTCTGTGGAAAGCACAAACTCAAACACAAACTCAAACTCCTGGGGTCTTAGACTATCTCAGGGTCTGTGGAAAATACGGGCTCCCTGGTTCTCGGGATCTGTGGAAAACACGGGGTCCTGGTCAACATAGACTAAAGTGACAAAGTAAAGGTTTGGTGGAAAACACGGGGCCGCGGTCCCGGGGTCGGGGTCCCGGGGTCTCGGGTTCTGTGGAAAACACGGGGTCCCGGGGTCTGTGGAAAATACCGGTCCCGTACGTTTCCAATAACTATAAATAAAGAAAGGAAAGATTTTGCTGAATTTAAGCAGCTATAATAAAGGCATGTAAGTTCCGGCTGCGTGGCATGGTTAAGCCTGGTTTTTATTGACTGTTTTTGTGTGACGGGTCGCCTGTTTCGCACAACGCACAAGCGCGCGTATTAAGTTATTTTTGATTGGTTAATTTTTACAGGAGCGCGCATTGGTGACAATTGGTGACGATATTTATATTTATAATATAGAGGGCAAAATTACTGAATGCTAATTGGCTGACGAAAGTAGTTTTAGAGTTGGGGGCACCAGATCAAAAAAATATTTTTTTGATCTGATACCAACCCAACTCTAATACTACTTTCCATATGATGGTAATCAGTTTTTTGTTTCCATTTAATGTAAACCAGTTTTTGGAAAACTATGTTTCCATAAAATAATTAAACTATATGTTTCCATAAAATAATTAAACTATATGTTAATAAAAACAAAATGGTGCGTTTATTCCATTGCATGATTTCCTTTGCGTAACATAATTCTCGGAAACACAGGAAGTCGATGATGTCATACAATAGGGGGTTCCCCCAGGAAAATGAGTCATAATATTACGTTTCAAGGTCATGAGACAGTCGTATGATTTTTTCAACCAATCAAAAGCTTCACATTTTCACTACACAATCGTGAAATGTTTCAGTGAAAAGTTATTAATTTGTGTAACTTTTCAGTGGAAGTCATTTGTGAAGTTTAGAGAAGATGCCTTACTCTCTGAAAAGAAACAAATATCTTCTCCAAATTAATGAATACTGATATGTTAAAAGGTAAAGAAATATTATTTTAGTTGTTAATAGCATAATGCCCATATGCGTGACTTGTCGCACCATTATCGTGAATATATCGTTTGTCATCAAAGCAACTGAGTGATACTTTATTGATTTCATAACTTCCTAATTTATGATTTTGACTCCTAATTGTTTTCATTTGATGGTGCATCTGTTTATTATTGAAGAGTGTGTCTTTATAGTTTTCATGTTGGATTTCATTTTTAATGACATTCTTTTTGATTCCTTTTGCTGTTTTTCCACCTTTTTGATCGTCTTTCATGTAGCTATACATTTTTGATCGTAGACCGACGAATTCATAAATGGGAACTCCTGCGGCTTCATCTTTGAATTTACCAATTAGTTTTTTATTTAACTTATTAAAATACGGTGAGCTTTCAGGGTGGTCGCTGTTATCGAATTTATCTTTATCGTTCCAGAAATCCCTATAGACGTCTTCGGTTTCGATTTCATAGGTTAGGGAGTCTGTATCGGTAAAGAGCAGCTTAGCCTTATTACCATACTTATCTTTGATATAGTTATAATGAAACTCATACATTAATGTCTTACTAAGATCTAGAATACACATACCCACATATGCCGGCCTGTTTAGGGTTAGTGTTTCTTTGATCTTATGAACGGCTACAAGGTTTTCATTGAAGATCTTACTACTTACATAAGTAGGTTTAGCAGCCATTTTTAATAGTTTCTTTTCATCAGTTACTAATCTGACATCAACTCTCTTTCTTAAGTTTTCCATTGTTTTACCAAAAACACTATTATTCATAAGTTTGAAAAAATCTTTTTCAAAAGCATTTTTAGCATTCTTTCGTTTGTTGGTGTTGAAGTCAATGTATTGTTTAAGCCAAGGTGACTGATTAAATTCTAATACTCGATGAACCTTAATGACTTTTAATCCAAGATCTGTATATAATTGAAGGTTTCTATAATGTAGAACGTATTTTTCTTTGTTTCTTAAAGTTGGAATCAGTTTTTGTACGAGACCTATTGATATATTATATTTATTCGCAATGTTTTTACAATATTCAGACAACATGTCTTTAGTTATTTTTATCTTTTCCGGTCCTAGTGGGTAGTCGTTATGAAGGTCATGCAACTCTTTGGGGTATTCTAAATCAACTTCTAATATTAAACCTTTTTCGCTGTTTTCATTGTATTTAGCTAAATCTATGTTGTTAATCTGTTTATCTGTCATCCATCTAAAACCACCAGTTGGTAGGTATTGTGACATAGCCCAACCATATAAATTATTAGCGTCTAGATACATGATATACTTTGAGGGTGT
Source organism: Cladopsammia gracilis (assembly GCA_022457155.1). Taxonomy (NCBI): domain Eukaryota; kingdom Metazoa; phylum Cnidaria; class Anthozoa; order Scleractinia; family Dendrophylliidae; genus Cladopsammia; species Cladopsammia gracilis. The sequence continues at coordinate 10,858 of JAJGOT010000408.1, read as the reverse complement.
CTTCTCATCGTATGATTTCATATATTTATTGTTAGCTTTACCGTATCGATTGGCTATATACGATATACCACCACGCATACCCTTTTCAATGAATTGAAACATATCAATATCAACCATAAGCTCTAATTTAATGTTAGTCATTTTTAGCATAGCATCCCATGACAAACCAGGAGATGTGAAATAATGACATGGATCAAGTTTATAGTATTCTAAGCATGTTTTCCTAAAGTTTTCAAACACATCAGCTAATAGAAGGATATCAGATTTTAAATACAAGTCATGATACTCACCCATTCTTTTAAGCATGAATGTTTCCCATACAGTCTGAGCATGTTGATAATCTTTATTGCTTATATGCTCATTATTCATGATACTAAAAAAGTCTTCTTTTGTTGGTAGTTTTTCATTGAATTTATCAAAACTGTCCATGTAGTCATAAGGATATACTCCTTTTCGAGCCATTAAATCAAGCTCTTTACCTTTAAATTTTTGAGAGGTATATTTTAATGATTCTCTTGGTAGATTACTCACTAGTTTTTCCAAGCTAGAGCTCATAAATTGGAAACTATCAATGAAGGTTAGATGATTGCCCAGCATAAAGGCCATATACTTTTCCATGTTGTTAGGTATGGCATTAATATTCATCTGTATCTCCTCTCCTTTCTTATTTTTGTATGTATGTTTCTTAACAATAGCTCCAATCTCTTGCATTATAAAATGGCTGTCATAACCTCTCAAATTATGGAATATAACAGGAATTTTTATCTCTGTTGGATTTACTCTGAGTTTCAGATTACATTCTTGATGAGCAGAGCCTCTGTATTTACCAGTGATGTGACAATGGTCTCGGACTCGAATGTCCTTATCAGTATATTTTTTATTACAAATATGACATTCTTTGGCTTTTTGAAATTCCTCTTCATCATCTTTTGTCATTTTTAATGGTTTGTTAAATTCCTTTTTCATAATAGTTTTACAATATTTAACTTCTTTTATCATTTTTTCATTGAATTTGTACACAGCCTTTTCACCTCTGTAAATTTGTATTGGTTTGGTATGTTTATCATCATAACAACAAACGACCTTATATCCATAACCACAGTCTGTATGCTTCTGATAAGCCTCTGTGTATGATTTATCATTATTGGGTTGACAACCATGTATTTTTTTAGTAATAGCCTCAAAATCTGCATAAATGACGAATGGTACTGGTAGTTGTTTATGAAAGTTGTTGAATCTTAGTATATTATTATCCTTCTCAGGCATTTTTATCGCTTGTGTGCCATTCACTTGTATACAGTTTTCTTTATGATCAGTTAATACTCTTTCAGAGCTGAAGCATTGAAGACAATACATGCAGAAATGTTTTCTTTCTTTGTGTTTTGTCTGATTGTACATTAACTTGTTAAAATCTTTAATCAAGACATAGTGCTTGTTTTCATTTTCTGTTATAAGAAGCAGATTCATACGGTCTGCATATTTTTCTTTTGAGACATAAATTGGATATGGTTGTTTATCTTCATAACCGAAAACATTTATGTTGATATTATTTTGTTTTTCAATCTTGTTGTACTATTTGGTGGTGACTGGGAATTCAATCCCCGAATAATCTAAATTTTCAATGAATTGCTTGTCAACTTTTTTAATTCTCTGTGGGTATTTGTCTTGAGGATTCAAATGTCTAATGTGACACCATCTAAAGCATTCATTGTCTTTATTTTTCATGTTTATCAATCCCTTAGCACTATTTCTTAGTTCTGAAGGTAATTGAATGTAAGATGATCCCTTTAATGGTTCGTATTTAACAATATTAATATAGTGGTTGTCAATAGATCTAATTGTCCATCCAGAACCCTCAGAAATCCATTGAGCTACACTATTTAATATCTGTTGTTTAGACAATTGTAACGCTTCAGCGATTTCTATGTGGTTAATAATCGTCTGAGCCACACTGTTAAAATATGCAGTCTTAGACACTATTTCATCACCAGCTAGTTTCTCAAATGTGACCTTTAGTGTTTCAACAAATTTAATTCCTTTTGTATCACTTAGTAGGGTTTTAAAATGGTTTTCAATACCTTTTCTTGTTTGTTGTAATTGTGTTAAAGGGTCTTTATTATTCTTTAATGTAATTTCGAAGGATTTAGTATAACCTTTTAGAGCTTTGTCTGTTTGCTCTATCTTAGTCCTTGGAGCTGGAACAGGTTTAATTGTTTTTTTAGTCCTTGGTGTAGGAATTGGTGTCTTTTTTAATTGTTCTATTTCTTCTAACCATTCAGAAGGTGGGGGTGGTAATCTTTTCCTCTCAAAATAGTCAACCAATTCTTTTACTGTTTGTCTTGGTGTATAGGCACTGGTCTCCTACGTTGTTTTTCGTCATCCCCTATTATAATTTTAGGAGCTGGTTTAGCATTCTGTTTCATTAACAGTTTAATTAGTTCTGACTTCTTAAGTTTCATAAGTTGGGATTTTTCGAAATTCATTCTATATATATATAACTATATATAATATTTCTTTAAGTCATTTTCATAGTGCGTTTATTTTTGGAATCATTTTGGAAATAATTTGAGATAATCATATATGATTGGTCATATGATTATCTTTTTATGATATTCTTGTGTTATTCGTTGTTGTATTTTTGTGAATTCAATTGATGAATTCTAGTTTTATTGTGTTTATATTTACTTGCAGGATGGAAATATTTATTGCATTCAATACAATGATATTTATTCTCTGGGTTGTCATTATACTTCTTACAATAAACACGTCCCATAATACGTTTTTCTTCCTCAGTTATATACTTTTTAGGTCTTTCCCTTGATTGTTTTTCCATTACTATATAGTATGATTATTTTTTTAAGTCATTTTAGTGCGTTTAAATAATTTATAGTATTTTTAATTTATACCCATATTTCAGTTTTCAATTCAGCTATATTATCAACTTTGGTTTGTTTCAACACATTACATTCATCATCATATCTATTGTTTTCTATCTCATTGCAGATAATATTCAATAACTGTTTCAATGTTATATCTTCATCAATTTCATGTATTTTTTTATGATAAAGTTTCAATAATTTCTTTTTATATTGTAACAGATCCAATCTACGCTCATTATCATATATTTTATCATGAAGATTGTCTATTTCATCTTCACATTCCTGAATTTGAAAATTTATTTTTTTAATATATTTCTCAATGCCACTCATGATATATATAAACATTATATATTTTTAACATCTTTTAACGGTATCCATGAATTAAATTCTTTTGGATAACCAGACCATGATACCAAAGCTTGTTTTTTCTTATAGTCTCTTTTGATAACCTTATCTATACGAAAAACATCTTGTTTAGCTTTCAATAACTCCTGTTGATAGAAACTTCCTTGTATCTCTTCATCATTGAGATCCTTTAGTTTGTAAGTGACTGGTGTTGTGTTTTGAATTTTATCAACAATAAATATTTCTTCACTAAAATTGCTTGTATAACCCTTATCAAAAACTGGTCTTTTGTATTTGCTTATCCTAACCTTATCGCCTATTTTGAATTTCGGCTTCTGTTTTGATGTTTGCATATCACCGTATAAATTGAAATATACTAAACCTTCATTCTTTTTCATAGATGCTTCAATAGGTTTCATTTTAATACTTGTCATGAATGCTTTGTACTGTTGTATTCATTTAATAGTTTTGGTAACATGTCTAAATATTGTGTTGTATTTTGAGCTGTAAATTGTTTCCACATTTTAGATTTTAATGTTCTGTTAAATCTCTCAATAACAACAGCTTTACCCTCATTGAAAGTAGAATACATCTCAATATTATTTTTCTTTAACCAGTCTTTGAAAGTTTTATTATAGAATTCAGATCCTTGGTCTACCCAAATAAATTTAGGTTTCCGTTTGGATTTTTTAATAACATTATCAAATGATTCAGTGATTGTATCACCTGTTTTATTTTTAATAGGAATGCTCCAAGCAAATTTCGAAAACACATCAATGATGTTTAACAAATATCTATATCCTTTATTCCATTTTGAAAACTTCTGCATTTCTACAAGGTCAGCACTCCAAATATCATCTATTCCATTAACAATAATTCTTCTTGTTTTAAATTTTCGTTTGATTGGCTTATGTAATTCATCGGCTAATTGTTGAGCCCAATCATTTTTACTCAACGCCGCTTCAAGTTTTTTGACTTCCTTTTTTGTTTAACACCAAGACCTAATCCAAGTTTTTGTTTTACATCAATCGTGTTTCTAGCCAACCAATGACCCCATTGTCTTTCATTGTATGGTACGTTGTCTAAAGCTTGAACCATTTTTCGGTCTGCCTTATTTTTACATTTCCTATCATCCTTGCAGACTGAATAATCGACATCGTGCTGCATGGCAATGGCATCCGTTCTTCCTGTAGGTTGGTCATATATTTCTAATATTTGGCCAGTGGTTGGGTTATATTTAACTTGACTCTCTAAATCATTATAAGGCCCAGTATATTTATGACCGGGTAATGTCCACCCTCCTTTTGGTTTCGGAAGCTTCCCAATGGCCTTATGAATATCGATCCCACTACCTTTATGCAATGGATCTAGTTTCTTACTAATATCTGAAGTTAAACTATCTAAGGCTTGATCCAGATATTTGTTAGCCATACCTTTGATCTTTTGTTTAGCAAAATCTGATTTAATAGCCTTTGAAGCACCAATTCTACCTAAATTATACAAACCTTTTAAAGCGCTTTTAGCTGCAATTTCACCAAGACTGTGGGAATTTGCTATATCAAATAAGCCCGCCCCTTCAGACGGGCCTTTTAGTTTCCCTTTTTTTTAACAAATTTAGTCTTTGTTATACCACATTCAGCACAAGTGCATTTCAACATAGTTCGACCATTTTTAGTTTTCACATATCGTTCGCTTCCTGGAACACATTCAGTGACTTTCTTCTGTCTAACACAATATGATTTTACCATTATATATATAAGTTAGATATTTCTGAAATAATGTTCGAGGAATCTCTCATTCTTCATTGTATCATATATGTCAAATACTTGCAATAAATTATAATACGAATTCCCCTTATTCATTTCGTTCAGAAAGTATAAACAGAAGTAGCCACATGTTGACGTTTTTATGTTTTGGATTTGGGTGTTTTGATGAAGCAGTGTCATATTCCTTCTTTTCGCATGATTTACGATCTCTTGAAATGGAGGCATACCAAAACTGTCAAAATAATTTATCACGTTGTCTTTTACATAAGTTGTAACCCAATGAGATCCTGCCATATAACTAGGTTCTAGATTGTAAATAAATAATGCTTGGCTATGATTATGTGGGACTCTTTCATCCCTTGAAAGAACATCACTGATTGGGATGTTTAAATATCTGCACCATTTTATTAGATCATGATTACTTAACGGGATGTCTTTGTGGAATTTCGGTTTTACAGTATTGCCCCTAGAAGTGGAATTCCGTTGAACGGTGAGTTTTTTCCTAATAGCAAGCCTTGGCCTCTTTTCCCGGTCTTTTTTTTTGGTTGTTTTTTTTTATGCCCATACCAATCGTATTATCAGGCCAACTCCCATAAAATGGAGGTGGTCTGTATGCACCAATTCTCGGAGCTCCCGTACCCTTTTTCTTAGTTCCAATTCGAGGAGCACCGCTACCAGTTTTACCTGTTAAAGCATGTGGGACACCAATGCTTGCCAGTAGAGTTCCAAGGAATCCACCTGATTGTGTTTTTGTGGGTCGTACATGAACACCTGATCCTGACTGAAGAGCATTCAATATATCCTGTTTTTGTTTAGTTGTTAAAAGATGTTTGTATTCTATCAGCTTATTAATTTTATCTTGGGGTATAAGAAAACCACCCGACTGTACACCTCTTCCAGATATTGCTTTAACCACTTCAGAAGCACCTTCTGAAGCCAAACCAGCAAGAGCTGAAAGACCAAGGGTTTTACCAATAGTTGGTAAAGCTGCGCGTCCAAGGGTTAGAATGGTAGTTAACAAACTTCCACCGACTTGTTTCCTAATATTGGTTTTAGCTAGCTTAATGTCCATACCCTTCCCCAAATTCCGATTCTTCTCCAACCTTTTTTTCACCATCGCCGGGACATGTAGAGTATCATTACCACGAAGAGAGTCCTTTGAAAGCCTGAGAACAATCGTCTCCCTTTTATGGAAAGCATTGCTAAGATTTTTCTTTTGATTGTCAGACAATTTCACATTAATCTCATAAAGTTGAGTCATTTGTTGTATATAATATATGTTATATAATTTTCTGGTTATAAAGCATATATGAAATAATGATATTATTTGATTAGTAATTTAATTACTTTTTACACTATAACCAATTCATTGCCAACCTTATCAATAACAACTTCTTCCTTATACAAAACTATAGCATGTACATTAAAATTTGCAGCTGGGTTAGCTGTTAATCTATATCGAAATATAAGCTGTTTTGGATCTCTTGTTACTTTTTCAGTTTGATATGTAAGATCAAAATAAATTAATCCATATAGAGAATTGTAATTTGCTAAATTCAATTGAGTTCCACTATTATAGTCGTTTTTCCTAAAACCGTATGACATTAAATCATTAAATATTCTTACTTTTGATTCCGAATCATACTCAGTTTCTGGATAAAAGACTCCGTTACCATACTCTAATCTGCAATTTAGTAATGATGAGTTGTTATCTCCTACATTTAATTTAAAAGTGTCCATTAAATAAGGCGAATCTTCAACCATTGCATCATTAGGTGGGTTGGTTCTTTTTAAATAAACAAAAATATGTTGAACATTATCAATACTACTTGATATTTGGAAAAATCCTGATGATTGTGAAGGAGCTGACAATTCATACATCTCCCTTAAATATTTCCATTGTGTTTCTTTCAAAAATGAACTAACAAATTTATCATACAGAGAATCTTTTGGTGTTAATTTTGGAATCCAAAGCAGAAACCTATTAACAACAATTCTGCCAGCATCAGTACCATTAGCCATGTGAATTAGTTCATCATCATTTTGTAGCTCAATGTTGAATTGTAATTGCATAGGTACTAACATTTTATCTTCAAGTTCTTCAAAAAATGAAAAACGATTTAACGGAATAATAATATTGATGTTTTTAGCGCCTCCATTACCATCGTTTTGTACAGCTTGAGTTTGTACTCGTCTAGCTTCATATCCTGTATTAGTATTAGCTGTTGTATTATCAGTATCTAAATACCAGAAACTGTTTTTAGCTACTGATCTGCTAAAATCATCAGAGTATTCTAACAAATTTTTAACGAAAGTCACTTAATGCAAATTATCAGTATCATAAACTATTTTACCTGCAGATTTAATCATAAGATGATCAATTAAACTATGTGATCCATTTATAATTGTAATTCTATCAGCTTGGGCATAGCCTGCTCCATCTGCTAGTTTTTGAAGCTGAAATTGAACTTCAAAATATGCATTATACCAATCGTAGAAACTCGATCGATCATTAATTGTAAATTTATACCCATTTTTCACTTGGTGTTGATTGTTAGCTGGGGTTCTGATTACATCATCAAGTTGGAATCGTACCAACTCATATCTTTGTAGAAATTCACTTGTTCTAAAAGACATTATATTATTATGTTAGATAATTTTACAATTATATACCATAATTTTGTAATATATAGATGTTTTCAATCATTTTATTGATTCTATACTACTCTTACTCTACGCCTTCTTTTCACACCAGATCCTGATATCAATCTATTGAGTATCATATCAGTACTTTCATCTTGCTGTTGCTGTTTAATGGGTGAGGATGGAACATTTGCCGTTTGTCTTGTAGCTCCTTTTCTCCAATTTGCCAATCTTTTCATTATTAGGTCTCCTGACTTCTGTGATACTGCCTCACCCAATCGCTTACCTGCATGCGATATCCCCGATTCTAGTGCCTTCTTTGCTATTGGCTTAGCAAATTTCTTAAAAACAGCTGATGCCACACTCTTTAATGGTTTGAAAATATTATCAACGATAAGCCCAGACCCTTTGTGTTGATATACAAATTTACCAAGTTTTGGATGGTAAAATCTTTTGAATTCATATGGTTTCATTTATACTATTATGTTATATTATTCTAAACTTTTCAGGATTAGTGAAAATGATGTATCTGCCCCATTCAGGTCAACTAATCTTCTTTTTCCATCGGTGATATAAATCCTTATACTAGAAATCGTATTCTTATTCACAGGATTATAGGTGATTCTCCGGGGTTCTAAGGTGAATGAATAACTAGGTTGGAGAACACTGGTTGAGAAGGAATAAATTATGTCCGTATCTTGACCGTCTACAAGTGAATCATTAATCAGATCACAATGGATATTCAATACATCTGTATCTTGTGATAGATTAGGCACTCTTGGCCCTATATTCGTCCCACTTTGTAATAATTTCTTATCAAACCCGATGAGTTCATTGAAATTGGAATGGGTTAGATCAAGTTGGTAATTCTGAGCCAATACTATCGTTACTCTGAATGTTGTATTATCGAATTCAAGAGTGATCGGATACGTATCACCAGTCTTTGTTATCTCCTTGATATATGTATTGAAGTCTGTATAATTCCATACTCCGGCTGGAAAGGTGATGTTGTTAAATGTTGAACCACTATCGGAGCTATATTTGATTAATTGATTGTTGTATCCAGCATTAACATTAAACCATGTAAAACTCATATTGATAATTCTGTTAAGACCAATAACATATTGCATATTACTATCCAAAATTATAGGTCTAGTAAATTTTGTTGTAAAATCCTCAGGTTTATTATTCCCTTGATTTTTTACACTATAAGATGATAATACTATCTCTCGTTCCATTTATATAATAAAGTTATATTAATTATATTTTGAAATATTGACTAAACAATTTATTATATTGCGGTCTATTGATTGTCGACATTTTCAATAATGTGTCCAATATAGTTACTCCCATATTTCGCATCTCAATGCTGGTATTCCCTGCCAATCTTTCACCAATAATCAATTCCAATTTTTTAACAAGCTGCTTTACATCATTATAAAACATAATATTTCCACCTCTCTGTTTTTTTCCCCGACTCTGGATTCCAGAACCTTTTATTGTTTCCAATTTAGTATTATAATGTTTTATGTATTCATTTAAAGTAACTCTTGCGTTGTCTATTCTTTTGTTTCGCATTTGCCTCTCTGCATCTGATATCTCCCCCTTATTGTATTGTTTTGTAACATTTGCTTTATAGCCACTTAATTGGCTCCTTTTTGATTTGGCCTCCTTTATAATCTTATTAAGATAGTTCTGAGTCTTTTGGGGTGTCATTGTTGATTGATTCAATATCTTATCCGCATTTTCATAATTCACAATACCAACATCATCCAAAATCTCATTACTCGCATCTTCATCATGTAATGCATAATCGATCTCTTCATCGTCATCATATTCTGGTGGTAAATCATCAAGTTCCTGAGGGAAGTACTGAGGATCAACATAAATCTCCTTCTGTCCTTCCATAAGATCTTGTAAAGATTCTTCATATGTTGGAGGTTTTGACATCAGTTGTTTATCTTGCTGTGGTGGTACATAATCACCAAAATCAATCAGACCTTCTACATCCATTTCTTCATATGGATCAACTTCAGGCATATAGTCAATACCAGGCTCACCTTTCTTAGGTGGTCGTTTTTTCCTTGGAGGCATCCTTAAATCTAAATTACTGTCAATAACATCATCTAATTTACTAGTCACTGGTTTAAATACCTTCGCCAATGACTGTTGGCTTGTCTGCTGACTAATATCATGTTTCGTAATTCTATCATGAAGATAATTAATCTTATTCCCTAAATCAGATTTACTCTTTGCGAGTTCTTTCCACTTAAGTAAACTCATTTATTGTTATATTATTACATTACATAAAAATGAAAATCATATATAAAAAATAACGTTTAACACAGTGTTATACACCATGTTATACACCGTGTATAACACCATGTTATATTGAAATAATATACCCATATAATATAAATGAAAATACCAAATTATGACGTTGAAGACGATGTTGTCTCAAACTTTAAACAGTTATATGAATTCATGCCTGATCAATATTTTCGGATGCTGGTTTGTGGACCATCTAGTTCGGGGAAAACAAATACACTAATGCATATGATCATCCATCTATTGTATTTTGATAAAATATACCTGTATGCGAAAAACTTAGAGCAGTCTAAGTACCAGAATCTTATGGATATGTTCCAACCAATAAGTGATGAAGTTGGTTATGATGTTATTGAAGCAAGTAATGATGAGATTATTCCCGTTGAAAGACCTTGACAGTGACTCACAGAAATTGTATTTTTGATGATTTCGTATGTGATAAAAACCAAAAACCATTAGTCGACTATTTTATACGAGGGAGACATAAAAATTGTAGTGTGATTTATCTGAGTCAAAGCTACTATAAGACACCAAAAGACATAAGATTGAACTGTTCACATTTCTCTATTTACGAATTCCCAAGTGCTAATAAGAGGAGTCTAATTTGTCATGAAAACAGTATTCCAAAAGAATTATACGAGAAAGCAACTGAAGAACCATATTGCTTCGTATATATTGATAAGCCACGGAAATTCACAACCAAGAATTTCAATGAAAAAATATAATATAACTCAATTATATATGAGTTACTCAAATGGAATTTTACCATCGTCAACATCAACATCAATGGCGACACCACAACGGGGATTGCCTGGCGTAGGGTTCAAATTGACAGATGATGGTGATTATGATATGCAAAACAAGAAATTAATTAATGTTAAGGATCCTATAAATTTT